>JAABKK020000004.1:891986-909681 GCA_011634745.2 Catotricha subobsoleta
ATTTTTGTTGTTCCCAAAATTCAAAAATGTTTTCTTTTTTAGGAAATCTATCAACGCGATCGAATAATTCTAGCTCGATATTTTTATCAGATTCAACGATTTTTATTTTATTAAACACTTTCATTAAACTTTTTCTACTTTTATTTTCTAATCATCAGATAATAAAATTTGATATCTAGAATCTAAAAATACTGTTGCAAACACAAAATCCATTGACCCAAATGATCCATCCACCCTTGGATACGGAATGAGCGTGCCATGAAAATATATATGTTTTGATTTTGATCAGTTTAGTTTTTCGGTTCAAAAAATCAAATTATAAATTTGATCATATATGATAAAAAATTTATGAAAATCAAAAAACTTTACAAAGTTTTTTAATAAAATCAGTTTTGAGGGGGACTGTCATACAAAAAAAAAATAAAAAAAATATTTTTTTTTTCATTTTCTGGGTAAACTTTTCTCAGGACTGAGTGAACGGATTTTAATGATTCAGCCACTATTCGACGCAGAATTTAGTTGACATCAAAATATACAGCTTTTTGTTTTGAGTTTTCTTAGATCGTCGGGTCGAAAAATCAAAAACAAATTTTTCGACCGTTTCGAAAGCGGTTTTTTCAAATTTTCGAACTGAAAACCGAAACTGATCAAAACCAAAACCCATATATTTTGTCACAATCCGAATCTGCGTCCAACGGTAGGTTAATCATTAAAATCGATCCAGCCATTCCTGAGAAAAAGCCAAAAGAAAGTGAGCAAAAAAAAATTCAAAAATTCAAAATTGTACCAACTTCAATCGAAATTTGGGCGACTCGAAATGCATTTTTGACCTATGGTTTCTTGGGCATTGTTTCTTAGAATTACGTGTAGAATCCAAATATCCCTGACGCTTTGGTAAAAAAAATTCTCTCATACAAATCGACCCGCCCTAATATACATGGAGATTGTATATGTGAAATTAATATAAACCAAAATTGATAACCACATTTTTAAATGTGGCACGATACGTATCAAATGCATTACTTACCGCAATACCACTTGAACATTTGGTCTGAAGTACAATCGCATATGTTGCAAGCATCATTATAGTAAAGGTTTAGTAATTGCATAAATGTCAAATATTCAGATTTGGTTTATTATTATTATTATTATTTTCTTTTTTTAAATGAAATTTTAGTTATAGTCACAAGAGTGTTTAAAATATTTCTTTGTTTGCTACTTCAAAATCACCAGATTTAACTTTAATCAGCGCATAAACAAAAAAATATACCACAGGTTCACAGGAAATATATCTTATAAACTCAACAATAAAGTCATAAAATATACATACATCTACCAACTTACTATTCTGATCAATTAAATGAAAATCAATAACTTTTTTTTGACTAATTTACCTGATTTGATATTTAAAAATTTCTAAGTACACAAATCGTGATATTTAACGCTAATAAGTCTTTCTACCTACCTAATGGTCAACTTTTTTAGTTTCTGGATTAATTACCAGCAACAAAATAACAAACTCCATAAGTTATGTTTTTAATTCACGAATTGAAATGACTTTTCTACCTCTTCCAAACTCACTATAGCTATAATTATTTTCTCTTCCTTTTTTCACATTGATTGGACTCAACTCTACTCTATTTACTACATCTACTAAAGACAATTAAATTTTATTTTGGCTCATTAATTCCAGTCAATTGATTTCGGGATTGGTTTTGGTCTTTATACATAAGCTATAGGTACCCACTTCCAGTCAAATTGTAAATATATTATTCATTCTATTAATATAATAATTACACGTATTCAATTCTGTTTTCATGTTAAGTAAATGGCTGGTGTAGCGTGTAAGTATTTGGATGTTTAATATATGGATGGTGGATATTAAATAGAGCACCAACAAAATTGTACTTTGATTAATGATTGTACAAAAGCTTTCAGTGTTGCTTTGTTTGTTTGATATAGGAAGTTAAATGTATGGAAATAGAGATGTAGATGTAAGATGTACCCACTCATTTAGGATAAGCAAAGCCAATGTTCAAACAATATATAACATATACAATACAAATACACAATCATCAGATTATTATTAAGATATATTTATGAAAACATTGTTGAATGTTTATGCTTAAATTCTTAAAAGGTGTTATGGAATTTCTGTGTATTGTGTTTGTTAATTTATACAATTTAATTAAAATAGGTAATTATAATTAAATTGGTAGGTTATGGAAGCAAAATACAATACACATGATTTCTATTAAAATGAATGTGTAAGTAATACTAAGTATACCGTTTACTACCCATATTTAAAATAGTAAATATATAATATATTTATACATGTTACAAAAAAATAGAGAGATTGAGTTGATTTCTTTAATTTTATGAAGTATAAATAATGTTTGTTTAACATCATACCAACATTTCTCATTAATTCTTTTTTTTTTTTTTTTGATTTTTTAGTTACTTTAAAACTAAAAATGCTATAAAAATAAAACAGAAAACAAAAAAATCTTAACGAAATTAAATTGGAAGATAGTGTTATTCTTAATATCTAAATATTGTGATAATTAATTTTGCGCGGATAAATAACCTTTGTTGATTTCTTTCAACAAAGTAATTAACATAATAGACATAAATTTATTTTCACTTCCTCTTCATTTCAAATAAAACTGCTTAATACACCATAAATCTTAACGATGAGTAGGTATAACACATAGCGCGACCACATATAAAAATTAATGCGTTAAACTATTATTTAATTTAATGTCGCTTTTGATTTTTTTTTCTATCTCTCGTTTAATTCTTTTATCAAAAGAAAAAATACGAATGAGCAGTGAGCACGCCTCTTTTAATTTATCTAATAATTGCAATAATTTATCTACACAGCACTGCTTGTCTTTTTCTTTTTCTAATATAATAAATGATATGTATTTGTGCATCCTGCGTGCATAGAACTCAATATAAACTCGGTTAAATATTTAAATTACTTAATTATGTGACTTTTTTTTATATAGTAGTCGGTACTACTTATATCGAATATAGTACATATATATTTGAAACAGACATTTTACAAGTTAAACAAACATTATAGATATCAACATTCTACAATAGGAATAAATCCAATACGCTGCGAATCAGTTTTGGTGGATTGCCAAAGAATTTTACGATAAAATAGCTGTGTGTAATCAGAATGTTTAATATCAATTTTATGTGATTTTGGTAGGTAATTCTCGTTACGTTTTGTAATAAAACATTAAGTGTTTCTTTTTTAATTTTATTTGATAATTTGTATAGATCGTATCTGTTTCAATTAAACGCCGTATTTAATGAGCTGCTTTGTTTTAACTTTTATGTGAAGTGTACATAATATATTTTTAATAGTAAAAGGTTGACGCAAAATTTTATTCTATACCTTTTTTTTTATATATTTTATATTTTAATGCTGAAAAAGTTTGACGACTGCTTTACTGACCATACACATGCACTATCTGTGCAGTATTTAAGCTGACCTTGGTAAGTTTTTAACCGATCAACAGGTGTCATATTTATTACAGGCAATAAATCAACAAACTGCACATACACACCATTTAATTTTGTTATAGTGACTATTAGTGACCATCAGAACAGGTATGTTATGCTGAAATAATTTTTGTACGTATTGAATATCATACTAAAAAAGAAACATCATTAAATTAATGGCAAAGCTTTTTTTTTTTTTTTACTGCGTTTCTTAATCTGAATTCTGAACATTAATACTTAACTTATGTATCAAAATAAATGTCTGTAATATATGTCATATAAAAAGAAGCATTCAAATAAAAATAATCAACAATTTATATTTTCTAGAAACTACATTTCAATATCAAAATAAGGTGCTAAGAATTTCAACGTTCAACATTCAACTTAGAAATTCTTCGATTGACCTAATATCTACCTAAATCATTATAAAGTGCGTCAGGTGAGTTCCTAAAAGGCCAGAAGGATGTTACAATATTAATAATAATAAAAAAAAAATAAGAAGAATTTAACACCAAATTCAAATTACAAAACATTATTTTTTTTTCGTTTTTTTGGTTCAACTACAAAAATGTTTTAAATATTATTCAACAAGCGCAAGCATATGAGATTTTTGTTTTGTAAACGAATGTTTACCTAATATATAAATTGTCGGCATTTCCTTTGTGGGATTACAATTTTTTTCAATTTTTTTTTTTTTTTTTTATTTTTTATTTTATTTTATTTTACATATAATACTTATACATATAACCTTAACCATATTCCCTTTTGTCATTGTTTAGTGTTGGTGTTGTTGTTTTTCTGGTTTTCTACCTTAATACCTTAGTTAATTGTACCACAACATTAAAATTTTTCGTTTCGTTTCTATAATACAATATGATATTTTAAATTAAATGTTTGTTATTCGCAATTCGCAAGCACTATATTTTATTACAATTGTGAGCACCTTTTCGCTGCTGGTATGATATATAAATGATTCAATGTGCTATGTAATCAACACATTTTCTATTAAGTAGATAATGTTATTATTAAAACATCAACACAACGTAATGTTAAATTCCTGCTACTTCTCCGTTTTATTTTTATTTTAAAATATAAAATGACACTAAATATGAGACCGTAATAAATGTATTATGTCTTCTTTTTTTTTGTATTAATATGTAATTAAATTTACGTGAAGTGTGCTTATATTAATCTACGTAGCTACCTGCCTGAAACCTCACGGTTAACAATTATATGTATTATTAACCGATCTATTCCAGTACATTTCACATTCGTTGTACATAATATATATGAACGGTATATTATCCCATAATAATAAAACAAATATATATATGTATTATATATCAATAAATTTCTGTTCTCTGATTAATATTTATGTTGTACATTTGATTGTTTATTATTATGTCAATCTCGAGAATATAAGGTATGTAATCAGGCGTATTCGAATGCTCAACGGTTAACTACTGCGTTATATCTTTGTTTACCGCAGCAATTTCAAATACTCATTGGTGTACACCGCATATACCGGTGAATCTATAAAAACCATCATACGGATAGTCAGCGGTGAATACATCGCTCACAATCGAAATTAAATAAAAATATAATTAATTAATTATGTTTTTACGTAAATAAATCATTTAAAATGTGAAAATGATATTAATTTAAATGATAAAATTATTTTTAATTAAATGATTATAAACTTATTAAATTTAAATGAATTTAAGACAGATTCTAACTATCTTCGTCATATTCTCGTTTAAAGATATGTACTTCAATATAACGAACGATTCAACTCTATCATTTTTATGTATATTAATTTTCTGTCTTATACTTTATATGCAAGGGATTTTTATCATAAAATACAGATTCATTCAATATTGTATTATTTCTAATTTTAACCTCTTTATGAATTTACAAATTAAAACTCATCCCTTAGACCCAAAGTTGGCTCAGAAATTAATAATTATATCTCTAGATATCTAAGGTGAAACAAGCCTTTATTTTCGACAAAAATTAAATTACTTAATTTTGTACTGCATTTTTTCAGTAAAAGATTTATTTCGTAAATTTTTACTGTATTATTTGGTACATCTATAAAAATCTCTGCATGTATACAATATCTCTTTCATACCTTGATCAGTGTTAAAAAAAAGTTTCGATTTTTCAGACTAATAATTCTGCGACCATAGTCCAACATTATACGATATACTTTATAATGAATAGAAATACCAAATTATTTTACATAATTATAATTTTAAAAAAAAAGGTAACTCATTTTGCACAGGCCTAATGAAATTCAAATAATGATTTCTCGAATTATATCTATTAGTTTATTACGTGTAATTAATTACTAAATTATATTTTTTAATTTTCTTCCAAGTAATATGCCCTATATATAAAATCGTATTACATTTTCTTTTAAAATTTTATAATTATATTGTACAGTATTGTTTATAGTTGAAACTTGAACTGCAATTGAATGTGCTAAAAGGAATGATTTCCACTACTTGTACATTAAATATGTTGTGTATTCTATAGTGAATAATTCTGTTATACGCATGGTATTGGCAGCCCTATTTAGCCATAATATACAATACAGAAAATAATGTATTCAGTTCTAGATACTTCAACATAAACCACCTGCACAGATTGCTATTATAACATGAACCATGATGATGTTATTCATATAGGTTACCTACTAGTATTTTCTATTCTACACAAATGTTATATGAGAGGAAAATGGAAATATAGTAATTAGTAAATTTATTCAGGTGTGAAATTGTAATAATATATAATATGGAAATATTCAAATTATAGAAATTACAAAATCTATACGATTTTCTACTCAGAAAATGTATATATTTACAATTTTATTTGTATGGGTGGGTTCGGTGGTAGGATATAAATATTGGTTTATTTATTATTAATGTGATTCTGTCTGCAATGGTACTTATATGTTTAACATTATAGATCAAAGCATAAATTATTAAGGAAAATAAATTATATTGAAGGATTTCACTTCAGATGCTTTCATATTTAATTTTCTTTATTATTCGGCTTCAGATTCTATTCAATATTTGCAATATTCTTGAAAAAATACAGATATTCCTAAAATTTAAGTATAACAAGATCAAAATAGTTAGTTTTATATAAGAACAATCAAATTTTGAAGAAATAACGGAGACGACTATATGCTAAAATGTAGATAGATTTAAAGTATATTTGTCATTAGACAATTAGTTTACGGTTGCTTGACATCAATTATTGGTTCCGGAAACTTAACCAATTTTCGAGGATTGGATTTGAATGTCGTTAGTTATTGGTCTATACTTATAGTTGTAAGTATAGCAATTTTTTTTTTCAGATACCTCTCTAAACATCAAATTAAATAAATACTATTATAAAATCTGTGCATCTTATTCTTATCAAGCAAAAAAAAACCAAAACTACAACAATAATAAGTAAGAGTCAAAATTCCAAGCACCATAAAAATAACATAAAAATATATAATATTTTTTGTTATTAGTTCATAAATATATTTTACATATTTATAATCTTCATATCATAAAAATCAATTAAGAAATTAAAAATTCACAATAATAATAAAAAAAAAAATTAAACGCTAAGTTGCTTAAGCATAAAAACAAATATTTGTGAATATCTTTCGCTCTTTCTTTCAACAGTTTAAAAACAAATGCCGTTTTCGCTACAGTTTCTCCGCTAAGAAAAAAATCATTTTACATCAAATACACGAATAAAAAAAAAATGCGCGTGATTTTATTCGTTTCTTACATGCTCATTCCATGGATGGATATGAACATCCGTATTTTTATAAGATTTGTAATAGATTTCTATATTTATGTCTCTTTTCTAATATGTAATTTCGGCTTGTGGTGGCATTTGTTGTTTCATTTTTATAAAATGGTTTAAAGTGCCGAGCAATTGAGTTTTGCTCTACTTTTTTTTTATCTTATTCAGAATTATTTGCACACTCTTTGGTTATGGCAAATTTTTTTAGATTTTTTTTTTTTTATTATTATTACGACTATTTTAAAATTACTTGGCAAATGTTTGCATACAACTTTACTATATAGTAATATTTAATCATCTGTCATAATTTGTTCAGTAAAATTTACATGGGAAATAATTTTTTAGAAGTTCATTTTATAATTAAAAAAAAAGAAGGAAAAAACGTTGTAAAGTGTAATTTCCAGTTGACAATATAAGTGCTTATGATGCAAAACTAATTAAACATTAATTTGAAATATACTTTAATTAAACTATGTTATTTCAATAAAATTTCTCTACTTCTTGTATGTTGATAAAAAAAAAAAAAAATGATTATTTTTATAGTTGTTTTTATTATGATCTTTTTAATATCGAAAAAAAATTTCAATCTATATGAAATAAAGATCTGAATAAGTATATAAACTTAACTTAGCATTTAAAAATATGTATAATGTATATTGTATATATGCTCTTAAAAAGCGATATGATCACAGTTTAATAGTCGTTAAATTTGCACAAAGGTAAATATCTTCAATCTTTCAATATAAACATAGGTTGATTTACTTTATTAATTAATTTACAATTCATTTCTATTTATTTTTAATTTGCTATAACGAAAATAGCATCAACATTTTTTTTCTCTTCTAGTTCTAATAGTAATGTAATAAAATAATTTATATATGTATATTATTTTATGTGCTATACTCAATAATTTTTCAGCAGCATTATTTCATTAAAATATATTTTAAAAAACTTTGAATTTTGAAATTTCGTATTATCATTATAAATAACATCACATATAAGATATTAATTAAAAAATAATATAGAAATTTATTTAAAATAATCATTAATAAATATTAAAAATAAAAAAAAAAGCTTCAAGTTTTTTTTCCATACTTTATGCAAAAAAAAACATAATAATAACTTAAAACAATTAACTAATTAACCAGCAAATAAAAATTTGCAAAATCATAAGGGCAAACGAAAAACGTATCATCATTTTACTGAATTACATACAGTAATATATTTATTATACATGAATAAAATCTTCGTATCTTTTCTTCTTTTCTTTTTTTTTTCTTTATTTTTTTTTACTACGATTACATTAAATGTTATAACGTTGATTAATAATTTTATGTTTACCTGTTATTTTTTTCTTTTTATTCCGTTGCTTTCAATGAACTTGCACTCGTTTAACATTAACTTGGTTGTTTGTATGTATGTTGCTCCTACAAGTGGGAAATATTTGTCATACATAAATATTAATGCCCCCCCTCTGGTCTCCCCTCTATTACTTACTGTGACAACACCAGAGTGTATATTATATCTTACTGTATATTGGAATATATAGATAGGTACTCTATTCCATTTATATATCAAATGGTAATAGTTTCGCGCATGTGAACGAAATTATTAAAATGATACAGGTGTCGCCTCCATAGCGGATTTTTATAGTAACTAAAAAATCGTATCTAAATACCTACGAAAATAAATAAGTAAAAGAGAAAAAAACTATATACATTTTACCATCATCAACATCATAGAGCGAAAAGACTCATGGTATGTAACGCCGACGGACTACGGGCACAATGAGAACAAACATATCAATACCTCTACATATGAAAAAATTCAAAAAGAAAGAAGAAATAAAAATAAAAATTGTTAGTCGAGTCGAACGAATTACTCGCATCAGATATACATATATAGCATCATAAGTACTGCACATATTTACGAATGCTACGAACTCTTTTACACTGCCTCTGTTGCCTGTCCTGAACCGTGTACATATTATTTTCGTTGTCGTCGTTTGAATTTTATAAGTAAAAAGTCCGTTCACACTAAACAACACTGGCACTATGTAAGACTTGAAATTATATTCCAAGTCAGTTTAGTTTGAGTGGAACCGTCGTCGGAGTAAGACGTAGAAATTTTTTAGTAGTCCCACCGTCGTCTCGTATTCAATATACAGATAGAAAAAAAGTATTTTTGATTTTGTGTGTATCATTCGTAAATTTACCACGGAAAAGAAGCAATGGTTTAAACGAAAAAAAAAAAAAACAAGAAAAGATTTAAATATGAATTTAATATTTTAAAAAGACAAAATTTGTTAAATGGAATAAATGAAATAAACATAGAAATTAAAATTTTACAAAATGTGAACAAACAAGAAAGTTTTAATAAAAGATTCTGTGAAAACACTTTTAAAAGAATTCATAATTTTTAAGGAAATGTTTATATTTCATTTGAATTCAATTTGTGTTTTTTCGTGACTTGTTTTAAAATAATATTGAAATTAAAGAAGCAAAAAAATAAAACCACGAAATCAATAAGAAAAAAAAAATAAAAAATTAAACGAAATTAAATTAAACCAAGCAAATGAACCACAATGCAGGATTATTATATTTTTCGTTCGTTTTGTTCTTATCTTATTATTATTAATATAATATTAAGCGTTTGGACATATATACCCGCGGCAAATGCACAATGTTCTTGGGAACACTACACAGAACAAAATAGTGTAACATGCCATCTAAAGGCGTTGGATAATTCCGGTTTAGATTTGCAGGCTGCCCAAGAAGCTAATAAATTAATTGTACAGTGTAGTGATCGTTTTTTATATGAAAGTGAATTGCCAAAAAATGCATTTAATCATATGCAAAATTTAAATGAGCTTATAATTGATTCATGTAAATTACATCAAATACCAAGTGATGCCTTAAATGGTCTTAGGGCATTAAAACATTTAAGTATAAGAACAAAGAATGCTGAATGGGGACTTGGTAAAAGTTTAGATTTAAATGTAAATTCATTGCATGAATTAAAAGAATTGGAAACATTGAATTTGGCCGATAATAATTTGCGAACAATACCGGAGGGTATATTTTGTGAATTGCCAACATTGCAAGTGTTAAATGTGACACGAAATCGTATACGCTCAACGGGAAATTTAGGTTTTTCAACAAAACCATGTACGACGGGTGGAGAGAGTGATCTTCGTATATTGGATTTAAGTCGTAATGAATTAATTTCGTTGCCAGAAAATTGGGCAAACGTAAAATTACGACGTTTACAACAATTAAATTTAGAGCATAACAATATTACGGAAATATCTGGCGAAGCATTAGCCGGTTTACCATCATTAACCATATTTAATATTAGTCATAATCAATTAGAGTCCCTTCCAAATGGACTATTTGCTGGTGCACGTGGTTTTCTAGAAATTCATCTTCAATACAATAAATTATATGAAATACCAAAAGGATTATTTCACAAACTTGAATTGTTAATCATACTTGATTTGAGTGGTAATCAATTATCCAGTCATCACATTGATAATACTACATTTTCCGGTTTAATAAGATTGATAATTTTAAATTTGGCTCATAATGCACTAACACGCATCGATTCAAAAACATTTCGTGATCTATTCTTTTTGCAAATACTTGATTTACGAAATAATTCAATTGGCTATATTGAAGATAATACATTTTTGCCAATGTACAATTTGCATACACTCAATTTAGCAGAAAATCGGTTGCATACAATAAACGATGAACTATTCAATGGTTTATTTATATTATCAAAATTAACATTAAATAATAATTTGATTAGCAGTATAGAGCCGAGTGCATTTAAAAATTGCTCTGATTTGAAAGAGTTAGATTTGAGTACAAATCAATTACAAGATATACCGGATGCAATACAAAATTTAACCATGCTGCGTACATTGGATTTGGGCGAAAATCAAATTAGTGAAATACGAATTGGTTCATTTCGAAATTTAAATCAATTAACTGGTTTACGTTTAATTGATAATCAAATTGGAAATATAACTAAAGATATGTTCATTGATTTACCACGATTGAGTGTACTTAATTTGGCGAAAAATCGTATACAAATGGTTGAAAGGGGTTCATTTGACAAAAATCCTGAAATAGAAGCATTACGTTTTGATCGAAATTTTATCTCTGATATAAATGGTGTATTTGCAACACTTGGTTCACTTTTATGGTTAAATTTGGGTGAAAATCATTTAGTATGGTTTGATTATGCATTTATTCCGAGTAATTTAAAATGGTTGGATTTGCATGCAAATTACATTGAAGAATTGGGAAATTATTATAAATTACAAGAAGAGATAAGTGTGAAAACATTAGATGCAAGTCATAATCGAATAAGTGAAATTGGTCCAATGTCTGTACCAAATAGTATTGAATTACTATTTATAAATAATAATTTTGTGAGCATTGTTCAACCGAATACATTTGTGGATAAAATAAATTTAACTCGTGTCGATTTATATTCAAATGCATTAACGAAAATTCATTTACATACATTGCGTTTGGCACCCATTCCAACAGCAAAACAACTACCTGAATTCTATTTGGGCGGAAATCCATTTGAATGTGATTGTTCGATGGATTGGCTACAATCAGTAAATAATTTAACAGCTCGTCAACATCCTCGTGTAATGGATCTTAGCAATATTGAATGCATAATGCCACATGAACGTATATCGGCCATTCGTTCATTAACATCATTGGATGCAAAAGATTTTCTCTGTCAATATGAAACGCATTGTTTTGCGTTGTGTCATTGTTGTGATTTTGATGCATGTGATTGTGAAATGACGTGTCCAACAAACTGTACTTGTTATCATGACCAAACATGGAATACGAATGTAGTTGATTGTGGTGGTGGTGGACAACAAGCAAATTTCTTACCTAAAAAAGTGCCTATGGATACAACTGTGCTTTACCTAGATGGAAATATAATTAATGAATTGCAAAATAATGCATTTATTGGACGAAAAAATTTACGACAACTGTTTGTGAATAATAGTGGTGTGGCACGCATACAAAAACGTACATTTATTGGTTTGCATTCAATTGAAATAATACACTTAGAACACAATCATTTGCGTTCATTGCATGGACACGAATTTGATAATTTACATCAATTAAAAGAACTTTATTTGAACAACAATCAATTAGACTATATTGCAAATGATACATTTGCATCGCTCAAGTCTTTGGAAATTTTACGTATTGACGGTAATCGTATTGTAACAATGACCATGTTTCAAATGCATTCACCGCCACAACATTTTGAACATTTAAAATCGCTAACAATAGGACGAAATTCATGGAGCTGTCGATGTTCCTTTTTACGTGAACTCACCACATTTGTTGCAGACAATGCATTAATTATTGAAGACGCACAGGACATTTATTGTATGGATGGTGCTATTAAACGTGAACTCGATTTTAATTCAACCGGCGATTGTAGTGGTTTTTATGAAGGGCGATCGGTTTTGTTACCAGATCTAGCAATAAACGAACATATACCATTGTTAGTGGCTGCACTTGTATTGCTTATAATATTTGCCATATTGGTGATGGCTATTGTATTTCGAGAACCATTACGTGTATGGTTGTTTGCCAAATGTGGTGTTCGTATATGCGAAACGATTGGTGAAGATTATGAAAAATTATACGATGCTGTTCTATTATATTCAGAAAAGGATTATGAACTGGTAACTAGAGAAATAGCTGCTGAACTAGAAATACGACCGCCTCAATTACGTTTATGTTTACAGCATAGAGATTTAACACATGATGCAACATATTTACAAATACTTGAATCGGCACGTGCATCAAAACGTGTCGTTATATTGCTTTCAAGAAATTTTTTACAAACAGAATGGAGTCGTTATGAAGTTCGTAATGCTGTTCATGAAGCATTGAAAGATCGTCCACAAAAATTAGTTTTGCTTGAAGAGAATGATGCACTTTTAGAGGCTGAAAATGATTTAGAAATGTTACCATATATTAAATCACGTGTTGTCAATGGAATTAAATTATCTGATAAACATTTTTGGGAAAAATTACGCTATTCGTTGCCCGCCGAAATACAACAACGTTGTAATAATTATACATTGCATCATCACCATCCACATCCACATCAACCTGCTGAAAGACTTCCAAAATCATCAAATACAGAAATGTGTCTACAACAACAGCCCCAGCCACAAGCTCCACCATCATATTATCAAGAAAATGATCATGACTATTCGTCAGCCACTACTGCAACACCAAGTCCACGGTTTAGTCGACGAGCTGCAAGTGATGCATCTTCTTCAGCAACAGCAACAGCAACCGTATCTGGTCAACAAATGCATGCACTGTCACAAAACCAACATCAACATCAGCGTCCACCATCTGAGCATATCTATTTTAGTATTGAATCAGATTATAATCCTGCAATGGCTGGTGCATCTTCAGGTGCAGTACCGTCAAGTGATATTATACATTCAAGTGGTAGTGTTCATCGACCTCAACAATGGCGAATCCATGCACATAATACTAATAATAAAAACAATAGTGCACAGCAACCATATATGGTTTAGAAAATAAATATAAAAAAGCAGAAATTATTAAATAAATAACAAAAAAAAAATTGTATTTATAAAATGCATTTGTCGTGTTTTTGTGCTGTAGGTATTATTATATATTGTATAAAAATATTATAATAGAAAACAAGTGAAATATTATTAGTTATTATTAAAAGAAAATAAAAAATATGAGCATTTTCATCACATCTATAAAATTTAATATGACTCATAATACCTATTTAAAAAATAAATATATATATATGTATATATATATATAAAATGATATAATCTGTGATATTATGTAAAAAGTGAAGAAAATCTCTAATTATATTACTAAAAATATAAAATATAATTTAAAATAGAGAAGAAGAAAATTATTATTCTACTGCTAATAGAAATAAAAAAAAATAAAAAACAAGTTTTTATTTATTAAATATCTATCTTTTTTTTTTAAATCTAATTAATTGTGATTAATTACTAATGTTCACAAAAAAAAAAAAAAAAAAAAAAATGAAAAAATTAATTTTGTTGGAATAATAATAATAATATCAAATACTTAAAAATCATAAAATGCTACAACTAAGTATATAATATCAGGTGGATAAGGTGCCTAACCTATCCATTTCGATATTATGTATATTCAAACATACAATTCAATAATCGAACAATGTAAGTTTAATTTAGCCTTTACTTACCTAAGTACACACATTTTCGTAAACATTCTTTTTTTAAGATTTCGTTTTATATTTTCGTTTATTTATTTATTTATTTTTGTTTTTTTTTTCTTTTTTTTTAAATTATTATTATTATGTTCGTTGTTTATCAGAATATAAAATGAGGACGGCAAAATCGATTATATTTCATACGCATTAAACATTTATAGAATATTATTTTCGAAAACTATGCCGGATATGAATGAGCTTTTCTATATTTATTTAATTTCTTTTATTATTATTTGTTGAATATTGAAAGCGTTATGATGTGAAATTTTGGGGCGCAGCAATTTAATTGAGCTTAATAACGTATGTTGCACTGTTTTTCTTGATATTTCAATTTGATATATAATCATCCAAATACCATAATCAATATTTATTTGACTATTCAATATACTGAAACTAAGAAATATCGAATAATATACCTACTTACACACAAAAAAAAAAAAAAAACGAAAAGAAATTTCTTTTCTTACAGAACGTTGAAAAAGATTGATGTGTGATTGAAGGTCGTTTGTAAGAAAATAAAAACTGTTTGCCATACGTGTGTAATTAATTTTTTCCAAATCAGTTGGCCACGTGGAATAGACTGATTGTATCATATTTGGAAAATTATCAAAATTAATATTTATGTAAAATTCATGAAAAATTTGAAAATCGTACAAAACATGTGAAATAAGAGACAAATTTAGACACGCTTGTACTATTTTTAAACAGTTAAATGAAAATTTTAACTGGGAATTTACATAAGTTTTTCAAGTTGTACATTTATTAATTACCGGAACTACTATGAGAACAAAAAATTGTCGTCGAAAAATGATTGTTTAAACTTCTGTTTATACATATTTAATAGATTGATAACACACCGTTAACGTATAACGTATTGAGAAAATTGTTAGAATAATTAGATAGACATTGAACTGAATTATCATATAGCTTAGGAATAATTATGTTTTTATTTTTCTCTTTTTTCTTTTTCTTTTTTAACTATTTTTAAAATATATATCTATTAATGCTTCTAATTCGTTTGTTTCTTTTGGTTGGCATTCATTTTGCTGAGAAAAGACAGAATAAAAGAAAAATTAATTAGCATAAAATTTGTTTAAACCTGTCTAATTACATAGCTACCGCTTACAGTATAGCTTTGGTGCTTAATGCTTACGACTTATTATCTACTTTTCATATATGTTAATGTAATATTTAATAAATAGAACTGTCTATTATATATCTTTGTACATATCTATATAAATTCAATACCTAGCTAAGGGCTCAGTATTTACAATACAAATTGTCATAGTTCCGGTTGTATTGTAATTACACAAAAAAAAAAAAATAAGTAAAAAGTTATTGACTTTTTGGTTTCATTAATCATTCATAAAAATATGTAGTAATATTAATAATAAAGAGTACCTTAGTGCGGCGATGTACGATATATGATTAAAGTACCTACCTATGATGATCCATCGTAAAAATAATATAATATTTCTTTCATTTTATTATAATTTTATTTGGTATTCTATTTTTGCTTGACCTTGCCTTGTTATTGTTGTCGTTGTTGCTGTTGGGCCGCCACATTGAGTTGAAAGCTTTTAACGATTTTATTTTGTCTTCATATTTCATATAATTCCACATAAAAAGCCAAATAAGGGGGACTCATTTTTTTTTTATGTTTCTACACGCACACAAAATATTATAGTATTATATTTAGTATTATCGTACCTTTTTTTTCTGGCATTCGAATCAATATTTTTATAAAATTTATAATAAACAAAAAAAAAAAAGAAGAATAAAAATGGAAAATTTCTTTAGTTACCTATTACGTTTTCAATGAACTTTTTTTTTAATGTAATTTTTTTTATGATGCGATAACCCACAAAAAAAAAATATATATATATATATATGGTATATAATATAAAACAATACATATAATGCTGCGTTGTGTGCAATTAATACTTGTAAAACAGAGAATATGTACAACAATACGCAGAGGCAGATATAAAATGAATTGACAGATCAAAATGAAAAAATAACAAAACAAAACAAAAATAAAATAACAAAATCGAAAGCATTCCAAAAACGCAGTCATATTATAATAATTTCATCAAAATATTTATCTTTTAATTACAATCAGACCATTCAACCAGAAAATACAAAATGTTTGTACATACATTGTTTAATAAGTATACAAACAGAGTGCCAGATAAATGTTCCTCTCAGTTCAGTTGTTGTACGCGTGAAATAAATTCAGCAATTTTTTTTTGTTTTTTCTTCATAAAAACAATAATATGACTCATTGTAATGTTGCTTTTAACCAACCGACACAAACTATGAATGATGTTTTTGTTCAATAAATAAGTCTGTGGAACGAAATTTTACTGCCATTACTCTGCCATTACATATTACAGAAACACTGAATTTTACATTGATTCGATATTATACGCATTATTCTAAGTGAGAGCGCAACAAAATCTAATTTAATTTAATTTTTATAGCATTTTTTTAAACGATTTTAGCTATTTAAAATTTCAAATAGTTAATATATTCTTTTAAATAATATATAATTTCTGTTCAAGAATTGAAAACATTTTATTTCGAAAATAATAATACAACTTTTGATCAAACCAATTACCTACTGTTATATCTCTCAATTTAAAATTTAAATTTTGAATCAAAGAATTCAAATTGATTTTGCATATTTAGTGTACTTATACTTAATGTATGTTAGAAAATATAAATTGCTTAATTACACTGAAATTAATATTAAACAAATTAAATAAATATTAAACTTAAACGGTTTTCATATGTTATAGTTTAATATTATTAATAATCTGACCCGTTGCGCCGTGGAGGCGAGTGGAGTTAACCGCATCAGTGGAAAATAAAAAAAATAATTAAAGATTAAAACGGTAACTAAATACAGTAATTAATCCGCTCAATATTTAGATAGATCAAAAAGAACAATAAATTTAATTTTAATTTGCCCAAAACTAGTGTTGCCACGAACTTCGGCCTGTTTCGGCGTTCCGGCCAATTACGGCTGATTTCGGCTAGATCTGTTTCGGCC
>JAABKK020000004.1:909781-926157 GCA_011634745.2 Catotricha subobsoleta
AAAAAACTATTTAAGATATTGATCTAAAATTTTAGATGAGTTATTTTTTTACAATAAAGAAGCTTTGTACCAAATTTCATGCAAATCCGAGTCGGTGGGTTACATTTTCAATTTTTTTTGGTTGAAATGACGTGGAATGACCCAAATGAGATTTTAATAGTGACCGCTAAATAAAGAATTATTATTATTATCACTATTATATTATATTTTGTTGTTCTATGAGTATAATTGTAACTATCTTTTCATTTACTAATTAACAATTATTAACAATTCGAATCATATCATAATAAGTATTTGAAATTATATCCAATTTGATTGCAATCAATTGACAATAGTAATACCTAGTAGTGCTAAGATAATTAAAAGAAAACCAAAAGCTCAGAAAAAACAATAAAATTAATGATAATAATTTATAGCCATTACATTTTTTTTGAAAATATTGTAATTAACATAAAATTCGTAAAAATAATTGCGAAAAGAATTGATAAAGAAAACATTCTACAATAAGTGTAGGTATTAAAAAGAAGAAAAAAATCACGTACAAAATTATCAATTAAGTAATATCATTAAATTAATAGAAGCTGCGAAAACAGAATGTTTTTCTTATTATTTTATTTTTTATGTAAATGATTTATTTGTTTGAATTTATTTCATAAAAAGCATTTTATAAATTGATCATAATTGTCATTATTTGTCAGTCAAATTGGCAATCATTAACTGATTAGTTCCATTGTATGGTAATTCCATTTTGGAAATATTTAACATACGATAAAAATAATAAAGTCCACTACATCCAAACATTATCGAATAAAACTTTATCGATTGCGGACTATTAGCAAGAAGAGCAAATGATATTGTTTGAATAACAGTATTTTTACCGAAATTCCACATACACTCATTCCATTGTTTATTAACATTCGTAGCATACTGTTTAAATTGATCATGATACCAGTCAATTAAAATAGTTTGATCTGAGTATTGTATTTGCTGCAAATGTAAATACTGACGTTCATAATTTTTGATTTCATTTTCCTTTCTCACCAACAAATTTTCTAACTGAACAGTAATCTCAGTGCTTTGTTTAAAATATGAATTAAAATTGTCAGCCAATATAATTCCCGTTTGCTTATTATTTTCAAATTTTTTTGTATTAAAACCATCTTTTTTTAAAATTCCGCATATTTTAGTTCGATACAACTCTTCAATTTTGTTTAATTTGTCTTTTGTTACGGATATTTCTTTTTCCTTTATTACTATGTGTTTTTCCAATTGTTTCATCTTCTGTTCGTAATTTGTCTTCGAAACTTTTAAGTCATTTTTCAGTTTTTTCTGTGCGGCTGACTCTTGTATTTTCATTTGCTTGTGCTGTTCAAAACTTTTACTTTTCTCTAATATTAGTTGTTCTAATCTTGAGATAATAAATGTATTGTCTTCAAATAGAAAGTGAAGATTATCTGGCTCTGGTGTTGACTGCGATTTTCTTATAATTTTTTTTTCTAAATCAGATGTTACAATATCATTACTTTTACATATTTCAAATATTTTGTTTCTGTAAAACTGCAAACAGTGAATAGCATTAACTGAGATGGCTTTGTCCTTAATTTTCTCTGCCAATAAATCATTAATTCTTATTTTTAAATCGCTAATTTCTTCTTTTTGATTTGTGGTGATCGCCGCTAGTGAATTATTTTCAAAAAGTAGTGAGTCTATAAGCTTTTCTTCTCCTTCGCAGGATTTATCACTTTCAGCAACATCAAAATAAATTCTTAATAGGTTTTTATCTGAACAAGGTTTTCTGCACTGTGGACAAGTTGGAGAACTAAAAAAAAAAACAAAAAAATTATTAAGATATTACACAGGCCTTCTTTCAAAAAAGAATCAAAACAAACAATTGGAGTGTATGTGTACTTACGTATTTAACCATAACAATAAGCAATTATTATGATAAAGATGACCACATTTGGTACCACTGACGACATCATTTGGCTCAAATGGAGATGTACAGATTGAGCATTGATATTGATAAATGAAACTTTTTATTTGATTTCTCATTGCGAACCGTTGATTTTCTGCTTTCAGATTATTCACTTCGGCATTTGAATTATCAATATTTGCATTCTTTTCTTCAATCAATTTTTCAAGATTGATAATTTCCTTGTTTTTATCACCAATTCTGTTACTTAGAGTTCCATTTTTTCTCTTAAACTCAGACGAAATATCAATCTCTGTTTTTAATTTGGCTTTTAAATGTTTTATTTGGTCAGCAAATTTATTTTTAATTTGTAGAATTTCCTTATCTTTGTTACCAATAATATTATTTAAATTACAACATTCTTTTTTTAAAATTTTAATAGTATTAGCATTTTCACTCATTTTTCCGTGATTTTATAAAAAAAAACAACATTAATTTTAATAATCAAACATTAATTAAGTAACAAAACAATTTTGACAAATCAAAAAGGTTGACGTTACAGCGTTTACAACTTGACAGAAATCATGAAAAAAGTGAGTTTACTCTATCTTATACTTTTTCAAGGTATTTACTAACAATTATTAATATAATTAAAGTAGATAACGGGTTTATTTAATTTACTTTTAGTATGAAATTTAATAAAAAATTTGAATAACTGAAGAAATTTTACATATTTGAAAGATCAGGCTAGTTATCATATCTATGTGTATAAGGCAGGAATACACCCGACATTTTTCCATTTTTTTGACATTTTGGTAGAACAAATTTTTCTGACTGACAATTCATATAACTACATATTAGATTTAGATATGAGTAAAGGTGCTCATTATCATTGTGATATTATTTAAAATGTACATCGTAAATAGTTCGTGTTTACATATCACTCAATCGGTATTTGCATATTTTACTCAATCCATCCATCGACTATTTTTGTCGATGGATAGATTGAATTGCATGTAAATTGTAATTGTAATTGTAATCGTAATTGTAAAAGAAATAGAATTTGGGCATCGAAAAATAAAATTCAATTTTACAACACGAAGACGAATCATAGAAAATCATCGATTTTAATTTTTTTTTAATTTGAATCTTCAACAACAGTAGCTTCTATTTATTTCAGCAATAAATTTGTTTTGTTTCTTTTTTTCGATATTACATAATACGATGTTAATAATAGATGCATTCGAATATACATTATACATATTTCAATATTACAACTTAAGTATTTTTTTCTGTTCCAGTATGCATTTTAAATATGAGTCAATCATATCCAGCAGTCGTTTCAAAACTCTCAATCGTTAATATATAGCTCAATCGTCATAAATATACTATGCACAGTACAATGTACAACATAGATGTAAGTTCGAACACGCCTTAATCTCTACATGTAGCTAGCTAAATTGACACTGATATGGGAGGGAAAGTAATTTTTTTTGGGCTTTTAACCCAAAATATGATGTAAATAATATTATGTCAGTCATCTGCCCCTAACTTACATTTTTGTTTTTGTTTTCAAAGAAATAATAATAATATTCCGGAATTTATTATAAATACAATGTAAAAGATGAATTCTGCGGCAACAACATCAAATGGTAATAATTTATAGTTGATTGCATAGATAAGTTTATAAATATTCCTTATTTTAGCAGATATCAAATTACCAATTTTGCGGGTCAGAAATTTTGCAAAAATAAACTATGATAGTGTTGTCAAGGAAAAACAGGAATTATTAATTAAAGAAAATATTGATTATGTCGATACAGATATTATATCACTGTCCTCTGAAGAGGAGGTTAAAGTGCCGGTCAAGAACAAAACAAAGGGAAAAGCCCGAAACAGACGACTTCCAGCAATACCAAATAGAGGAAGATTATCAAAGACACCACTGAAATTTAAATATCATAAGATTTCAGACTTTTTCTCTAAAACCAAAATCGATCGTAAGATAATAATTTTTTTCTTTTCTTTTTTTAAATTGTCTTTGTATTTATAGTAAATTTATGATTGTTTCATATACTTTTAGGCACTTTAAATGAAAAAACTAGTACTGAAAGTAAATTAGTTTCCAATGTGATAGATCTAGATGAAGATCAAGATCAAATTCAAGAAACAGAAGCAATACTAAAAACCAAAAATAATAAAAAGAAAAAAAATATTACCAATAAAAAACTTATAACAAAAGAACTCAAAATTGTCTTAAAAAGATTGAATCGAAATAAAATGAATATAAAAGAACCAATAAAAAATCAGCGAGACTCGGAACAAACTAAACTTACAAATTTTATAGCGCTAGAAAAAAATTCAGGTGGATATTACACAACTTATGAAAATTCAAGTTTATTGAAAATTGAAACTGAAATTATAAATTTGGAACCAGTTAATGTAAAAATCGAATCAAGCTTAAATATTGAGACTGAGTTAATGAATGTTGCTTCCAATAATGTGCCTGAAGAGATTCATGATAATCCACCATTGGATAAACGTGACGAATATCATGCACCGCAATATGTGCCAGAAGAATTTGTACAGAATCAAGATTCCGTTTTAATAGCCAATAAAAATACAGTAAGTACTGTTTTGGTTGATATTTGTAATAAAAGTAATGTACGAAAAGAACTTGCGAAAAAAGGTCGTACAAGATTGGCAGTAACTATTCCGCTACAGGCTAAAGCGAAACAGCCAAAATCAAAAGTTGTTCCATCTTACAAAATAATAGATGGCACAAAGTTGGCAGTAGATGCATTTCGTTATGGAGACATTGCTGGAGTAGAAAACTATTTTTTAAGTCATTTTCATGCTGATCATTACATCGGTTTAAAGAAAAGTTTTAACCACACCATATATTTATCGGAAATAACCGGTAAGTCATAGTGCTAACTAATCTATTTTTGGTTTAGAAAATCTTGCAATTATTTTAATTATGTTTTATCAAATTTAGGTCGTTTAGTCATGGAATTTATAAAAGTTAATTCAAAGTATTTAAAAATGGTGTCGATTAATACACCATTTACTGTGGATGATGTTGAAGTAACCGCTTTGGAAGCTAATCAGTGAGTAATAGATTTACTTTAATCGCATTTTTCTTTAGTTACAATTCCCAGGAGTTTCGGATAAAATTTGTAGTCTGTCTTGTTATAAACTAAAAAAATAATATTTTTGTGTTTAAATATTCGTTTCAAATGTTCAGTTGTCCAGGTGCCGTAATGTTTCTTTTTAAATTATCAAATGGCAAATGCATCTTGCATACTGGAGATTTCCGTGCTAGTCCTGATATGGAAGAATATTCAGAATTTTGGGACAATAAAATTGATACAGTTTATTTAGATACCACGTAAGTTGTTGATTCTGGATTTTTTTTTCTATAAACATCTAATCCGAGCCTGCATTTTGTAAATAAATCTAAGTTCATTTAAAAAAAAAAAACACTTCACATTTATAGATATTTGTCATCGAGATATCAATTTCAAACACAATCCGAAAGTATAGCTGAAATTATTGAAGAATGCAAAAAATTTGTAAGAAAAAACTTAAGTGGCAGTGGGAAAAACTTAATAGTATGCGGTGTATATAAAATTGGGAAAGAAAAAGTGTGGCTAAGTATTGCACAAGCATTTAATTATAAAGTTTGGGTTGATCCCGAACGAAGAAAAGCTTTGAATTGTATTAATGATCCTGCTATTTTAAATACACTGACCGATTGTCAAACAGATGCTAATATTCATTTAGTCACACTAATGAATATTAATTATCAAGTGAGTTGTCTAAATATATTTTCTTTCGTCTTATTTATGTTGGCCATGTTTCTTTTCTATTTATTTAAAGCAATGTGTAATATACATTTTTATTTCTTTCATTTATTTTTTATTCTTGATGTCCAGTATTTATTGCAATATTTAAATAGTTTTGGTGAGAGTTTCAATGCACTATTGGCTTTCCGTCCAAGTGGATGGGAAAAAAATGCAAGACCTAGATATGGTCATCGAATATCAATTGTTGGTTAGTAAAATTATTATGAATATTTTTAAATTAATTTAATTTTTACTCATATTCTATTATTTAACTATGCTTTATAGGCGTACAATATTCCGAACATTCTAGTTATAATGAACTTAGTCGCTTTATTCGATATTTGCAACCGAACAATGTAATTTCCACTGTGCCTTCTAGCAACAATAATATGAATAAAACGCCTCAAGTTCCAAAGGAATGGTTGAGTCGTGAACTGAAGCCATCGAGAAATTTTCAACCAGCTATATCGAATTACTTAAGGGTAAAAATATATACCTAAATTTTATATAATTTTGAATTTCTTATTATTTTAACTCACATTTTATCTGCATTACTTAGCCAATTAATGGTGTTCAACGATCTTTAGAACCTGAACCGGAACCTGAGACTGATAAAGATAATGACTTCAATGGTCATAATAATATGATAGACTCCAGTAATGATGATGATGATAATACTGATTGGATGTCGTAGCATATTATCTTCTATAAAAATTATTTTTTTGATTATTTAAAATTGGTTATAAATTTATTTCATTCATTTATATTGTGATTCATATTATAATAGAGTTCATTTATCTCCCAATAGCTTCATATTGAGAGAATTAAACGACGTTTATCGGTGTTTTGAATATGCTTCAATAAAAAAAATATTATTTTTTATAGTGATTTTATTTTCCAAAGCCCAGCCCCATTTGACTTCAAAAATTGTATAAAAAGAGCAAGATATGAATCCAAATTTACATATGAGTTAAGAGTGAGGAAATTGTTCTACTTGAGAATTCAAGTTGAATTTGAATAAAAAAAAATTAAATCCAAATACTTCAAAGATTTTTTCAAAGATTCCAGCCACAACAGTGGCTAATTTATTGGATGGCACAAGAGACTAGAATTCATATAATTCGTTGTAACTTGTTTTTTGCTTTCATTGCAATCAGAGGCCTGCATGGTATTACCAAAGTTTTGAAAAAATATATGTTATGAAAATATACCAAAAAATGGAAAATGGTATGAAAACATTCCAAAAACTTATTCATTAATAACAAGCTACCATTTTTCGTGAACAAGTATATTTTCACGAGAACAAAATTCCAACCAAAAGACGCAGAATTTTGTTCTCGTGAAATTTAATAATTTTTTTTACAAATTATTGAGATGAACAAATTCCAGATTTTTGGTCAATTTTTTGAAACTCCATGATAATTCCAGATCATTTCAAATTCCATGCATTTTCAAGAATTCCAGGTTTTTCCAGAATGTGGGAACCCTGGACACTCCATTGTATTATTACTCTGAGTATTATAATATATTTTCAATTTAAATTTTACTCTAAGTATATATCTTTTTAGTAAGTTTTATTAGAGAGATTTTACAAATGACCTAACCGTAAACCGTAAACTTTAACGTAAACATGAAAATCTCTCGTTTACGTATAAAGTTTAAGTTTACAGTTTACGGTTACGTCATTTGCGAAATCCCTATCTATTATAATACTTATACGTTCAATTTCATTTGGGGCCATAATGCAGCTGCTGAGATCAATGAAATAAATTATATTCATTTAAATCTATTTGTGTGTTAGAAATGGTGAATAATTATCGATCACCACGTTTTAAACTCACCGCAAATACATTGTAAATACCACCAAACACCAACACTACAAATGTCACTGTCACATTCGCCGAAATCATATATTAAAAATTAAAAAAAAAAAATTGAAGACAACAAGAAACAATAAGTAATCATTTCATTATTACAATTTTCGTAATTTATTTATTATTGAAATTAGTGGTTAATCGAATTAATAAAAGGTTCCATTAGAAATGTTATATTATAATCGATAGAGAGCCTACCATTTAATAATGGGATTTTTAGAAGATACAATTGTTATTTTAGTTTCACAGGTATGTGTTCCGATGACAACTCTATAGATAATAAATTAAATTGGATAACATTAATTTTAAATTAAATAAATAGAATTTTAAATTAATAATAATATTTTTCAATAGATATGCTTTTTTGCCGGCGGCTGGATATTTTTTGTTAGACAATTATTTCGTAATTATGAAGTTCGTCATATATCCGTTCAGTTGATATTTTCGACAACATTTGCGTTGTCGTTGACAATGTTTGAATTGATTATCTTTGAAATAGTTGGCCTATTAGAATCAAGCTCTAGATATTTTCATTGGCGTTTAGAATTAACGTTATTACTATTTATGGTAATTGCATTAATTCCATTTTATATAGCTTACTCCAGCATTAGTAATATTAGATTCGGTATGATTATTTTTAATTTACTTGTTTTGTTTTTTATAACATAATAATCAACAGAAGAAATTGTTTACTAATTGATTATTTAATTATTTTTTTAGTACCACCAAAATGGATTGGTCCATTAACTTTATTGGTATGGTTCTTATTTTTATATGGATTTTGGCGAATTGGTGATCCATTTCCATTATTAAGTGTATCTCATGGTGTTTTTACAATAGAGCAGGTAATTAAGAATATTAGTAAGAGGAGCTCTTATTATTAATTAAATTGTTCAACATTTTAATGATTAATTGATAGGCTGTATCTCGTATTGGCGTCATTGGAGTAACAGTAATGGCTGTTTTATCTGGATTTGGTGCTGTTAATTATCCATACACAAGCATGACATATTTCATTAGGTATGATTGATAAACATCTCTATAATTTATTTTTGATATGTATTAATAATAAATTAATTTTACTTAAATATATTAAGACCAGTTTCACAAACAGATGTATTGACTTTAGAACGGCGACTAATACTAACAATGGACATGATTTTAACAAAAAAAAAACGTATTGCGATTGATAGAAAACAAAATAAGTCAAATAATGCAAAACAAGGCATATGGGGTATGATTAGTAGTGTAGCTCAACGTTCTTCCGGAGCCGAAAGTAATTATCAAGCTAATTAGAAATAAGAATATAATATGTGTTCGGTTAAAAATTCGAGATTAGTTTGGATAACTTTCAAATAGTTAAAATTCATATACAGTGGAACCTCGATTATCCGGCAGCGGCCGGCACAGACCCCTGCCAGATAATCGAGACAAAGCGAATATTCACGTATTTTCGGAGGAAAATTATGCAATTAGTCGAAAACGAAATTAAAAGTTTTTAATGGTTAATAAACATAACATGTATGAGAAGTAGAGCTATATGCTTTTCCATATAATTGTAAGAAAGCGTCAAATATATAATGCAGGGAAAATTACTATTATATCTGCGATAATTGCGATTATATTTTTTGCAAATTACCATGATAACTGCAATAAGTTAAGATAAATTTCTATTATCATCGTATTTTACGAGCATATAATAGTAAAGTGTTAGAAAATTGCAGCAGATGACATAAATTTCTCAAATATCGTTGATAAGTTTCAAATAGTGCTTTAAAAATAGTAAAAAGATATCTCTGTCTCTTTCTTTTTCATGGAAATTTATAATCATAATGTAATTACTATCATATGATAGTATGTGTGATACCGCTTTATTGTGGATTACTTAAAATAATCGCGTTAATGAAAGCAATTGTTATATTATTTTAATTCGTCGAAAGCTATCCAAAGTTCAAACTAATCATAGATTTTTAGTCGAACACACCCAATATATGTAAGATTGCATTTAAATATTTTAATATATAATATAATTGTTATAGACATTGGCCAATTACGTTTAGAAATTGCAGCCCTTGAAGAACTATCACGTCAACTATTTCTAGAAGTACATTCACTCCGAAATATGCAGGAACGTCAACGATGGGCTCGTACATTACAAGGAAAATATTTTAATGTGTTGGGACACTTTTTTAGTTTATATTGTTTATGGAAAATATTCATTTGTACCATAAATATAGTATTTGATCGGGTGGGTAAAAAAGATCCAGTAACACGTGGCATTGAAATAGCTGTACACTGGTGTGGTTTAGAAATGGACGTCGCATTTTGGAGTCAACACGTATCATTTTTTTTGGTTGGTTGTATTGTCGTCACATCAATACGTGGTCTATTGTTGACGCTAACGAAGGTAAGTTCATAAGAATTAGTTGAATCATATAGAGAATAATGAATAGAATATTAAATATTGATTTCAGTTTTTCTACAAAATATCATCAAGCAAATCATCTAATATTATTGTACTTGTACTGGCACAAATAATGGGAATGTACTTTTGTTCATCGGTACTCTTAATGCGAATGAATATGCCACCGGAATATCGTGTCATCATAACCGAAGTACTTGGTGGGCTACATTTTAATTTCTATCATCGCTGGTTTGATGTTATATTTTTAGTAAGTGCACTATCGACAATCGGAATTCTGTATTTATTACATAAACCGCACAAAAGTGATAACGATACATTAATAAGTAATTGAATTTCATAAGGATTAAAATAATACTTATTGTATGTAATTACATTGCTATGAACCATAACTCTGCCTCTGTTCTTTTCTTCTATTTTGAGGGCAACAATAATCGTATATAATAATGTATATAAGAATTTGCAATTTAATATCAGTATAACGTGCGCTCTATGCCTCTCCTCATTTAAAATTATCTCGTTCCACAACATTTTCCATTATTAACTTATATTTATTTTTATCGGACATTTAAATAATAATTTCGATTTTTGAATACCCTCGTTGAATATATATAAAAAAAGAAAAAAAAAAAAACTATTTTGGGTGCGTATTCTAATTTTAAATTGTAAGAAAATTTATTAACCATTTAAAATATTTAAAAAAGAAACGAAAATTAAAAAAAATAAATTATTCTAATGTAATTTAATTTAAATTTAAAATTTAATTAAGTGCTAATGTCAAACTGTGGTATGTTTAATTTTTCAATCAAAATTAAATTTATATTTTTTCATAATGTGAAGAAAAAAAAGAGAAAAAAAGAATGTCATTTGTTTTGTTTATTTTTTTTTGTTTTTATTTTCATTGAAATGAATTGGAACAAAATTAAGCAAGTTCTATCACAAATCACAATAAAAAAATGTCTATAAATACTTTAGTTACCTGATCCTATAAATGTCTTATGGCCTCAACAATATTTCTACAGAATAGAATGTAATAATAATAATAAACAGATAAATAATTATTTTTATAACTTTGTCTATATGATCTACTCTTATTCATTGATATCGAATAAAACTATATTATATATATTTGAGACTATTAGAATAAAAAACCGTTTATTCCATTTGCGTTGACAAGCGATTTGGTACTATATCGCTCTATACAATTAGGATCAAAATCGCCTGCCAGCGCAAATGGAATAAACGGTTTTTGATTCTAATAGTCTCATTTGTAATTGCCATTTTGATACAATTTAACGAAATAATGACAGCAATATAGTGTGAAATGAACTATAATAATAATAATTAGGTAGTAATAAAAAAATAATTTAATATTATGTTGTGTGATCTACTTATTTAATACTATTTAATTAAAAAGAAGAAAAAAAAACAGTGACAATATTTTGCAATTGTTTAAGACTTTAAGAGTGGCTGATTTATAAGCTTATATCGTTCACCCAAAATCTAATATTGCTGGCTTTGATACGTATTTACTGGAATATAAATTAAGTCGATATAAAGACGGCTTTCTAAAATTGTGACAAGATACTAAAGATTTTCTGAAAACGGAAATAAAATCAATAGCAACTTTGTAGAATATTCTAATATAAATGAATGAATCATGTGTTGTGTAATGCTACTTCTGGGAAAACCTAATTAAAGCAAAAGGACTAACTTATACATAATGAAACCCATCCCATTTTCTTATGTCATACATTTTCATTTGTGATTGTTGTATATTTTGTTACAAGAATTAATTTCGAATATAATATTTTGCTGTATCATGATGAAAAGTCATTTATTTTAAGCCTTTAACGACTCTATTCTATCAATAAAATATTCTATATTCGCGGAATATAAGTAGAGAGTCAAAATTCTTATCATACACTTTCATCATAGTATCGCCCCTCAAAAAGAAACAATCCTTTTAATAACCCTTTATTTACACATTCAGAAGAATAACATTAGAAATTTTTGTATATGAAATATGCGATATATGTGTTTGTATTTAATAGTAGGCACAACATACAGATAATAAATAGTAGAAGAACAGGAAAAATATAAAAATTAATATATTTAGTTTTAATATTTGTATTAAAATCTATGCGTGCGCACACCGAAAAATATGTGTAATCTTTTTCTTCTTTTTTTTCTCATTGCCACACTCTTGACATTGTATCACAAATATATTCCTATTTATCCAAGTATTTACCTAGAGATACGCATTGTACGTATGTATTTGTGTGTGTGGTTTGGTTACATTGTAAGATTGCGAAATAGCTTCTCGGACGATAGAATCAGGATAAATTCTTTAAGCTACATTAAAACAGTTTACTGTGTATTTTTTTTTAATATAATTGAAAATAAATAATATACCAATTGAAACTGTTTAAAATTATTTAATTATATATTCGAGTATGAAGATCGAATCATTTTTTTTAACTTTAAATTTCTGGATGTGTAATATGTGACAAATATTTCTAGCAAATTACAGAAATTTAGTTTATTTCTTCGTACTTTAACCGCCATTGCGTATATAGTAATTGAGCTAATTTAAAATAATGTTTTATAATATTTTGATCGTTAACATTGAAATAAAATAAACGTTGCTTTGCGTACCCATCCTCATCACAAATAAATGCACACTTGTGTGTATTGTACCAATAACGTACAAAAATATAAAACCTATTTTATAGTAGATCTCGGGTAGGTAACTATGGTAAATTTTCGTGCAAAAACGTTTTACTCATAGCTTCTCTAATATACTACAAATCTATTTTTGGTGCTTTTTTGCTACCCTAAAATATTCCATACAATGTATGGGTACCTACGCTTCGTTATCCCCCCGTTTTATTTTAAATCTTCTCTATATATCCTATGTGCTGTTGTATATACGATGTTAATATTTATATAGAATTATAGACATGATATAGATATAAATATTCTACGTGAGATTCAGAGATTCGTTCGTCGCCACTAACAAAAATATATTGTAGTCTCTTATAGTCTAGTCTAAGTCTGTGTTGTATGTATATGTACTTCTGCTATATACTTGTGAACAATGAAACTAGGTGCTTTTTTCTTCCTTGTCGACGTCTTCTTCTTGGTTTTCTGAATATCTTTGTATATAAATATTTTACCGACATAAAAAGTTTATTTTATTTTATTTTTTTATTTATTTATTTTTTTTTTTTGGAAATCTATTACGTGTATGAAAGTTAAGGGAGAGTTTTATGCTGTGTAGCCGCATCTTTAATTCTAAATACAAATTATTTATATGTAGAAGACCATCATATTATAAAAGACAAATCGACAGAAGAAAGTAAATAAATAAATAAACCGCCCCGCCAAATTAGTCAGATATAGCACGCGTGTCGGATTTATTTTCTCTCTTTTAGACGACGGTTGTGTTATTCATACAATTATTGTTATAAATTTGTGTATACATTAAAAAAATAAAAATAAAATAATACTACAAACAAAAACTGTGTGTAAGGTTTACCATACGTTTATCTATAACCATCATTCTTTTATCATAATCATTTTATTAGTTTTAATATCATTAAACAGTAAACTATATATTTAATATATAATATGTTCTATTACACATAGTTTCCTTTCCTTTCCTTTATTATTTTTTTGTTGTATTTTTTTTATTTTTTTTGTTGTGTCGGTATTATCATCTGTGTTAATAAGCTAAAAATAAATAAATTATATCCTCTACAACATAAAGTTAATACATACTTCGACTTTGGTATAAATGGATGGATGGTTGCTTTTTATTTTTTTGTGTGTACAAAAGCAACGTTGAGTTCGGTAAAATATTCTCGCCAATATAACATTGGCTTTTCTTTGGGTGGCATTGTACAGGAAGGATAACTCGACAAAGTACCGTACGAATACAAACCATTTTTTTTTTATTTGTGCTTTTTAGTTGCCTCTAGTGTGTGTGATTCGTGATTAATTTTTCTAATACCATTATAATAAATATTTCGTTATTATTAATTTTTCACAAAAATAAAATGTTTATAACATTGAATTACAACCAAATAAAGTTTTAAAGTTTACAGGCTCACAGGAATTGATTAAACAAGTACGGTTAAATAGAATATTGTGAATGTTTTCTTTGTCTGGCTTTTGCGGTCGGTTAATATATATATTTATATATATATATATATATATTATAAAAGAAGGGTGGAAACAGATTTATAACGTATTGTAAACTTTCTCACTGTCATATATTGAACACACACGTTCGGTTCTCCACTGGTTAGTGATTTATTCAATTCTTGATTAATTAATTTTTATCGATAATTTTAATAATTTAAGCATATAATAAGTTAGTAATTGACTACTGCGGGGGGTAAATAAAAAATACAACAGTTTTCATTGCCATTTTAATATACAAACTATCCATGCGATAATATAATAACCTGTTTCGATCGAACTGTTATTTAAACATAGAATGTACAAAATTTACCTCACATTTTTAAATACTTTTAATAAATAAAAAAAAAGCTCACGATATTTGTGTTGGCATAGTGAGAAATATACATAAATTGTTGCATTTCAGTGTTTATCCGGAAATAAAAAAATTGTTTTTACCGTTAGTGCGGGTTTCAATCAAATTTAATTTTAATGAAATTTTTTGTATAATCACAAACAATTCATCCCAAAACCGCAAATTACTATTAAATATAAAATATAGAAAACTTCAATTTTAAAATATAAGAACTCTACGTCGTATTTAACTAAATAAGAATAATAATAATAATAATAAAAAAAATAACTCGTTTGTGTCTGCTTTTTATAGCTTTATTATCTAGAAAGGCTGGCTGTAAATGTAAAACCAGTACAGTTTTTGTTATAGCACGGTCGCGCCACAAGTAGAATAAAAAGCTCTTATTTCTTAATTTGGCTAACACAAGAACAGTCATTTGTTTTTTGTTTTTTGTTTTTTTTATTAAATAAAGAACTTAAGTTTGTTGAGTAAATAATTAATAATAATTATTATTAAATTTGTGAGTGTAAATAGTTCTTAATTATCCTTTTTATATAATTCATATTTAAAATAAATTCGTAAAACTATTAAAAATGGGTTGTAATACGAGTCAAGAACAAAAAACTGCACAAGCCGAAAACGGTGATGTTGCTACAAATGAGGAAAATGAAAAAAAATTGGAAGATAAAGAAATGAAAAAGAAAAGTGGCCATAAGAAGCAAAAAAGTGCAGACAGTACGAAATTGGTAAATGGACATGATGAAGGTAAGTGGGTTTAAAAACTTTTTAAATATACTTATTCAAAAACATAGAAATACTCTAACTTTGAGTACCTAAGTGAAACATTTGAGTATGACAACGTTTCATAGAAAATTTTCAAATGTACAAAAACAAAAAAATGAATTAAGCTTAATTTCGAACAATTTCTATATTTAATTTTAGCGATGCTTTCACATACATTTTGTACTTTCATTTAATAATTACATTCGTGTTTAAATATAACTCTCATGATTTAGTTTAATTACAAAGTTATCTACCCGCGGGGAGTTGTACAACGCACGAGCTTAGTTGATTAAATATTTTTTACCTATAAACCAGAAAATGTACATCGTTCAATTATCTAAATTAAAAAAAAAAAAAAAAAATAAATAAAGAAAAATGAAAATAATATACAATATATTTATAGAGTCGAGTTTTATGATAAAAAGTGCAATTTGAAATAATGGGAATACTGGTAACGGCAAACAAAAACATTGTGGCAACATAAAAGCACGTATATTTATTTTGATATTTTTTTAATGGCATGTTGAATTTAACTACAAACACCAAAGAATTGAATATGAGCAGTTCAGTTTCAGTTTTCAAAACTCATGAATACTTTTATTTTTATTTTTTATTTTTGTATTCTTTCAAGTACTTCTTGCTTTATATAAATGCAATTCATATTGATGGAAAATAATATAATCGAAATACTTTTATGTTTTATAAGATAAGATAAGACAAGAATTTTATTCGAACAAAATACTTTCAAATTACAAACTTTCGAAACAGTTATTCCAGTTTTTGTTTAGAGAAAAGGTATGAAATAGACCTAAGATAGTAGCAAGGCTGGGAACGCTAAAGTTTTTTTTCAGCGGCGCTATCGCTAACGCTATACTCAAAATTTTAAGCGCGCTAGCGCTAACGCTAAAAGAATTTAAAATTAAATAGCGTAAATATGCGCTAAATTTTCCGCTAAAAAATCTTAAAAATTAAAACAATAAAAATGAACGCAGATTAT
>JAABKK020000004.1:926257-944755 GCA_011634745.2 Catotricha subobsoleta
TAAAAAGATAAACTTTTGAAAAAATCATCGATTTTCGACATTTTTTCGACTTTGAACCCGTATATCGCAAGATGTAAAAACCTGACCGGATTGATTTCTATACAAAAAAGTTTCAGAATTTAATCCTGCGAATTAAAAAAGAAACAATTCTAAGTTTAATGAATTCTTTCAAAAGTTATAGAACTTAGAAGATGAAAAAACACAAACAATCAAAATCACAAGTTCAACTGGATTGCGCGAACGTCAAATCTTAGATATATAAGGAACATCAAAACTAACTTTTAGGGCCTAATGTAAACTAACTTATTTGAATTGGGTCAATTTAGCAAACGACTTTTAACTAAAGTTAAAAACCGAGAGTATAATTCATTCATAAATTTTCCGGTTAAGCCGAAATCATGAATTTAAAAAGTTTTAAACGTTGGTTGATAAACCGGCCTTTAGTAAGTTGAATAAATAAAAATTAGTAATTAAATACCTTTTTCTTTTGCTTAAATATTTCCACACGCCATAAATAAGCATAAAATCTCGTTCGAGCCGAATATGATGGTTGAGCTAATATTTTTTCCCACTTTTCTCTTTTTATCAATGATGGATCTGGTGCCCTTTGGCCACTGTCACGTAAAATACTTATCTTTAAAATGAATAATGTAAAATTATACTTTTCACTTAACGATATGAAAATCAAATAAGTATTCTTACCTCTAAAACAATCTGTTTAATTTTTTTCTCTTCTTCTTCAGTGAATTTCGGTTTATCATCTTTATCAACTTTTGTTGTATAATATCTATTCACTGAACATAAACTGTTTTCTTCAATTCTTTTAAACAAAATTAAATTATTTTCCCCATTTTTATTTGCGATTTTCGTATATTTTGACGATAGGCCAAATATGTAGATACTTTTTGTAATATTGCGGAACATTTTATTAATTTAAATCTAGATATCCAATAATTTATTATAAATATAGGTATGTGTTCTCAATATCACATGTGTCATATACTGTTAATTATTTTAATGGTTATGTAGAACTCATATTTCTATTCTAAAATATCTTTAGTACGGTATTTAGTGTATATATGTAGGCGCATCCACGTATACATGAGTTTTGTCACTGCCTCAGTTACAGCAAATCACTGCGAAAAAAAAACGTTGCAAGCAAACGGATATAATCTTATAATATATATCCGCGATATATGTAGTAGGGTCGTTTTGGCGTGAATTTGTATTCGCAATCTGCAACAAAGGAGTCACCACTTGTGTAATTTTGAAAAAATTTAGAAAAAATAAACATGTTGTAGAAATATTTAAACAAAACTCATTTATACGTAGGTGAGATCAGTCATATGCGTAAATTTAGTACTTACTTACATTCTGCTGATAACCGATGTAAAAATTCATAGTAATATTATTATAATTTGACACAACATAATATTTGGATTAAATCAAAAAATAATAATAATAAAATAAAAGTACTTAATATCAATTATTTTGGGTTGAATATTTAATTGAATTTATAATACATTCAACTACATAATTTAAAATGAGTGAAACTGAAAAACAAGACAAAAACGATAAAGAAATAAAACCTAAAGCTAAATATGTTGTTCGAACTCCAACCGATATACAACGTATCAAATTAAAGAAACTGATGGATAATCCAGTACGTATTTATATCACAAATAATTTGTATTACCTATTATTACATTTGCTTTATTCAATTTCAATGCAATACAAAAAATGTCATATTGTATAATCACATTTATGAATGTTATATTTAGACTAAAGAAATTAATATACCATCTTCAACTTCACAAAAAAATAATGAATTCTCATCAGCGGCTATTCCATCATTTGTACGAAATGTAATGGGTTCTAGTGCTGGAGCTGGTTCAGGAGAGTTTCATGTTTATCGACATCTTCGTAGAAAGGAATATGCCAGACAAAAATATATTCAACAAAAGAGTAAACAAGTGAGTTTGTTATTAAATTTTTTTTTTTATATCATTTTGTTTGTATAATGTTTGCATGTTGTGATAGGAACAACTTGATGATGAATTTCGTGACAGAATTGAACTGAATAAACTTAAATCCGAGTCAAAGACAGCTAAAAAACGAGCAAAGCGATTAAAGAAAAAACAAAGCGCGAAACATCGAAAAAAAGATCATCCGAATGCAATGGAAATTGAAACGAAAACGGATTCATCGGATGATACAGATGAAAATGATGCGTCCGATAATTATGAAGTAAATCATTTAGCAACGGCTGAAAACAATGATATCAATGCGGATTCGGAGGACAATATTATCACTGTTGCCAACCAAGAGAAGAAAATATTTCAAGAGACAAGCGAATCCATGGAAATAGATAACTCTAATAAAGTTGTTGAAACTAATGAAAATAATGGTAATAATAAAGATGAGGATGATGCGTGCGATACTAATGAAGTAATTAATTTATCAACGGTTGAAAACAAAGCAGAGGCGGAGAACGGTAAAACAGTTATTACTCAAGAGAAAATGGTAGCTCCTGAGAGAAGCGAATCCGTGGAAATAGAAAATTCTAATAAAGTTCATGAAACTAATGAAAGAAATGATAAATCAAATGATTAAAATATTACATTTGCGGCCAACTCCAGATACCATCCTATTGAAAACAGTTTTAAAATAACTACATATATTTTTATAAAATACTGCAGTATCTTCGATTATTTTTTTTTTTTTTGTACTGGTCTAGCACACATTTTTCATAGAAATTATTTTTTCTCTTCCTTATAAAATTCGATTTTAATTTACATCGATGACAGAAGCGCAATCCAGTCTGCCTTGAATTCAAATCTTTTTGTATTATAATTTTGAGATATTTTAAGCAGATTTATCAGTTTTTATTATTTTTTTTTATTGAAAGCAATAGTTATATATTTATAATATATTATATAATTATGTGATTTTCGAAATATAACTTTCCAAATTGTAATATTTCCAAAATGAATGTAATTTCAATTTAATAAAGAAAAATATAAAAAGCATTTAATTTTATAGTTTGATATAAAAGAAAAACTAGTGTTTTCATGTTATTTTCTATTTTGTTTATTCTACCAAGATGGCACTGCCAAAACATCGAATTTACGTAAAGTTGTCTTAAAGTACAAATCGAAAAATTACGTAATTACGATAAAAGTAACGTTTTTATTGTCAATGTATTTGTTATTTAGTTTAGTTTGAGCAATAGGGACGTACAACAACACACGTTTTGTTTTTTCGCTAGTGCACATTCAAAAGAAATAAATTTATATAAAAAAAAAGTAAATCAATTTTGTGTACTTTGTTTTTCAATATAATTAAATTGGTTGTAAGTATTGAATATTGTTTAATTAAAATTTATGAATAGAAACCGTAAATATTCTCAATTAAATTTCATAAATGTGAATAAAAATGTGCAGAATTTTTTTTTTCGTTTTCGTACTGATTGTGGTGGCTGGTGTTTTTTTTTATATTACAATTTTATTTTTTTATTTATTTTTTTTGGTGTATGTGTGTGACGTGTGTGCGAAGGCGAACATCACAAAACTATTTATTTCAGAAAAATGGCTGAAGAAAAACAGAAAGTTTCTTATTTCTATTTTTCAAAAGAAAAAAAAATTATAATTTTGATTCTATGCTGAATGATAAACTTATTAAGACTTAAAAAGATGATATGATTTTTAAAGATCTACAAAATTTCATTGTCAAACATTAACTCGCCTGTTTTCTTCAAATGAAACGACAAAATATGGAACACGTCGAATGGAACATAATGTTAATAAAAAAAAAATTAAATTAATTATAAATCTAGAAAGAAAGAAGAAAAAAAAAAATTAGAGAACAGTTTTCATAATTTTTGTTATTGATTTTTATTATGTGTGATGTTGTGCTGGTTCACATCATCATCAACATTTTTGCGCAATCGCGTTTAATCCGCATAGGCATACAGTATTAAAAAAAAAAAAGAATTCACATAATAAAATAGAAAAATTTATATAAAAATTATTCATTCATAGAACGAGCAATGATTATTTTGCATACAATTGTGAGAGAAAATTTAGAAAAAAAAAATTGTCAATACTTTCATCTGTTTATTTTAACGTAATGCTAACGCGAAATTAATAAATAAATAAATAAAGAAATAAATAAATAAGGTACTTATACCAAAAAAAAAAAAAGAAAAGAGAAAGAACTTACATACAATACGCGTCATCGTTTAAATGCATTGTGTAGCATTTACGTAAATATTCTTTTTTAAAAATTGATGTTATTTGGTGATGAGATCGGGGGCGAAATATTGTTCGTGCTTTTTTTTTTCTTTTCTTTATTACATATTATTTATTTATTTATTTTTTGTTAACGCATGCGTATTTACATATTAGTTACAAATTATAAGGTTTTCATTTGATTTTATAGACAGAATGAAACCGGGGTAGCAATGACTACCTATTAAAACACTGACGCATCATCTTCTTGATGAATACCATTCGTTAGTCGATAATAATTTCGCAGTCCATATTGTTGGTGTCGTACATTTAATACAATATTTATTACGTTAGGTAAGGATTCAAATCAGCCGAAAGATTTCATTAAAAACAAAAAAATAAAAAAACAAAATTGTGCCAAATTATTATCACTGTATTTTTGTTATCAATTTGTGTGTGAAAGTTTTCAGTTCAATACATTTAATTTACATGAGCATTCCTCATAAAGTATTGTAGTGACTGTGTGATTTTCGTGAGTGGCAGGGTGTTTTTATTTTTAGGCGCATCCTACACGAAACATTTTCCGCTATTGATTATTGATTGAACTTTTTCTAATTGAAATATTCTAATGCAGGCGTGATTTCTAGTTCTTAGCCAATTGACCATTCAGTAAATACCTTTAATCTAATTACATCAAATAAGTTTTAAATTTCGGAATTCTTGTTAAAATTTCTGCTAAAAGTTAAATAAGTAGCATATTGTTAAAGTGTCGGGTGGGGTGGTTTCAAAAAATATATAAAAAAAAAAATAATAATAAATCATTGACACGCACATCCTAAAATATCATGTTTTCTTCGAAAAAAATGAATGAATAAAATCGACGTTATAATATAAAAGTCAAGGTTAAATTTCATTACTTTGGCCAGAATTTTGTAGGTATTCTTAATACAAAAATATTTTGATTTTCAAAATGCTTACCAAGAATGATGACTCTTGAACTGTATAATATTATGGCAATTGTAAAATAAATCCTTATTTAATCTACTTTAATCCCAATAAATGAAATAATACAGAATTAGAACAATTTCGGTGTGTCTTATTACCATTTTGCATACACATATTCAAATTAAACCATTATTCACCTGAAATGTATTTAATGTGATGATGTCAATGCTTAGCTAAACTAAAATATATCGAATAACGACATCGTGAATTATAAATTTTATGTAAATATAAACAAACAAAAACGCAATATGTTCGTAGAAACTGAATACCTGCGTCTAACTATAAAACCAATGTATTGCTTTTTTTTTATTAACAATAATGCAAATGATTTTTTATATGGTAGTATATTGGTTGAATTCTTTGGTTCATTTTCATTTTAAATTTGATATGTTTGGTGGTGCTGCGGTGGGTGATGAATAGTTTTACCATGGAAACAAATTCATATTATAAATAGTATCGATTGTCCAATATATTGTGAATTGTGACAAGTTGCAAATAAGATATTTCTGATGTCGTTGCATCTATTTGTTTATCTCATTTTTCTTTGGAGTCAACAAAATCTCCTCTGGAAAATGAACTTTGCGACATATTTTGAGCTAATGTTTCTATACATTTAATACATTATTCATATTGTATAAATTATTATAAATAGAAATAAGATAAAAAAAAATGTGGTTTTAAATATATTGTGCTGTTTATTGCTGTCAAATATATCATTGCAAATATGTAGTACGGTTTCTTTTTAAAATTTATTCGACAATGAATTCTAGTTAATGAAAGAAAATATTGCGTTTGTTTTAACAAACAAACATACGAACAAATAAACAAACAAAACAATACAAAAATTCCATTCGACAACTATTTTGTTCTTCTTTTAAAATTTTGTTGTGTAAATACAACGCACTCGAACATGATATTCCTGTTTTACATAATTTCATCATAAAAATATATTATGCTTGTTTGCTATTTATTCATGGACTACAGAATATTAATTAAACGTATAACAAGTCAAATAAAATACAGCAATTTGCAGATTACAAAACGATACATAGTCAAGAATTCTATATGTAAAAGTTGGGGTTCAAAAAAATGACCTTATTTTTTATCATTAATTTGTTTTTATTTATTTTTTTTTTTGTTGCTTTGGGGTCGATAAACGATGTCTCTTTACAAGAAATAATGTAACATTTATTTAAATCAGTGTCACTTTGTAGAGCAATTAACAGAAATTAAGTCGTAGTTTATCTTGACGATGTGAGTAATATTAGTGACATATTTTTAAAGGCAAAAATACAATCAATGTGTATTGCATTTTTTTTTTTTTTTTTTAATTTTAAATAATCTGTTCCGCTTCCGCTGTTTGAAATGCTGATGTCTCGATTTCCATATACATATTCAGATCTGAATATTTAACTGAAACTAGATATGACTTTGAAAGTTATGAAAAAAAAATTAAGAAGATACGACATTTGATCGCGTAATCTGAATTATTATAATTTATTTCAAAGTCAAGAGGTGTGACTTAAACACTAATTGTTACTAATTTTATCAGTTTTTAATTGAATTCAATTAACGTAAAAAATTATTGAAGAAATTAAATATTAAAAGAAAAAAAACACGTAGAAACAAAAACAATGCCTGCAGTATAATCAGCGCTGTATCCAGGTTAGTGCAACTGAGGCAGTGCCAGCTCTCAAATTTCGATTTCGTACAGAAATATATGAATAGTAATTCGCATACCGAAACTAAAACGAATTAGGGCGATTGTTCAATTCATTTATTATGTATTGTCTAATGATTATCGTGTTGGTTATAATTAAATGCAATCCGCTTACGTATCACCATTTTATGGAGGATTGAGGTAGTGCCAGCTCTCGAAATACATCCTGGATACAGCGCTGAGCATAATTATATTGTCTATAATAAATTCGAATTCATTAATGGCATTTATCAATTGAATAAAATGAGGCGCCGAATAATGAAATTTACTAATAAATGATTAAGTTCAAAAAACAGATTATTGGTTAATAAATTTCAAATTTGGCTGACCTTTCGATGAGCGATACCCATAATGTCAGTAAAATATATCGTTTATTAAATAAAAATTTTAGCGTGTTGGAAAATTGCTATAAAAATGAATTTAATATCTTACAATAAACATCTGAAATTAAATTATTAAGAGTCAATTATATTTTTTTTATTATAGATGTCAGCAAACTTTTAAAGGGGTGCAGTTTATTTCAACACCGTAACAGAAAAATTATAATAGCTTCATTATAAGAGAAACTTAGAACATAAATTTAATAAAATTTGAAAAAAATAAATAAATAACCAAAAAAACATGAAAATGGTATTGTCACAACGGCAACGCGAAGAACTGTAAGTTTTAATAAAAAAAAAAAAAAAAAACTATCTAAATTTTCCATTACATTTATTTTCACTCTTATTTTTAGAAACAAAGCGATTGCTGATTATTTAAGTGCAAATAATTACATAGATGCATTAGAATCATTTCGTAAAGAAGCCGATTTAGATGCAACAGATTCCGTTGAACTCAAATATAGTGGTCTATTGGAAAAGAAATGGACATCCGTTATACGTTTACAGAAAAAAGTGATGGAATTGGAGGCAAAATTATCGGAAGCTCAAAAAGAAGCCACCGAAGGTGGTCCAACAAAAACACGACGGAGTCCAGGCGAATGGATACCACGACCACCAGAAAAATATGCATTAAATGGTCATAGAGCAACAATTACACGAGTATGACAATAGAAATATTACTGTAAAATTTATTTTGTCACTAAAAAAAAAATTCTTTTCGTTTGGTCCTGGAAAATAGGTAATTTTTCATCCAGTGTTTAGTTTAATGGTTTCATCGTCTGAAGATGCTACAATAAAAGTATGGGATTTCGAAACTGGTGAATATGAACGAACATTAAAGGGACATACAGACTCAGTTCAAGATATTGCTTTTGATTTACAGGGCAAAGTATTAGGTAATTTGGAACAGCTTGATGCAATCTATTCATTGTTTTAAATTGTATTATGTATAACTAAATATATATATATATATTATTTATTTTGTGTAGCCTCATGCAGCGCAGATATGTCCATTAAATTGTGGGACTTTTCACAAACATTTGAATGTTTTAAGACAATGCTTGGCCATGATCATAATGTGTCATCGGTTTCATTTGTACCAGCTGGTGATTTTGTTTTGACTGCATCACGTGATAAAACTATTAAAATGTGGGAAGTAGCAACTGGGTACGTTTTCGTTTATTAAAATTTAAATTCACCAATCAAAATGATTTTGTTTAATTGATTCACACATCCCGTACAGCATTTAAACACTCACTTCACTGATATCAAATTTATAAGATACTTAAATCCCTTTCATTGTAAGTGGTGTGCTGGTAAATGGTGTACGCGTGTTTGCGTATGTGTCATGTCAAATAATTTTATCAATAAAAATAAATTGATTCATGAATTTAATAAATTGTGCTTTTAAAAATAGAATAAAATCAAATATATATATAATTTTTATCCATTTTAGCTACTGTGTTAAATCATATACCGGTCATAGAGAATGGGTGCGTATGGTGCGTGTTCATCCAGATGGTACAATGTTTGCATCATGTTCAAATGATCATTCGATTCGTGTGTGGAATTTAAATACAAAGGAATGCAAAGTTAGTATTTACAGATTTGTTTCATAGATTTATTTTTTTATGATAAGATATCGACAAATAATATTTTAACAATTATAGGTGGAACTCAGAGATCATGATCATACTGTTGAATGCATTGCTTGGGCACCAGACAGTTCAACATCCGTTATAAATGATGCAGCTGGTACAGATAATAAAACTGGGGCTCATCATGGACCATTCTTGGCATCCGGTTCACGAGATAAAAGTATACGTGTAAGTTTATTGTTAATGCTATTTGTTTTAATTTACATTTGAAATTTTATTTAGAAAATAATCGAGCTTAACAAAAACAAAATTTTTATATTTATTTCAGATATGGGATATAACCGTTGGCGTTTGTCTAATCGTATTAACCGGTCATGATAATTGGGTGCGCGGCATTGTATTTCATCCCGGTGGTAAATATATAATATCAGCTAGCGATGATCGAACAGTACGTTGTTGGGATGTACGTAATAAACGATGCTTAAAAACAATAAATGCCCATCAACATTTTTGCACATCTGTCGGTAAGTGTAGAACTGAGTTTCAACGTTTTGAAATTATCAAAAATATAATAATTTTCAATTAATTTCACATTTATTTTTATTTAATTTACAGATTTTCATCAAAATCTTCCTTATGTGATCTCAGGCAGTGTCGATCAAACCGTTAAAGTGTTTGAATGTCGCTAATTTTCTTTTTTAATATCTAATTTTTTTTTTTTTTTTTTTGTAATTTTAATTATTTAATTTAAAATATTTTTTCCATCAATATTTTATTATCATCAAAAGAATGTAATTTAATGTTTAATTAATAGTTTTATGTGGAATAGTGGAAGTAATAAAATCCATCGCCCACCCTCCCACAATTTTGCTCCCATTTCCCCCCCAGTAATTAAAATATCCTTGCCACCAATATTTAAATATTAAAAAAAAAAAATTAAATATTAAATATAAAAAAAAATTTATACAAAAATCATAATATTATAATTTATAAATAAATTTCAAAACATTATTTGAGAAAAACATAAATTCACTTATTAATGTTATTGGCTTTTTAATATGATCGAATGTATATTAATGAATAAAAAAAAAATAATGGGCACACTGCGATGATTGATCCGCAGAGCCTGTTGTTTTTTTTATTTATTATTAATATTATTATAAATTACTAACCACAAAAACAAGAAAATAAAAACAACATTAAATCAATCGCAATTAGTTCTATAAAAATATAAAATAAATAATAATATTATCTTTACAAAAGAAACGTATTTCTAATACTAAAATTAATTAAATATGAAAAGGAAAATACAAAAAAAAAAAGACAAAAAATAACTACATATATAATTTAAAGTTATTCTAAATATTATAGGAAAAGTAATTATGCAAAATTAAGATTACATTTTACTAACCATTTTTATAGATTTTCTATTTTCTATTTTCTTGTAGATTGTGCTAATTTTAAATTTGTAACACCGCGAATTTCGTTGCTAGTTCACATTGTATAACTGTAACAATATTTTTGGAGGCGAACACTAATGCGGGTAGACATTTTTTTTTTTAATGTATTATTTAATTAAATTTATATTACAATGCGTTTGCTTCAGTTTAAACTAGAAAATTTTAATACTTACACCAAAGTTCAATTTAAATTACATGACACAAAAACGCAAGTAATAGGTTTTTAATTATTTTTTTTTTCTAGCTTTGGATTTCATATAATTTTATGATTAATAAGTTTTATCATATTCTGATTTGAACATAATCAGATTCAAATACTAAAAACTATTTTAATGGAAAATGTGTGAAGCTTTGCCATTCTTTTGAAATAAGTTTAATGAACCAAAATCTATAACTATTTTTATACAAATATTTTAGTATTTTATTTTTGCTCAAGAATAATTGCAAGACTTTTATAATCATATTGTTTTCACATATATATATATATTGCCAAATCAATATTTAATAATTTCTATATAAAACTCCTTGTTCTAATACACAGTTCGAAATTTTATCAAATACTAATCTCAAACCTTTTCACAGCAATACATTTCATCATCAGGTAATATTTAATAGGTACTCAATCTCTTTAAAAGTAAATCAAATGGTAAAAAAAAAAAACATTAAAACGTCAATTGTTTTAAAGCATTCTTTATTTATAATAATCACTCTTTATCGAATTAAAAATTGAGTTAGTTTTCTGTATTGTAAAAAAGAAAAATAAGCAACTTCAATTCAATTAAACTTTCAACAAAAACAAAAAAATAAAAATATATATTTTATTTTTTCAATTACTTATATTTTATACAATATGTAACTATTTAAATTTCTAATTCACTTCAGAATAAATTTTATGAAATTGAAAACACACGATGTCTGATTTACTATTGTCGAATTTTCATTATAGTTGAATTTTCTGTTTGTGATTGCCCAAAAAATAAGGTGGTAGATAAAACGATTTACGTATTTTATTACCCAACTGAAAATTCAATTTATTTATTATAAATAGCTATTCGAAGACATAATATAAGATGCATTAGAAATTACATTATCATCGGCGCCCAACTAACTTATATGAAATGAAAATGGCGAATTAGAAGTTTTATAACTATGTATTTCTGATAAACGAAAAAGTTATACCATTAATCGGGCCGAATTGATTTTCATATAATATTTATTATAATTTAATTATGTTTATACTATTGTAATATTTATAATTAAAACCAATATAAAAACCAATATTTAATAAATATACATATAAATTAAAATAAAAAAAAAAAATAAAAAAAATAAATATTTATAAACAAATAAGAAGAAATTAAAACATAAAATTGTCTGCTTTGTGCAAAGAGTAGCAAAAAAAAAAAAAAACAAAAATTACATATAAGCTTTTTAAAAACAAAAAAAAAACACAAAATTTAAATTCTCATTACTGCTATTTTAATAAATGTGCAACAAAAAACTACAATTAACTATATTAATTATAAATAAAATTTAATCAAAATAAATTAGAAATTATTATGTACCTCCTACCCCAAAAACCAAGAAAAACAAATAACAATGACGTACATTTTATTTACACAATTAAAAATGTTAAATAAATTTATTGTAAGACATAATTGATAAACACTAAATATATATAATTTATAAATTACGTACCTTCCTATTTATTTAAAAAGCAACAAACAAAAATAATAAGAAAACCGATTGATTCGCATTTTCTATAATTGTTATTTTAATTTATTTATTTCAATTTTTTTTTTTTTTCAATTTTCGTTTTGCATATTTTAAATAAAGCTTATTTTAGTGAGAAAAATATAATGTTTTTAATATTTCATAGTAATGCTAAAAGTCTAAACGAGCGATGATCATGTCCGACGAAAGTCCAAATAGGTCCGGCAAATAGTCAATAAAGCTATTTTAACCTATTATTTCCGTGATGAAAATTATTCATTATTCATTATTTAACATCATTAAATATAAGTTTAAAATTCAATCCAGGGTTCCCACAAAATTATGATGACAAAATTCCATGCATTTTTCACCTTTTTTTTGCAGAGCATAAAAAATAATATAACTTTTTGACATATAAAAGCGTTTTTTAATTCATTTTTCCTTTAAAATGATGACTAGTAAAACAAACTGTTTAAAAAATTATTAGTTGTTGATTAAATCTCACAAAAAATATAATGTTATATGTAAGACCGAAAAATGTACAGAATAAACCATAACATATCCATGGATATTTGAATAATTTTTTTTTTTAATCCAAATACTTGAACGATTTTTTCAAAGATTCCAATATATCAGCCACTGTTGTAGCCACTAGTATTCATATAATTCGTTGTAACTTGTTTTTTGCTTTCATCGCAATCAGAGGCCTGCATGGTATTACCAAAGTTTTGAAAAATTATATTTAATGAAAACATACCAAAAAATGGAAAATGGTATTAAAACATTCCAAAACCTTATTTATTAATAAAAAGTTACCATTTTTCGTAAAAAAGTAAATTTTCACGAGAACAAAATTCCAACCAAAAGACGCAGAATTTTGTTCTCGTGAAATTTAATAGTTTTTTTTACAAATTATTGAGATGAACCAATTCCCGATTTTTGGTCAATTTTTTGAAACTCCATGTATTTTCCATGATAATTCCAGATCATTTCAAATTCCATATATTTTCAAGAATTCCAGGTTTCTCCAGAATGTGGGTACCCTGTAATCTCTTAATCTTTAGATAAGCCCATAACAATATCGAAAGAAATCTCTTGTAAATAAGTACATTTTGATTTTGCCCTCTGAAACATTCATTTCTACACAACTCAGCGGAACAGTAACACGTGAATTTATTTCATCGAAATGTTTAAAGAAAAATAAAATAAATAGCTTAGTTTTAAATTGTTTTTATCATATTTTATTGCAAATAAAATAAGAAATATTAATTTTTTTTATTGCTTATTATAATTAATATTATAATAATATTATTAACCAGCTAGATAAAAGAAAAATAAGGAAATTTTTAATTTTGTATTTATTTTTTTCGTCTATTTTTAGTTTTCTGTTTAGCAGCTGCTGCACGTTTTTCTTTTTTCATTCTAGGATCAACGACTTTGAAACGTCCTTTCACACCTGGTGGCCTGCGTACACGTTTACTTGCCAAATGTTTTTTCGTCACAACATAAGCAATCTCTTCCTTCTTATCTTGGGCTTTTTTGTACAATCTGTAAATTAAGATAATAAAAACAAATTATTTGAAAGTCTAGAAAGAAATTGTAATAGGCAATACTTACTTTTTAATTTGACGAATTTTTTCTTGTGAACTGTTGTCCCCACTTTCCATAATTGCCTCTGCTTTCTTCTTTGCTTTCTCAAAACGTCTCATAGCACGACGCTTCTTACGTGCTTTTGCTTCCATTACTTTTTTAATTGGACGAACATTTAATTCATTAACCTTCTGCTCATATTCCTCAATTAATTCTTTGGGAACTGGTGCTTCTTTGCGCATATGCAATGATTCATCTTCAACAAACCATTCTGGTAAATGTTCATCATTAAACGCATATCGATTCCATGCAGAATCAAATAGATCTCGTTTTGTTTTCTGACTTTGTATCATGAGCGCACCTAATGCCAATTCCTGCTCATTCAATTTGATTTTTTTATGTGATTTTTTATCTTTATCTGTCGATCCTGTTGCACCACCAGAAGTACCATTTAAGTTTGTCTCATCATCTGAATCAGAATCGCTACTATTACTGTCTGAGTTACCATCTTCTCCATCACTACCAGCTTTCTTTATATGACGTTCGCGTCTACGTGCTTTTTTACCTAAAATGGGCCGACCAACATTTGTCGACGTTTCACTCGCATTAGATTTTTCACCCAAAACTTTAACACCTTTTGTCTTATATTGGTGACTTAGTTTATCTAAATCATAATCTTCATCAGCATCAGCAGTAGCCAATTCTTTTAACGTATCTTTTTCAAACCATAAATTTACACGTTGATCTCGTTTTGTTACTTTATCTCGATGGTCCAAGTCCGTGATTAGAGGGTTTTCTGACCTTGAGACCTTTTTCGATATTTTATTCTTTTTTCCCTTTGTATTATGATCATTTTCCTCATCATCGTCACTTAGACCTAATCCTTTCTTAGCCAATTCCTCGCTATCATCGGAATCAACATCGCTTTCATTATCACTTTTTTCTACTTTATCATCGTCATCGTCTTCGTAAAGGCCATCGTCATCTAAATGAAATCCATTGCTTTCGTACTTTTTATACTTTGCAAGAAATTCGCTATTTTCAGTTTCATCTTGTGGCAAATATAGATCGGGCGCTACATCTTGTAAACGTTCTAATTCAGCGGAACTGGTAATTTGGCGTAAACTGAAAATTTCTGCATCCTCCTCTTGTGGTCCTGAATCACCTTTGATAACCATTTTCAAATTTAATTTTTCATTTAATTTTCTTCTGGCTTCTTGTACTTTTTTCTTTTTTCGTTTTTGATCCTTTTCTCCTTCCATTTCCAAATCATGTATCTGTTTTTCTAGTTCTTCAAATTCCATATCCTCTATATCTTGTTCTGTGAGGGGTTTCTTCTTTTCATCAGCATCTTCGGCATCAGTAATAACTTTTACCTCTTCCTTTGGATATAATTCAGCACGTAAAGCTTTCCACCAATTCAAAAGAGAACGCAAATCTTTTCGACCCAATACTTTAATATCCTTACAACATTCACGTATTTCTTCGGTTGTCTTTGGATGAGTAGTGATTTTTTCATCATCGAATACAATTTCACTGACACCCTGTAATGCCGTTAAACCATTAGTATGCTTTATGAATTCAGATACTGCTAATTCATGACGTAGCGAAAAATCTTTGTCTGTATAACCTTCAGCTTTAATTCGCTTCTTTTCTGGATGCAATAAACTAACTTGTTTATTTCCATCTAAATCCAATTCTTCAAACACATACTTTGGGTCCAAGAAGCGTTGATCAAGTTTCTCGGGCGCAATATAAAATTGACAAACAACAAATATTTCAGCTGATTCTTTACGTGAAGCTGAAGGTTTGGTTGCATGTACTTTTTTGAACAGCTGCTTTAACACCCATAACAATGCATTATAGTCCTTTGAACGGAACACTTTTGTTATGAACCAACCGCCGCCACGTAGAAATTGTGTTGCCAGTTTGACTGCGTTTAATGTTAAACAAATCTGTTGATAGGCATCGTAAAGCCAATTTTTTCCTACATTGGGGGCACCATCATGTAATACAACATCTGCTTTCCAACTTTGAAGTTCTTTTGTAAGCGATTGACGACATTTCTCTGTTGTAATATCTTCAACTAAAGCAATACAACCAGCTATTGGGCGTATTGGATATAAATCTACACCAATGACAATACTTGAAACAGGCATATTTTGTTTTGCCACCTGCATCCAACCTCCGGGTGCCGCACACAAATCGAGACATACTTGTGATTGTTGCAAAAACCCAAATTTACGATTTAATTGAATTAGTTTGAAGGCGGCACGAGAACGAAAACCTAAATAAAGATAATTTTAGTAATCATTTGTATGGAATATTAAATTTTCAGGTTATACAAACTCATTCACTTACCAGTTTCTTTAGCTAATTTGTAAAACTTGTCTTTACGATCCTTCCCAACTTTCCCTTTCTTCCCCATTTTCAGATTATATTTATAATTTTATTATTGAAAATAATTTATACTCTATTATATTTTTAAACAGAAATTTTCAGCAATATCAAAATGAAGTTTATCACTAAAAAGACATTTATATCAATAGTATAAGTATTTACACGCACGTGTTTGGAAATCCTATTTTCGTAAAATGAATGAACTGAAATAAAAAATTTCGTTTTTAACATGTTATTCAGCAAATGTCACATCTTAATAAAATCTCTCTATTTTCGTATACGATTTTACTTTATTTGTAAAGCCCATAACACACACACACGTTTCTAGCAGCTTGATTTGAAAAACGGTGTAAAAAGAATGAGATGTGAATGCAAAATCACCTAATAGCCGTATCACACTGCAATTTTATCGTGTTGAATATTTATCTTGTGGATTGAAATAACTTCTAAAGGGTTGATCAAGCAATTATAAGATGTATGAGACAAAGTTGCATCTTAAGGAGAAGTACAAGTCACTCTTATCCAATTTTTCTGTACGACCAATCCTTTAGAAGTTATTCCAACTTCAAGATAAATTCTCAAGATAAATCCTCAAGATAAAACCTCAAGATAATTATCTTGAGGATTAGAATAACTTTTAAAGGATTGATCGTACAGAAAAAATTGTATAAGATTGACTTGTACTTCTGCTTAAGACGCAACTTTGTCTCATACATCTTATAATTGATCAACCCCTTAGAAGTTATTTCAATCCTCAAGATAAATATTAAACACGATAATATTGTAGTGTGATACAGCTATAACCTAAAATAGAATAACATTTTTGCTGACAGTTTTAATCAATAGCACCTATTATTCGGTTAATAATATATTATTATGTAACAATAATGTCTATTTTCTTAATTTGACCATTTTCACAACAAATATTTTTACAATTTAACAATTTGACATTTATAACGCTTTGCTATAGTATAGACTATATAAAGTCTGTATATCGGAGTCTCTTGTGTGTCTATCTTTGAGTATGTATACTATGGAGTGCTAACATCACGATTTATTTTCTGTAAAAATAATAATAATGGATATAACTAGAGACCCTACATGACGACCACTTAAACGCAAGTAGAGAATGGCCAACAGTGACATTTCAGATTCGTTTTTTACTCAATTTTACATATGCAATGAACAAAATATACGCACACCATCTGTGACAGTGACACCATACAACAGAAAAAAAATACTGCATGCAAATGCATTGGTTTGACAAGTCAGATTCTATTTTAACAGCCAATAGAAAATGAGCACACTGTTAGCCATTCACTACTTGCGTTTAAGGGGTCGTCATGAAGGTTGTCTAGATATAGCATATATCCATACAAATATTATTGAAAAATGGCACAGATTCTTCCTTTGTAGATTTATAAATCCAATTAGCCTTACTAACTAAAAAAAATAATAATGTAAAAATGAATGTTTGTTATTTTTTTTTGTCAAGCAACGATACGCGTACAATGAGCAAGAGCGAGACCGACATATGAGAATGCATTTTTGCTAATCTAAACGGGGTGTAAACGGGGTGTTAGTTTACTCTGTCGGATATTTGGTTACACATAATTTGAACGAGGCTTAAGCGTATATAAACGCCCTCCATGTCATTACTCAAATCAGCAATTCAGCAAGTTAACATAAAACTGGCGACCGCTATGTTGTTCAGTTGTTTTTTTTTTTAGTCTGTTCTGTAATTGTATCTTATTTATAAAAAAATATTTTCTATTTATTCAATTCTGAAATATAAATTTTGTAATGAACAACTAAAAATAAACTTTTTTTTCTTTAAAGTATTTATTAGTTACTAGTGTATTTTTTAATTGATTTGCCAATAGTGCGATTTCCATTAGTGGCAAAAATGTAAGAAATTGTTTAAAAAAATAAATCCACTTTTTGTTGATAATTTCTTAATAAAATTATTCTAGGGCACCTATAATAATTGATGACAATAGTATGGACACTGAGGTTTGTTTTACTTTCTTTCTTTTTAATCAAATATGACTTTAATTTTTATTTTTTTAGGTTGTAGTGGATACCGAAAATTTTACAGCTCGCGGTTATCAAGATGATATTCTTAAGATGGCTATTGAACGTAATACAATTATATATTTACCGACAGGTTCTGGAAAAACATTTATTGCAATAATGGCATTAAAAAATTTCGCTAGCGAATTGCAAAAGTGAGTTATTTTTTATTATATTCCCGGTACTGAATAATGATTAATAATCTTAACACAGTTACACAGATAGGTATTTAATTATAATACATAACTACTTTGTTTCAATTATTAATCGTTCTTTCTTTTTCTTTGATAATGACGAAAAATAAAAAACGATTGTTAAAACAAATATCGA
>JAABKK020000004.1:944855-955218 GCA_011634745.2 Catotricha subobsoleta
CCATGAACAGTGCCTTTATGAAGCTCTATACCTACAATCCAGGGGATAAAATAACGTGCAGTTGGGCCCAAAATCTGTAGTCAGCCTGAAAAAATATGCAGTCAGGAATGTCAGTTTCAGCAGTCAACATTTTTACACTCAGCTACAATTCATAACTAAATGATAGAAAATAGTATCTTTTTCACGTTTTCAAATTACGATTTGCATACAGCGCGGTTTACGGAACGTAAATATGTTTTGGTCAGTTGCAAATATCCAAAATTAAAAAAAAAAAAAAATACTTACTCGTGTGATTCATATGTGATGCTTTGATATGTTAGCTTAATAACTAGAATGCTTTTACTGCTAATGATATAACATCCGGGCCTTTTATTTCGGACAACGTAGTTCGAATAATTTGATTAATCAATTGTCATTTTACAGGGTTATAGAAAAGCCCAACCTAGGATTTTGGGTTTTTGGGGTTTTTCTGGGTTTTCGGGCTTTTCTAAAACATGTGGGTTTTTCATATATATGGGTTTTTCTGAATGTTATTTTAAAATTAAAACAGTTTATTATAAAATGAATATAAAGAAATTACTTTATTTTAATTTGAAATTTCTGTAATACTTACAATACAAAAATAAATCGTATTATTAAATTGATTTTTCTATAAAAGTTTAGAAAAATTATTCAAAACGATCAGGGAACAGCACATTTTATAAATTATCAGAATTTTTTGAATAACAGATAGCCAGACGTGGTACTTTATACTTGCCGAATGTCGATATGCAGTTTTTGATTTTATATTTAAAAAATAAATCACTAATAAATATAATAAAAAAACCAAAAAACATAAATTTCAATAACCCAGAAAAGACCAGAAAGGCAGAAAAATCCGAAAAACCCATGTGTTGCTTTTCACAGTATTCACCAACCGATCGACTATCATAAAACTGAATTGCTTTCAAGAATCTTTCTGGATTATTATCGGAGTCAATATAATTTTTTGCCAATGCATTATAAGTGGCTGGTTCGACATGAGTACACGAGTTTCCAACCATGGCAAAAGGAATTTTAATCAATTACATTCTTCTACTTCTTTAACAAGTTCATCCGTTGAAAATTGTCATTTACCGACCAAAACCAAATTCTGAATAATGTCTTCAGAGCAATTTACCTAAAGTTAACCACCACTAACAACAGGTTAACGATATATATGTATTTACGTTCACTAATATGCCTACAACACCAGCACATTGATTTGGATATGTACGCATAACATAGGCAGTTAGGGCAAATGGCGTGAACGTAAGCGTAGACGTTGGCGTGAACGTAGAAGATTCAAAAACATAACAAAATTCGACATAAAATAATCGTAATTTGGCCATAATGTTGCGCTAAATATAACTGACGTAATTTACGAAAATGTTATGGTCAAACTTCACTTATTCTCCTCGAATTTTATTTTTTTCCATGAAATTTGACACTTCTACGTTCACGCCATTTGCTATAACTGCATAATTAACGTAATTCGGTGTGTACTTAATTTTTTTTGACATAAAGTTCAATTTTGGAGGATTGCATAGTTTCAGCAAAAAATGAATTCCTTTGTTATGTACATTCTACATTAGCAGATAAATAAATTGCTAAGGCCACTGTTGAATCAGTTGGTTTTACTAAATCATACAATTTTTCGCAATATTCAAATTTCTCCTCTTTTAGGCATTTCTCATACAATTGCGTACGTCCTTGTAACAATTCAGGGCGACAAAACTCTAGCGAATCAAATTTATTGAGTTTCCCTTCATCTGGCAGAATATCAAAGTATTGACGATGATACGCAGTTGGTGTCTGAACTTGTTGAAATTATTAAATTGTTTGTGGTGTATGTAATGTTCCTTCCATTGCAGATGCAGCAAATTTACATTACAACTAAAAAAAAATCTCTGGCTAACTTAAATATACCAAATTAGTATATAATTAAATTCTAAGAAAACGGGTCAAGTAAAAAACAAAAAACTGGTTATTTTTGTATTTTGGTATATTTACTAACTTCATCTATTTTTTAATTTTATTTTTTATTTTTTACCACTAAACTACACATCGTATCGTGTATAACAATTATGTGACTACTTCTTATAATTAAGCTGTTTTTAAGAATGATTTTTTTCATTCGTTATTTCTTTTTTTTTTATTTCAATGTTTCGTTTGTTTCTTTGTTATCAGTAGTTTTCTAGTTTGTTCGATTTGGTAATGAATTATAATAATTTTATGATTATGACAATTTAATTCCAACATGCTTGAATTAAAGTTAAAAAAATATCGCAGCGCAAAAAAAGCTTCTTTCTTTATTAAATAACTTTCCAAAATATACATTTTGAAATTTTTGTGTAATCATTTTATGAAAAATGAATAAAAACAAATAATGTTTGAAATTTGAACTTTGAAGAAAATACCAAAAAAAAATTTAAAAAAAAATCATTGAAAACAACTTAATACCTATTTTTTGTTTTATCTTTAACGAGAAATTGTACACGAATTTTGTGTAAAAACTAAGATTTCTTTTTTAATAAAAAAAAAAGAAGCACCGAACCGATTTTATCAATTTCTTAACATGCTACTACTTTGGCAATCTGTGAAGCTGTAGCTGTTCCGGAAGTCAATGGTAATGATTCATTGGTACCATTTGATGCTTTTTTACTTGGCAATTCCACTTCTCCAGCGGTTAATGCATTTTTTACTGGTTGTTCTGATAATACTGCGTCACCATCTCTTTGGCGTTTTTCAATTTCATTTTTAATGTTTGCAATATCCTTCGGACTGTTTATATCCAATTAATTAATGAAGAAGGTAAAATATAGGTAATTAGTAATTACAATTAAATTTATATTTAAAATTTTACCTGATTTGAACAAATAAAATGCCATTAATAGCATTCAGCATATCTAACACAGATTCCATTGATGGTGGTTGTATATGAATGGGTGGTAGATCAGCTGTAATTTTTCCATTTGTGCAAATGTCATTCATTTTCTTTTGTAGAACAACGGCTTGTTGCGTTAAATGTCGTAAACATTCTGAGGATTCATGGGTTTTTTCATGATTTTCACCCAACTGAAATTTTTCGTCAAACAATTATGATTTTTTTTTTTTTTTTTTAAAAAAAATAATTTACAAACCTGTTGTTTGTAAATGGCATATGTCTCTTTTTCGCTGTTCAGCGCTGAACGAAAATCGCCCATACAACTTTGTGTACGAGCCACTAAATGATAACTGACTGCCACTTTTAATGATTTCTCACCATAATATTTGATGTTAAGGGCCAATGCGTGCTCAAGAAACCGAACGGAATGTCGGAATTCTCCAGCAGCGTGTAAAATTAAAGCAATATTGCTCTGAAAAATTTAAAATACAAAATTAATTTGATTCCATATGTGAATTAGAAAAATATTTTTTTTCTTTTGTGACTTACATCAAGTAATGCCATGTCGGGATGATTATCGCCACAAATCAATAATGCCAAATACCGGGCACGATACAATAATCTTAATGCTGGAATTATTTGACCATTTGCAAAACTGTACAATGCTAAGTGTGCCTGGAAACATTATTAATAGCAATCATATAACCAAAAATATGGTTTAAATATTCTTGAAACTTACATATTCCGATATTGTGTACGGATGATCAATACCATTAACACGTTCGCTCATTAAAACAGCACGTTGCTGTATGGCCAATGCTTCTTGTGGATCACCCATTATATAACTTAGTCTAGCCAGCATGCGTAAACATTGTGCATTCTCAGAATGCATTGCACCATAGACGTTATTTAGTAGATTCAGTGCTTCGCTAATTAGCTCAAAACCTTCTTTAAAGAAACCTTGTTGAATTTTTGATTGCCCGGTTGTATAGAAATTGTATGCATCTGATGCACGTGGATTTATATGTTTGACAATTGGAAAAACATTAACAATGTCATCTTCGTTAAATGTTGGTTTATTTTTAGATTCAAAATTATATTCGCGTAATAGAATTTGAATGCCAACTTTCAAACAGAATGCACGTAAAAAGCCAAGTTTATGAAATTTATATGTTTCGATTGTAACATCTATAGTTGGATCACTACCGCAACCTAAATCAAAGTCCCAATAAGCTTTTAATTCACGTTTAATTTGATTCCATAAAAATTTTTGTGTAAGTGAAACCCATTCATAGTTTTGATCGGAACCAAGATAATATGTCTTGCCACCAGGTGCTTTATTATTTCTTTTATTTTTACCACCACGTTTATTTTGCTTTTGCAATTCGTCTTGGCCTAAATTAGGACTTAGTGCTTGGCCAGTCGATGTCAATAAACAATTCAAGAAATGACTAACGGCCGATGCCAAATTCATTAAATCTGTGTTTTGCATATAAACGTAAAAAATATGTTTGGTCGCACGCAAGATTAATTCTTGAACCGAAATCGTATATAAATATTCTAATTTTGGTACTTTCCCTAATAGGACAGCTACTTTGCCTAAATATCGTACATTAATACCACGGCTATGCAATGCTTCTGTTAAAGTTGTGCCATCCATTGGTGCCGACGAATGATCTAAGCAATCACGTACAAAGCTTGGTATTTGGGTGGTAACTAAAAATTCGGCTGCTTCAATAACTAATTTACGTTGTTGTTTTAATGAATTAAATGGTGTTAATGTTGTATCAGTAGTTATCGAATGGTTTTCTGTATCTGGGACATCAGTATCGGTGATGTCAGCATGTGTAACCGGTGAAAATACGTCTGGATTGAAACGTATATCGAATTCGTATTCTTTTAATGAACCAACAGTAGCACATGCCCGACGAACAACATCTTTTGAGTCAGCTGCCTGTTTTTCATTATTGGTAATGCCATCTGTAAATGATTCCATAATTTTCTTTGCTTCCTCTGTATTCACATGTGTTTTTTTGTTGTTATCACCATTAGCGGTACTACTACTAGCCTCACCTTGATCAGTCTTTTCTATTTCAATAGGTGTAATATCGTTTGTTTGAATATTATTATTGTTACCACTAGCATCATCAGCTGCTGTAATTTCTTTAAGATTTGCTTGCGTTGTTGTTACGTCTGTTTTCTTCTCAGCGTCTGTAGCTTGTGTTTGTTTCTTTGTGGCACAAATCTGTTGTAAATGATAAGCTGCATTTCTTATAAATTGAACGTAACGATCTTCAACAAATGCGTCTAATAGTTCTTGACGTAAGCAACTTAGCTTGTGCTTTTGTTCAATTGGAAAGCCCATTGCCTCAACATGCTTGCTTAGCTGAACATCAATATTTTTCAAAAAATTAACATCTGGTGGAAATGTGCGTAGCAAATCTAAAATGTAGTAACGTCCATCATTACCAATGATGCCTTTACATTCAACCGATGAGCACAGCTCAACTGCCTCGCCTTTTGCATTTCGTACCTTATGCGGTAAAATTTTTAAATGTGTTCCAGCTTTCTTTAGCATTTCCAAATACTTCTCGTTACTTAAAATAGTTTTACCAAAGTCAATCGAACCATAAACAACCGATTGCTCTTGTTCTCGCTCTAAAATACCAGGAATAATTGATTGAGCAGTGATGCGATAACCGCGATAATCAATGACAGCCGTTCCCAATGTGTACAGGCCTTCGACATCAATTGCACTATAAACACGTACACCATGCAGATCGTTACGTGGTGCAATAAATGCAGCAGCATCACCACCCAATTCCTTATAATGATCACGCACATCAAATCCCAATGAGAAAAATATATTATTCCAAATAAACATTTGCATTTTTGCATCATCACCTGGATTTATAGCCATTACATTGCCATCAATAACAGCCATAGCACCACGTGTGGCAGCACCCACAAAGTCACTGTGAACTTTAAAAATGGCGCGCTCACGTAGCAAACGATCGGGTAATGTTTTTCGTGCAAGTTCACGTGTTGTTTGTATTTCTTCATTCCAGTCGCGTGTTTGTCCTGGAATATGTTCCTCGTAGCCCAATTTGGATGAAAATGTATCTTCTGCACGAATGGCATCAATGGTATGTTCCAATGTTGGTGCACACCATGTATAGACTTGATATGATGTGGCTAAGCGTTCAAATGGATGACGTAAATTACGACGCTTTTGCATTACAGCAAAATTGCGTTTGAACGTTGGTGAAATATATGTTAACAAATCGATTAAAGAATGGCACAAATGACTAGGCGAATCTGGCTTTGGATTGAATATTTCTTCGGTTGATTGATTAATATAGAAACCCCGTGGGCATGCTGTTATATGAAAACGTTTATCTTCCATCGTAATAACATATAAATACATTAGATCACCATGTAATTTACGTGGACCTGGTGGTGGATTCCATGCTGATGTTGTTAAAACTTTTAACGATTGCGGACCTTTCATATTTTTGATACCTGGATGTAGTGGTAATAAATGTCGCTCCTTCGCACCTGGTAAAATATGATCAGGTGGTGTACAATCAAATTTTTCTCGCGGTTTTTTCGTTTCAACCAATTCGTCTTGCGTAATGCTATGTAAAAATGTTAATGAATAACAATCGATGCCATTATAAGCATCTGATGGATCCATACATTTTAACAAATCTCTAACATGACGTACATGAATTCGTGCCTCACGCATAGTGTACTGTTCTTCGATTACTTTTACCATAGAACCTTCCTTTAGGCCTTCAATATTCTTTAATTCAGCAAAATTATCCAATGTAACACCGTCCAATTGAAGTGAAAAGCATGTACGATGACATGTATCCTCACGATCCATTAACAACTGATGAATCTCTTGAACCAGTTCCATACTAGAGACTTGAATAGGCAGAGGTTCACTTATACCAGGACTCGTGATTTTTATAGTAAATCCGGCATCTATATCGTAGGCATCTGGATCAACTTTATCATTTTCTTCACTGGGAACAGTAATGGTAGGAGTCTCTTCTGTTCCACCGCCTGTTGTTGATGTTTTAACGCCGTTTGTTAAGGTGTTATTAGTGACCATGTTTGCGTTATCGGTTGTAACTGAGGCATGTCCATTGGTTAATGATTGCTTAATAGTTGCTTCTTTGGTTAACTCATCTACACCAAAATTAAAATTAGAAAGGATTGTTGAATTAATAAAAATCGATAAAGTATCTCAGAAATGAGATTGAATTGCATGTTTTCTTACGATCCTTAATAAATATCTAATTAGATTAATCGAGTAAAAGATGGCAACAGCAGACATCCCACCGAGTCACTTTTTCTTTTTACTAATATCATTAGAAACAACGAAAGAATAAGGTCACATTTTCTTATTAGAAAAGTGATTCAGTGCAATGTCTGCTACAAATATGGAAATGTCCACATCTAGATCTCAATGAAAATTATAATAATACCATAATAATAATAAAAAATGAAGACAAGCTAGAAAATTCATAAAAAAAATTAAAAAAAAAAGCTTTGTAAATAAACCATTCAAAAGTTAAAATTGATTTAATAAACAAAAACAGTAAATAATATGTTAAATAAATAATTTCATTAAAATCTGTATTATATTACAAAAACAGCGATAACATTTTAACAATAATGCTTCAAATAATAAAATAGTTTTATTATTATTTGGTCTCCGGTGCACACTTATCTGTTGAATAAATGCAACAGTAGTGACAGCAACAACAACAAAATCAAAATTAATTGTTGAAATATTATGAAAAAGATTTAATTTTTATTTCATATCTAGATGTACATTTTCAATAATTTTCCATTAATTTTTAATTTAATGTAATAAATGAAACGGCTTTCAAATTCATCACAACACAAATCAGATATAAGTATATAAAAATTGCGAGAATATTCTCTACAAAGAAAAAAAAAAAAAACAAAATGATGAAAAGGAACAAAACAAAATGCATGTAATATCAACTATGATGACATCACAACATGTGAAAATAGTTTATGATGGTCTCCCGGACGGATAAGGAACTTTTTTTTTGTTAAATATTAATTTACCGTTTACTTAGGCGGCCGGTTTTGTTTTTGGATCAATAAAAACTGTATTCAAAGTTGACATGAACAAAAGAAAAAAAAAACTATTAGATTTCAAATGAATAGCATTTCAATAAAAAATTATAAACTTATAAAATGAAATAACTAAGCGGTAAGTAAGAAATAAGAATTGTGCTATTTGAAAAATCTATTTCATTTCATTTTATTTTTCGTTCTGATTTTTATCGCACTAATGCACAAGTGCATTCTCTCACAATTCTCTTTTTTCGTTTCGTTTTTTTTTTCCTTTTTTCATTCTAAATACTGTGTGAGAATGAATTGTTACATAACTGTTATATGATTGAAAGAGCTGTGCCCATAACCAAAATTCATATAACTTTTAATTACATTATTTCATTGTGAATTTCATTATCAGTTTGATTGACATAAAAATGCATTTTATTTGATCACAAAATGAAAGATAGAAAATCGTACCTTGTATTTTATTATTATCGGTCTTTTTCTCTACGTTGTTCGATGTCTGGTTTATATTTTCCGGATTATTTTTTAATGGAAGTTCTGAATTTATATTTGCGGCATCTTGTGGTGTATCTAAACCCATTGTCTCCAATTAGACTTATTGTTTATTGTTTTAATGTTTCACTAGTTTCGTATACACTTCAATATGATTTATATGTTGCGTGAAAAATTAAAACACGAGGTCTCTAATAAAACCTTTTCTTATTTTTAAAAAATAAATTTTAGTTAAGCTGCTCTAAACCACGAGATAACAGGCACAAATACAAATGCATACGCAGAGACATTATGAAATTTTTGTATGTGTCCTCATTTGTACATTACACACACACTCGCATACATTTAATACGTTTAATTCGATCAGCCCAAATATACTCTATTTTTACATTTGTATAATGCCATTGGGGATCGGCTTGAATATTAAAGATTTTTTTTATATTTTAACATAGAAATCAAGCAGGGCACAATTTTAAAATACTCATGATCGAACGTTGATAATATTTTTTTAAATTTTACATTTATATAGAATATATCAAAATTTTCTTCATTTAATTATTTAATTTATCATTAATGCCTCTGAAAATTACGAGAAACCACTATAAAGTCAGTTAAATCAATTTAGCTGTCAAAAGCAGTAATATGGCCGTTTCTCAATTCATAATTTTTATGCATAATTACAAGCTAAATAGCCGCCATTTTGAATAAGTAGCTAAATTTAATGCGTGTGAAAACCAATTCATAATTATCGAGATTGCACTAATTCAACGCTAAATTTTGACATCTCCTTGTAAAACAAATGCATCGAGATATCTCGAAATTTAGATTTGGCTAAATATCTCGAAATTATACAAATAAATCGGAAATTATGCAAATAAGTTTAGCCACCATTTTACGTGACTAAATTGAACTTAGCCTAGATTTAGAAAATAATTATGAATTGAGAAACAGCCTATATATTATATAATTAGACGCGGTCATTTAGAACTTACTCAAAGAGTATTTTGGTTTTAAAAAGAATAGAGGAAGTAGCAAAAAACTTGAACATGCTAAAGAAAGAAGTTGAAAAAATTGGCCCCGAAGTCGGCACCTGTAACCATGGATGTAATTTAACTATGGAGAAGAATTATGCAAATTTGTATATGGGTTAACATGAGTCTGACTCTGATGTGTGCGACATTTGAATCGCTTTTTAAAGAGAGTCTGAACTATGCGATATTTGACATGGGCAAAGAAAATCATTTTTTGCGCTTCTTGTTATAGATATTCTCTGGTTATCTCCATGGATGTGTAACTGATATTGAACATATTATATTAGGTATATAATGTGATTTAACTACGTATTTTTAACCAAAAAAATATATATATTTTGTGTGTAAGAACATAACATTCAAATTAATATAGTCTCGTTGATGGTTTGAGCAAATGTGAGGTTATGATTTTTTTTTAAAGAACTGGCCGATTAAAAAGAATTATACTGGTTTATTATAATGCCATAGTGACAGATGAGTGTTTGGTAATATCGAATGACATTGTTTTCCATTTAAAATATAATAAATTACTCACACAGCAAAAATAAACTTGCGCATGCGCAGCTGGTGTAAAATGATTTTTTTTGACATTTTGTGTGTCACATGCGTGAAATATACTAAAACGCGTCAGACGCATGGCCATCCTTGTATACTTGAATTATGGTGCGACAGTCTGTCGTACGACAGAATTTTTACATTTGAGTAAAGAGATCAACATGTATAGTTGCTATAACCAAAGAAGATGTATACTAAGAAGGGAAAAAGACGATTTTTCTGGGGTCTAGTGAGGTTAGCCCGATTAATGAGC
>JAABKK020000004.1:955318-996005 GCA_011634745.2 Catotricha subobsoleta
CTTAAATTTAATTTTCAGAACCGAACCCTGCTTTTCACATTTCAAGAACCGAACCCAAAGAACCGAACCCTCAAAAAAGGAATAGGTTCGCCTCTCTGGTTAATATGTTCTAAATGGAAGGCCGTACAGAAAAATCATCCAAGACCCCCACTTATTTTTGAAGACAAAACTTTTCCTTCCTCAATTAGCCAAATCCCACATTCCGTTCAGAAGTTATTAACTATAGGAATGAAAATACCAATACCCTTGAAAATGATGATAGTTTGAACGAGGTAGAAGTCACTACATTCTCAATTTATTGAATATGTTTTCTGTTCATTCATTTATTAAGTAAAAATCGATCAGATTGGGTTTGTGATCATTTTGAGGTGACCGTTCCAATGTCTACATATTTAGTTGCGTACACAATAAATGACTTTGCGTATAAAGAAGCTACTGTTAAAATGACCAGTGATATTGTATTCAGAATTTGGGCACGACGCGATGCTATCGATCAGGTTAGTTTTACAGTATTTTCTGATTATATTTGATTAATAAAGGATATGGTTTTGCTTTGATTTCAGGTTGATTATGCCAAAGAAATCGGTCCGAAAGTTCTTAAATTTTATGAGAATTATTTTGATGTTAAATTTCCATTGCCAAAAATGGACATGATTGCAATTCCTGATTTTTCAGCAGGGGCAATGGAAAATTGGGGTACAGAGAGAATATAAAATTATCAAAAAATTTAAAATACGCATTAATTGTAACTGTTTTTTTTTGTAGGTCTTGTGACATATCGTGAAAGCGCTCTGCTTTACCAACCGAATGTTTCAACAGTAACCAATAAAAATTGGTTGGCATCAGTGGTAGCACATGAATTGGCCCATCAATGGTTTGGTAACTTAGTGACAATGCGATGGTGGACTGATTTATGGTTGAATGAAGGCTTTGCTACTTATGTAGCTAGCTTAGGTGTACACTATTTACATCCCGAATGGAATTCAGTTGAAGAAGAGTTATTAGGAAATACGTTAAGTATTTTTCAATTTGATGCATTAAAGTCTAGTCATCCGGTTTCTGTAAATATCGGTGATCCAAGTGAAATATCCGAAATCTTTGATAGCATATCATACGATAAAGGCTCAAGCATTATTCGTATGATGCATTTATTTTTGGGTGAGGAATCATTCCGATGGGGTGTTAGTAATTATATAAAAAAATACGAATATTCAAATGCCGAACAAGATAATTTGTGGGAAGCATTAACAAAAGAGGCTCATAAAAATGCAATACTTTCGGAAAATATTACCGTTAAACAAATTATGGATACGTGGACCATTCAAACTGGTTATCCAATAGTGACGGTTATCCGTAATTATGATTCAGATACAGCTGATATTACACAGAATCGATATTTATCCAGTACAGTACGATTGAAGGCTGATCTACAGCAATGTTGGTGGGTGCCACTTAGTTATACAAACAAAGATGAACTTGATTTCAATACAACCGAACCGAAAGCTTGGTTAGAATGTGATGAGGGTGCATCGGTTACAAAAACAATTACCGATCTTCCGTGTGCCGATAGTTGGATTTTATTTAATATTCAATTATCGGGTTTGTACAAAGTAAAATATGATGAAAAGAATTGGGATTTGTTAATAAAACAATTAACTGGTCCGGAATATGAAAAAATTGACACAATCAATCGTGCACATTTGATTAACGATGCTTTAGATTTGGCTTGGTAAATAAGTTTTTTTTTTAATGGTTTTTATTTATTTTAACGAAATAAATTCATCTTTTAAGGTCTGGCGATCAAGACTACAGTATTGCACTTAGAATTGTTGAATATTTGAAACAAGAAAAAGAATATATTCCATGGAGATCGGCATTAGACACGATTGGTGATGTCAGTCGAATGTTAAGAAGAACACCGCAATATGGTCCATTTAAGGTAGGTATCACTTACCGAAACTTTGTAATATAGCTTCCATTAGAATCGTTCATTTCGGAATTGCATTGAACCGATTGAGCTAAACTAACAGATTATGCTCCGCTTAATATTTTGACAATGTATATTGATTATGCTCGCGGAAATCCTGAAATGTCCAAACATCCAGATTCGATTTTTAAAGATTCGAAAAATTATAGTTAGTCCATAGCGCTGAATCTCTCTATAAATTAGCAAATGGTCTATTTGTAGAAGTGTAGAGAGTTAATCAACAACGATCCATCCATGAAGTTCATCTAAAATCTGAATAAGAAATCAAAATCACTAAATTTTTCAATTGGATCAATTGATTATACTTAACATATTTTAATTTATATCATTTTTAGGATTATATGAAAAAGGTATTAGAACCAATTTATCAACGTATTGGTGGTTTAAGTGCTAATCGTAAAACATCAAATCATTTAGATGATGTAAAACATCAAATTTTAATAGCAGCATGGGCGTGTCGCATTGGTGCTGGCGATTGTCAAGATAAATCACAAAGATTATTTAAAAAATGGATGAAAACATCAGATCCGGACACAAAAAATCCGTTAGTACAAAATTTCAGATCATTTGAAAATCAATTACAATTAAAACGAAAAAATTACTTCTACATTTTGCTTTTTTAATTGTTTTTTTTTATGTTTTTGTCATTCCAGAGTTCCTCTAAATTTACGGTCTGTTGTTTATTGCACTGCAATTCGTTTTGGCAGCGATATTGAATGGAAATTTTTATGGGAACGTTATAACCGTAGTAATGTTGGAACAGAACAATCGATGATCTTAGCAACATTGGGATGTTCACAAGAAATTTGGGTACTGCAACGATACTTAGATTGGTCATTGGATGAATCGTCTGGTATTCGAAAACAAGATAGCGGTACTGTGTTTAATAGCATTGCAACTAGTGATGTTGGTTTTCATTTGGCCGAATCATTTTTGTTCGAACGAATCGATGAGATTTATAATTAGTAAGTGATTTTTTCAATACAACACCGCACAATATTGAGAATAACTATAATTACGGCTTTTTTTTGTTTTGTATTGTATTTGTTTAGCTTACAACCAGACACAGCTAGATTGGACAGATATATTAAGCCAATAGCATCACAAATGGTATCCGACAAAGAGTATACTCAGGTAATTTTTTAATATATTAATCAAATATTCAATAGAAATATTATTAATCATTTATTTTTTTGTTATTTGCGTGTATTTGTATAGTTTGAAAACTTTATTACAAATCGTTCAAAAATTTTTGAAAAAGTTACGCAAGGCGTTAAACAATCGTTGGAAACAATTGAAATAAATATTCAATGGCATAAGAAAAATTATAAAACTATTGGAAAGAAATTATCCGACTACTGAAATGAATCCAACAATAATTTGTGTATTAACATTTTTTTCCAATCAAATACATTATCTTATTTGAATTTATTTTGTACTCTTCTAATTATTTTAATTTATGTAATATTCAAACATGAATTGTGATTGTTGTTTATCTTATTTAATTTTGTAATTAATGTATATGCAAAAACAATATTTTATAAATGAAATAAACTATTTTTTAATTTAAGTAGAAGTGAATAATGTATTTAGTTTTTATGCAACATAAATCATTCGCCACCTCCCCCCCTTAGGGTAGTAATTTTGAACACGGCTAATTAAAAAATTCTAGGTTTTTTACAAAATAGCATTATTTTTGCCTATTTTGAACCAAGTTCAATATTAAAAAAGTCCATGCTTGACAGTTCAAAATAAACGAGGCTTTTTATTATTATTACATATTTCATTCTTTATTTACACCTAATTTTGATACTTTTCACTGATCAAAGTGAGATTAAAGCAAAATTAAAGCAAAATTAAAAAGAAATTTGATTACAGATTTATTATTGAATTAATTAACAACAGATAGACTTGTCATTCTTCAGCTCAGTAATTCTTTTGTATTTAAGCATATGTCAAAATGTATTTAGCCGAGGTTAATATTTCATAATAATATAGCGTCTGAAAAAATGTTGTCCATTGGTAATTTTTTTAATTAAGCTGTTAAAATTTCTTGTGAAAATGCAAATATTTTTATTTCAATAACATAATCCAGTCACTTATATATAAATAATAGTATATATTTACAATATACATATTACATAGGAAATATATGATATACTTCGTTAGAATGGTTGAAAATGTTGAAAACTTTTATATGGAAAAAAATCGAAATTAGAATTTTCAACAGCGTAAGTAGTCAAACTCAAAGTGTTGCATTTCGCGAAAAAAAAAACTTTCCAAAATATTTTTGAAGCTGTTGAAATTCTTAAAACTTGATGTCGTATAAGTTTCGTTTTTTTTTTAATTGTTTAAAACGACATAGAACTTCATGAAACGTGTAGAAAACAGAAAAAATAAAAAAAATATAAATATATATATTAGGGTAACCGGGAATTTTTTTTTCGAATTTTGGAAAACATAACTCTAAAAATTATTATATTTGATTTTTTTTTAATTTAATTTCTTTGCAATTTATTTTTTCTATAAAAAATCCACAGCTTAAATAAAAAAATCACCAATGAGCACGATTTTTTCAAAGGCTATACATATTATTATGAAATATCAACCTGGGATTAATGCATTTTGACATTTGCGCTGGCAATGTCACAAAAAAAAACTAGCAGCAGCCACTTTGACTGCATGAAATGACGTACTCAAACAAAAAAATATACTGAAAAAAATCTAGCTTGGTTCATAATTGGCACATTTTGAGTTTTTTTTAAATAGCGGCTAATTTAAATTCGTGGATAAGGCTATTATTTAGCCGTGTTCAAAATTACTACCCTTAGTGATTTTTTTTTGTTTGCTTACTTAACCACTCCTGCTGCCTCTTAGATGAAAACACACAACAACAAAAAACAGGTACGCTAATTTTTTTTTGCTTACTTAGCTGTCGTGCTCCCCTTTACCCGTAGCTGAATATACAAAAAAAAAAAATCTAAAGCAGATACTTTTTATTAATTGTTTACGCATAGCGCAATTGTTGTCAAAGCCCGTTCTCAAGCAATTTAGCTTATCAATTTATATACCAGAACCGCCACCGAGTATATACGAAACACGGGGGTATATAGATATAACCATGGTATAACAACTCTAAGGTATGATATCGCGCAGCTCATATAGCTACTCACTTTTATTTTCATAGTAGTGTAGCTGTCAGTCAGAGTCATTTTTATAAATTTTAAGTGCAAAAACTACAAATATCTCAGAGTTTTGTTTGGAAAATGAAAAAATTGCTGAAGCCGATATATAGAAAATCGATACCAAGGAATCCATTTTTAATACTTTCGAAGTTCTCAGGCACTCCGTTGAGGTCGCTGCAGTACAAAAAAAAATGTATATTGCAATATTTTGTACTACTGCCTGTGAGTTTCAATATTATTAAAAATGGATTCCTTGGGATCGATTTTCTATCTATCGGCTTCAGCAGTTTTTTTGTTTTTGGAACACAATTGCAAGATATTTGCATTTAAAGTTTTTAAAAAGGTCTTTGACTGACATTTGCGCAGAACGAGACGAAAATGCGTCGGTATATCATACCTCATAGTTATTATACCATGCCTATAACATTTAATAATAAACTGTAAAGCTTGTTATTTTGGTTAAATCATAATTATCAGTTTCACAGTTGATATGATTACAAATTTTGCGTTACCAAAAATATGAAATGAAAAGCATAAAAGAATTTAAATAGTTTCTATTTATTGCATAACATCTTATTTACATTGTATAATAGAAATATTTATTCGAATTGGAATGTTTTTAATAAAAATATTGGAAAAATAATGTTTTTTTTTTAAATATTATTTTTATTATTATTACATATTTAACATTAAACTTCAATAAAACAATAGATATTAATTAACATAGAACACAACATAAAATTAACACTTAAATAGCTATATAATCACTTATCAAATTACAATTAAACTATTAAAATAAGTATTGTTATCTGTCTTATAAACGCTATCGATTCTACATATTATCAAATAGATAATAATGAAAGGCATGAAATCTGGCATGGTTATGATATTAGGTACTATATCTATATGTATATTTAAATGCTTGTATTCAAAACAGAAACCATGTTTAACTTATTTTTATATTTTGTGTAATTCGTAATAGCGATTGGTTTTCTACTTATCTTCAAAATACTTTCATGGTCTTCGTTCGATCCTACCATAGGATATAAACGGTGGGATTTTTTCAATTTTTTCGATAATGATTGACTGTTACCTATGGAAGTTACAGCCGTTAGAACCTTCTGACTGCTATATTTGGGATAATTAATAACTGGTCCAGTTGACCAATCGTAATTAATTTTTTGTTTATCGACAGGTGCAACTGTTGGAGCAATAAATCCCCATGATGGCATATATGCTGCATTTGTTGGCGCAGTTAATTTTTCAGCAGCTGTTATTTGAATTAAATCAGTCTTTGAGCCGGATTGTATGCCAACACCATTGTCATCAGACTGATAAACTTCCCCTTGTCCTAAACGTGAACTGCCCATGAACATATAATCAGGAATATGTTCATTACTATCATTATCATAAACATCTTCGGCATCTTCACTAATAGTTTTATATTTATGTATTACATGTGGACGCAATTGATGACCTTCAGCTTGAGCTTCAGCCACTACTTCTAATACTTTAAATGGATTTTTTTTCTTGTTTAATTTTATTTTTTTAGGAACATAGTTTAATTCACTGGTACGATATTCAGCTGCAGCCGGTCTCCAGAAACTACTTGGTAGATTATATTTATCTGTGTCGAATGTTGGTACTGATTTGAATGGATTGCGACCAATTTTAGTGGATGTATCCACTATATGATGAACTATAGTTTTAGGTTTTGGTGGTTTTGGTTTAGTAAAGTGGTGTTTGTATATCGTCCTGGTGTGGGTATGTTTCTTGATGATTTGAGGAATATGCAATTTTATGTGAACGCTATAAAATATTCAGATTTTATTAATTTACATAAAATCAGTGTTGAAAAATTATTAAACGAAGATTAATATTACCAGCTTCGTTCTTGCTTATAACTCCGAATAAGAATTTTTGATCAAAATGTTTTATATCGCAATTTTGTACTGGAATTAAATATTAACAGTTTCAAGTATTTAGTTTTCTAAATTTTATTTTAATGTTAAAAATAATCCAATAATCTGTTTGGGTAATATTGAAATAATTTCTAATTCAAAATTTAATTTAGAAAACTTTGTAATCATGTCGCTGTTAAGATTCAACTGAAGTTCAAAATTGGCATATAAAACATTTTGATCAAAAATTCATATTCGGAGTTATAAGCAAGAACGAAGCTTGTAATATTACCCTTCGTTGAGTAATTTTCCAACTCTGCGATAAAATTAATAATAATACTAATTGGTACCGTCAACTGGGGTGAATAGGGACAGTCAATTACGGTGAAATTGAGAGAACTTTCAAAAAAAAATTATGCCCATAAAATTCTTCACGAATGTCCGACCAATTTTAAACAGCTAACTTTTTTGTAAGCTCTCTACATTTCCCTATAATTGACTGTCCCTATTTACCCCATTTGACGGTACCGAATTATCTATAAGCAAAATATAACTATACATATAACATGTATCTAATTATTATTAATATTAAAAATATAGAAAGTGTATAGATTTGATATTAAGATAGAAAATTTTATTATTTGTATGACCATTTGCATTCCAATTTTAATAGTCTAGTTATATATATTTTGTTATGGTGTTGATTAAAAGTTATGCTTCCAAACAACAACAACAGAAATACATCACACATTATGCAAATTTAATATTAATCCATTCAAGTGTTGAAAGTGTTATGGTTCTTATCGTTTGAATTAAGTTAACATACACACATTATAAAGTTTTGTTCAACAAAAAATTTAAGTTTAAATTATTACTTATTTAATTAAGAGCACAAGACAAATGAAAAAAAAAATTCTTCATACAAAATTCAAGTCAAAATTCTGTATAATTCCTTATCACAAAATATGTCAATAATAATAAAAAAAAAAAATTTGATTCTCATTTAATTTAAAAACCTCAGCTCTCACTTTTATTATAATGTTAATGAACTTAACTCCTATGTTATAATAATTATTGTAAGTTTTATAACATTTAAACGCAAGTAAAATTTATCAATATTAAACGAAAATTAATGAAAAAATAGTATCAATTTGAAACAAATACTTATTACAATTATAAAACTTTAGAGAGACTAATTTAACTGATTATACATATAACACTAAAATATATTAATTAATGGAAACATACTGTTCATTAGAATCACCAGCTATCACCAGCGATGCTAAATGTATAGCCCAAAATCCACAAAACAGAATAAATATTTTGTCACTGATCATAATTTTGTTGTTTATTGTTTTCTTTTTTTTTTTTTGCACAATTATATATTAGAAATCCAAAAACTTGTATCTATTTTCATTACAAATGAAAAAAAAAATGGAAAATAATTTTCACTAAACGAATCCACTCCGGTCTTGTTGATGAACTTACACAAAATGACAATATCTGTACAGAAATCAAACTTTATATCTGACTTTGCATCATATTAAATATGTAATAAAATATATAAACACTTTTCTATGGTTTGTAAGACGCAGTAGAAGCCATACCAACAAGTAATCACTAATCAAAGTAATCAGGTACTTACCTACCTACCGCTACCTATCCAACTGACAAACATAAAAATTTCTGGTGCATTCATTGGACCAGAGAAGGATTGATTTCATTTTCTATTTACGCGACACAACAATTATTACAAAGAAAGCACTTTTATTTTCCATATATAAATAAAATAATAGATTTTTATTACTATTTTATAATAAATATTATACCAATTTCCATTCATGCGAAGAAAAATGATTGTTATGAGTGTTATTATTTGTTACCTTTATGTTAGTAATTCAAGTAAATACACGATTTTTTTTTTATTTATTTCATCTAAATTAATCTCCTAAAAATATTCGCATTTTATATCTTTGTCTCGCTAATACAATATAAAAATTAATAAAAAAAAATAAAAATATATAAATATTTTTTCTTTCCCGTTTGTATTTATATTTGTGTTGTATTATTGTTAGAATACATTTTACTACTTTATACCGATTAAAATTACTATACGGCCAAATTATTCATAGGTAGCAATGAAACAGGTATGCTATGCATACGAAGATAAATCATTTTTTTATTATAGCATTATTAAATTTAAAAAAAATAAAATAAAAAAAATTACAAATTATAACTCACATAACATCGTTGAAATAATGAAAATCATAAAATTTAAATTTTTTGTCGATTTACAAATGCAAATGCCATAACAATAAAACTGTTCATTTAAATTTTTTTTCTCAAAATGATACTTAATTGCACTTCGAAAAGCGCGAATACAATTAGCTTTTTCTAAATTTGATTTAATTTATGAAAAGATAAAGATTGAACGAGGAAATTATTAAATGTAATTTTAACATTTATTTTTATACATCAAAAATCAAAACAATCGACTTGGAAAACATTTATTTATAGGTAATAAAATGTTAACCAAAAATTATATTATTAGCAGCATGCAAATATAGTCAATGGAAATAGCGTATCTGTTTTAATTGATTACTATCTAGGGCATAAAATATTTATTCTATTAAGACTAACTATTTAAAAATTTCTTATTTTAGCTTTTTTTTTTTTTTTATTTATTATTATTAAATTTTTGGTTATGTTTACAGTTTAATTATGAGTTAGTTTAGCATAAAAGTTCAAGAGACATGGTAATTATCTAATCAAGATTCATATTCACATAAAATGATTATAGATATAATTATCTTTTAATACACGTAAAATGTTATTAGTTAGATAGGCAATGTTACACATTTTTAACTTAAGCAATAACTTTTGTTAAATTTAATCTCATTTGAAAATAAGTTGTTTTCAATGGATTAACAAAATCAGGGCTGGATAAATATCGATATTTAAAAAAATCCAAAGACTATATATGGTACATTGACCATGAGTGGTGCTGGTGGTGCATTGTCTACATACTACTGTCATTGTGAAAAGTGGTACTTTAGTACTTCAAAAATTTTTTTTAGTATCCATTTCCTAGTTCTTAATCAATATACAGAAGTAAGTAAGAAGCATTACTGATGAAGTACTCTAGTGTTTTAATTCAGTACTGAAAATTATTACCTCAAGTCACCATATTAAATCAGGAGTAAGCTATCGTAAAATATCTGAAAAACTAATTTTTGGCTCTAACATCTCGATACCGTTTCGAATCGTATGACAAATAAAAATCTGTCTACAGAGAACAGTATAATCATTTTTACTCAAATACCTTCTGATTTACAGGAACACTATGAAAACCTTATGTCCACATTTTAAGTTATTTTAGTTTCCAACTATGGTATTATCGAATTATGTTTATTATCCTAAATTTGTTGGAAATTTTATTTTAATCCAATAGTACCAGTACTTTTAGTAGCATTACTTTAAAGGTATCATTTGGCGAGTACATCAATACTGTAATTACTTGTTTTTATAGTACTGGTAATTGGGTGCTTCAGTAATAGAAGTGCCGATATACTTACCTAGCCCTGCAAACAATTAATTCCTCGTAAAATATATAACCTTTCAAATATAAATAATAAAAATATATATAAAATACTTATATGTAACATTTTATATAAAAAAAATGAGTGAAATATTAGAAGGTTCTCTAATCATTCAAATAAAGTTTATAGTTCGTATTTAATTTAACGTTAGTAATGTATTTCTTACATAAATAGCATTGTGTAATGATAGATTCTAATCGCTCAAATTCATACTTACTTCTTTTTTATGAAAAACACTTTTTTTTTAATTATAGTAATCAACTTGTTTATCAAGAAATCTACAAAGCTTTTATGAGACTTCCTAAAAAAGAAAAAAAATTGTTCTAATGAGTGGGGCAGGTTTAATATAAACTTTTACTTTTCTATTTATTCATAATAATAAAAAAGAAATAAATGAACCTGAAGGCAGAAATTTTTTTTGATCTTATTTCTTCTTCTTTTTCACTATCTTTAGATAGAAAACAAGTACTTGCTTAGTTTAGTAAAGCGTTTACGGTGCTAAGAATAGAACATTGTGAATTGGTCTGCCAAATGCATTTTGTTTTGCTATTTTTATTAGTCAAACACAAACTCGATCTATCTTTAACTATGACCTAAACTTTAAAGCTTTAAAGCTGTGTCTATGATGACAAATATGTATAAATAAAAATATGTGAGAAATATTATTTGTGCATATCCTATAATTTTATCTGAATTTTTATTAATAATTGAATTTATACAGATGAGGAAGAGAAAAAAATAACCATAAATTATAATAATGCCGAGTTCAATGTATATCAATTAAAGAGAAATATAAAAAAAACAACTGATGGTAACCTGATTTGATTGAAACATTATAACATATGATTATACTTAGACTGCATAAAATCACATACATGATATTCGTTGAATAATAAACACATATTATTTCTATATTTTCTAAGCTGTTTAATAACAACAAAAAAGTAGGTATATAAATATATATTGTTTTTGCTTTTTATATTGGTATACACAGATGCAGTATCTATAGTATCTATAGAATAGATAACTATGAATGCAACTGATTAACTTATGTCTGTGTACCTGGAAAAAAAAAATATTAAAAAGCGAATCGTTCGGGCCTAATAAGAAATTACACCATAATTTAGATCAATTGTTAATAAGATACTGGCTAAATGTAAATAGACTTTATTTTCTAAAGTAATTATAAGAATTTATAACAAGAATGTTTCCTAATTTAATAAATTCCTTTAAATGACCATAAAAATCCTTTAGTTTGAATTTTTATCTTATGTTCAGTAGTTTCCTAGAAGTTGAAACAAGTAATTATTATTTGAAATTGCAATATAATACAAAGTTGGTATTATTTAATTCAAACTTGATTTTTTTTTTTTAAATATCAACTTATTCTGCTTTACATTATTACATGCCACTGTAGAAATATTCATTTAAATATTATATTAACATTGAAATTACGGAAGATAAAACAAAAAGTTTAATTTTAATAAAACAATAAAATTTAAATTTAATATTGACATAAACCAATTTATTGAATAACTTTTTTTATTTTATTTAATTCAATTTGTTTTATAAAATCTATAATATGTATTTCAATAGAAATTATATACCCAATAAGCAAGGTTTACACTCATAACCACATATATGGGGACCGTCTCTATATTATATTCACTGTTTAAATCATAGTTGAGTCACAGTGGGTATTAGGGCTGGGACTTTTATTCGAATATTCGAATATTCCAATATCAAAGAAGCGAATATTCGAATAGTGCATTATTCGATTATTCGAATATACGAATAATACGAATAATAAAACCGAACGAATAAACGAATATTACGAATAATACGAATAATGGTACGAATATGACGAATACTTGCAAAAATAGTACGAATAATAGTGCGAATATTGCGAATATTTGAATTCGGAATTTTCAGATATTCGTTATATTCGTATTATTTGAATAATCAGAATTCGAATAATAAACGAACCGAATATTCGAATATCAATTTTAGCGAATAGTCCCAGCCCTAGTGGGTATTATGACGGTAGTGCACCAAGAAAATTCATCTTATTTCATCAATAAATGATAGGAAAACAATAGATTATGGAATAATGTTACTTATTTAATATATTTTATTTATCAATTTATCGGTTTACTATTACTTTACTATGAAACAAGGTGCTATATGATACACTCACTATATATAGTTAATGAACATTCGTGCAGTTTATAATTAAGAGAATCATACGTTCTGCGATTGGCTCATTACGAATTAAGTGCACTAAGTATATGTTAATAAATATTCAATCTGTATTAATTTGAAATTGTTTTTAATATATTTATTATAATGCGGAATATATTCGGCATTCGGTTAAGGCAATGCTACATATATATTAGGGTGATCCAATTTTGTATGGGAATATTAAAGTATCTTGGAAGAAATCCAGCCAGTCACATATGTGGTAGAGTTTAGCGCCAATAAGAACTGTACCCAATTTCAAAGCGCCTATAGTGCAAATTTAAAAAAATAGAAAGATCATTATGAATTTATTATTTTATTTTATTGCAGATCTTTACTTTTTACAACTTTCTAACCATTTTGACATCATTAGAAACAAAAAAAAAAGAAGAGCGGCACATTTTCAGACCATACGACGTTTTTAGACGAAAAATTGCTTATTGGGTATGTAGCGAAAGCGATTTAAAATTACGATTTATTAGATCTATTTCTGTCAATATATGTATTTGTATCTCTCCAATAGGTGAAATTGATAGTGAAATGAATCTGTATTTGATATTTATGAGAATGAAAATGAAATTGAAATGGAAATGTATGTTTGAAGTTCATATGTTATAATTATGAAGAGAATTTTAAATTGTTTTTTAGATATAGATTGCAAATACAATTTCCTAGAATTACATACGTACATATAATATAAATTAAATATATAATAAATAATTTCCAAAGCTATAATTTAATTTTGAGAATAGATCTTATATTTTTGGTTTAAAGTATTTAAGGTTCAATATTAAATTATTAATTAATTATAAAATAGAGAAAGGCAGTATTTGACATTTTCATATATAAAAGTTCAAGTGAAATTAAGTCAGATTGCTGAGAATATTCATTTTGATATTTATAATTAATTAAAACACTTAGGCTATAGAGTTATGTTTGGATAGCTAAATAGGGCAATGAATATAGGCTTTTAGACACGTTTACATGTTCAGAATGTATTAAAGAGCTATGTTTCATACCAACAGATATATTTGTCAATTTTAATCGAATTTAATTTTCTTTTAGGGTTCAGGCTTCGATTAATCGCTTATAATAATATATAATTTTCTAAATATATGGTAACTTAAATGAATCAGGAATAAAGAGTCAATAAAACCAACAGAACATTCTCATAACAAATTTTCTTTTATTATCCTAAAGCAACATCAATAGCATTAAAATAAAAAGAGAATATACTAAAAATCTTCACCACTGCCTCCTCTCAGTCCATCATTAAATCCTTGGTCACCACCACTTAAACCTCTGCCAAAACCTTGATCAGCAACTCTTAATTCACCTCCAAATCCATGATCAGAACCTCTCAGTCCACCACCGAATCCTTGTTCATAGCTTCCACCAAAATGATTTCCTTCCGATAAAGGAGTATGCTGATGATGATTTTCTTCTACGATTTCAGGATGATCATGTTTATAGTGATGATGGAAATGATCATGTGATATTTCCTCTTTGATTTTAATTGGTTTTTTTTTTATTTCCTGCTTAATAATTTTTTTTTCCTCCTTAATTATAATGGGCTTATGGTGATGGTGAATATTTGTTACCTTTGTATGGGTGTGCTTATGATGTGATTGTTTTACTGGTACATGAATTATGATTTTTTTCTTTCTATAATATCTGCACATGAATCCATCCATTAGTTGTCATGAAATGAAATTATTTGCACATAAAAAATTGTTATCCATATTTTGATGAAATTAAAATTTTATTTTATTTATAAAAACTAATTACCCTCCATCGGATGAATCAATTGCTAATAGGATTAAAAATAACGCAGTCAGTAACTAAAAATAAAAATTAAATTTTAATTAACATTTCTTAAATGGAAAACACAAACAAAAAAGAAATAATGCAGCCTAATCCAATCTCAAATACACTTCGATAAATATATGATTATCAGATGAACAACACAACACTTATATCCAAAATAAAATTTATTTATCCGAAAAGCATTGTAATCAACTTCTTAAGTTAAAAATCACACTCACCGCGATCCTTAATTCCATTTTTCAATTAATTTCTGTGTGGAACTAAAGCGTTTACTCGATTCGACGAACTGTTAGCGTTTGATAGCTCTTTAAAATGATGATCATTATTTATATGAAAAAATATAAAAGAAATACTTAATAAAAACATTAATTCCCCAACAATACTAATTTGAAAAACAAAACAAACTGTACACTTACTAGTTATATTGCCGCTCACTGTGTTAATTGAATAAATGCATTTCTGATGCCAAACACAACATAAATACATTTGACTAATTATAAATGAGTCAATAACACCACCCACCGAACAGTGCACTCGCTCTTTATTATGTTTATGTTTAATTTAATTTATAAGCGATAGATTTTTTATTTCAATTATATTATGCTGATACGTAAAACTTGTGATGATGAATTTTCTATTCAATAAAATCTTTTGTTTTTCCATAAATACATAGAAAAAAAAAACAAACAATTGAATGCAAAACTACCACCAACATAAAAAACGGTTATAAATCAATTTAATATTATTCAAAGCAACCGATTACATACGGTGTGGTGTGCACGCGCATATAAAAATTTGAAAAAGATTTTTTTTTTTTATTACATGAAAAATGAAAAGTGCCTTTTATTGCATTGCTGGTGATGAGTTAAATTTTTCATTATGATATAAATGGATGCACACATACGGGGCTACTGACCCGTAAACTGTATAAAATGTTTTATTCAAGCTTTTCATTTTAAGTCACGATGTAATTAATTATCATTATGTTTAATATCTTTATAATTTGTTATTGTGTTTGAAATTGCTTGAATTTATTGTAAATAATTATTAATAACATATTGTATATTTAATAGATTTTATTCATTAAAAATAATATTTCCTTATAAAAACTGATACACACGTTACAATTTGTGCATTTTAAATTAAATTTTGTTAAACAATAAATAAAAAAAAAATGTTAAAACAAAAATTGAAATAATAATCTATAACATTTCCTTTACATTTAAAATAAGTGAAAAGCAAAGAAATACAGTTTAATTGCAAGCAGACGTTTTAATGGAAATTCATGAAATTAATTAACATTATTTAGTACTTTCCTCATGAAATAAACATCTTTATTAAGCAATAAAAAGAAAAGAAAGAAAAAATCCAATACACAAATACTTAACTATGCATTATATGACTTTAATGGTAGTTACGCATTAATAATCGTTAGATAACTTAATTAGCGCCCTTAGTATTAATTAACATATAGTATTTGTTATATCCCCCCACTAGGATTGGCTTGTATTTGCCACAGTGATTAATAGACGAGGTGTTCTTTCGAAATAATATTTCATTGACTATAATGCTATTTACGAGACTAAGCAACCAACAATTTTGGTCTTAAAATTGCTGATATTTTAATAGCTACTTGCAACAATAAATTTTTCGCAAAAGTTTATAAGATTTTGATGATGTAGTGAAACTTTCAGCAGCTGAATATTCTTTGTGCAAAATAATTAGGTATTATTATATATATATATACGTAATAGTTGTTTAATGTTTATAGTGGTTGATTAATTAATGCGTACATCATAGACGTGTATCAAAGAACTAAATAAACATATTAATAAATTTAATGTCAAGAGGGTTATCACATATAGATACGTACCGTCAAAATTATGTTTAATACGCGCTCAGAACAAAAAATGATATGTATCAATGTATCTCACTAAATTAAATTGGTATACATATAGTTTCTGAACATAATTTTAACGGTTCGTTTCTATATAGGATATCCTTATCTTTATTACATAAATGTAAGTGTAAGTACATTACAATGAGCAAATTGGAGCTAAAGATAATCGTTTTTAGCCCCAATTTAATCTTATTACACGTAAATAATACCAGCTTCAGAAACATCAAAAATATTTTCCGGTTTATTAAATTTCTACTTTATTTAAACCTAATAAAAGGAATACGGTTTTATAAAATATGTAGTTGTTTTTTTTTTTCCTAATTTATATGATGAAATGAAATGAAATAAAGATATACTTTTAAACATAGACATTTAATTATATTTTGTGATCGAGTGACAGGTATAAATAAAACAACACACGCAGAGACGTATGCATGTTTCTCAGACAAAATGTTGATTAAGTAGGTAATATTTATGCTGACAGGTCTTAAGCATAAAAGTGGCTATTAACTACTAAACTTACGCATATAAATTATGAGAACATTTACTCAAATGAATAAAAATAATTCATATATATATTTATATACCCATCTATACACTACATACACCAATAGTAATTCTCAATTATTTTTTTTGTCTCTTTGATGACACTTCTCAAAAATATGCGAATGGATGTGAAAACTAAAATATGAAGTTCTAGATTTGGATAATGTTTAGAGGTCATAGAATTTTGTATGAAAATCGAGGTGCAAATATATATATAGAAAAAATGTCTCATTATATTTTTAAAAATTGTATAAATTAAAATTTCCTTACGATAGACTTAGAGGTTCTTTTAAGAGTTTATAAGTTTTTTAGCCCCACAAAGTATTTGGTTCTAGTACTTATGAGTTTTGGAGAAATTTGGACAAACTAGTAAACCTTACAGTTTTCTGAGTCAGTAAGCTATTTAACTTTTTAAAAGAACCTCTAATTAGTTTATCTGTGAACTGATTGACTTATGGGATTTCAATTTTTTAGTAGACATCAACATTTCTTCATACATTTGTCATTGTCATTTTCAAAATTTATAATTAAACGGCTTATTGTTTATTATTTTTTGAAGATACTTAAATTATTATTTAAAAAAAATCAATCCAATCTTTATCCATTAATTCATAATTGATGTTAATTGTTATGTAAATTTTCTATACGGCCGTTAATATTTTTATTAATAATTATTAATTGTTTTGTACAAAAAAACAAAAAAAAAAAAAACTAAACCAAAGACTTGAGTAAGAGACGAACGTTCAGACATTTTCAATATTAATAAACTTAAATAATTTATAAATATATTTTATTTTTAACAATAATATAATTGAAAGGAAAAAAAACGAAACAAAACAAAACCAAATCTAAAATGATGAGAGCTACCCACACAAAATAAAAATCTATTCTAACGAAAAAACTAAATAAATAACCGCACCAATAAAAACAATATATGATTTGTTTTGTTATAGTTATTAATTAGTAAATTTCCAGTTTTACCGACCTTTTTTTTCTGTTAAAATATTATATTTCAAAATTAAAACAATAGTTGCTGCATCTGAAAAGGTTTATATCAAAATATATGTAGAGTAGTTAAAATAGGTTAAAAAAAATACCTCAAACCAGTCCTCCAGTGGTAGCCGATTTAAAATATATTCACATTTTAATGAGAGTTCACTGACCCACTTTAACTATTCCAATCAATCACAAAAATCAATTATTATATTTCTTTTTTTTTTTTTTATAAAAAAGATCGTTTGACCACCGAAGTTTTAACAGAAAGAATAATTTCTTTTTTTATGTGTGGACAGAACATTTATGGGTTAAGTAGGTAGGTAGATAGGTTGATTGGTAAGTAGCATGTTCGGTTTATAATAAAATATTACTTATTTGAATAACATTTATTAGGTCTAAACTATTTATGAACATATATATGCTATTTCATATTTGAATACATCTAATCGATAAACTAAGCAACCACAAGTCCACAAGAGTCAATTTTGTGAATGTCATTTTTTTTTTGTTTTTAATTTACAGGAACCATCAATGTTATCCAAACTATAATAATTTATTATTACTATTAAATGGCAGATAAAGAGAGATGAGGTATTTAAAGAATTTCTTTCGGATCTGTTACCAACTAGTTTTTATTTGTCTTATTATTTTATTTCGTTTTTTCTCTGAGTATTTGTTATTTTTTTATATCTTTATATTTTTTATGAGCTTAAATGGATTAAAAAGACAAGTCGCCTAACGTACGCATGCATATGCATGTGACAATGATATAAATGCATGCGCATGACGACGGCAAGGTAACCGCATTATTTATTTATTTTATTTTATTTTATTTTTTTCTTGAAATGTGTATACTTAATATTATTTCATTGACCTTTGTAGAAATATTTACATATAATATGTACTAGTATTAATAATTATTTGTACAAATGGTAATTAATGCTTATCTCCATCTTTATTCAACAGTACAGTTTATCTTATGGATGAATAATAATTGCTGTAAATGATGATGGAGGCTGACGAATCATATGCGTAATTTTATTATAAACTTTCTGCAGTGAAATCCATATAATATTTATTATAATTGTTTATTATTATGTATTTAATAAGGAATACTTAGTTACTGACATGAGCATCATTTCATGCACTTCGTAAATTAAATGTGCGAAGTCTTTCATAATCGGACATTAGTGATAACAGATTGATTTCAAATAATAGTGGAATCGTCGTATGTGTCTATTTAAGTCACACATCGGCCTAAATAAGAACGAATCAACAAACATATTTCAGTGAAATTTTCATTTTAAGAACATTTATGAGTTATTTGCTTCACAAGAAATCTAGCACATTAACGAATTTCTGTACTATGTTCCTCTTTGTCTCTTTAACAACCATTTAACCCACCTTTTATGTAATATAGTTAAAGCTTTATACAAAGATTTTTGCCAAATTGAATTTTATTATTTAAATTGTAATTATTATGTTTATGTCGTGATATATGGTAAACTATTGTGAATGGATAAATAATAAGTCACAACAACTTGATTGAAGTCTTTAAAGCTTGTTGTCACGGTGGTCTTTGGTAAAATAGGTACAGATATGCCTTTAAATAAAAAAAAAATTGTACTTTGATAATAATAATGAATAATTTACATAATCTAGATTAGTGGTACAGATTCGTAATCAAAAACATTTCAATTAGGCCATTAAATATTGATAGTATTTTATTTTTTTTTGTATGGAATGATGCTGATGAAATAAACTAGATATATACAACATTAATTTTACATAAAATATTATTTTGTTAAACTACTTATATACTTAATTGAAAGAATATGTATATGTTCAAGTTTTCTGCTATAATTTTTCTAATTTAAATGATTAATCTATATTTATATATATTGTCATGCTAAACATATTTTAGGTGTCAGTTGTAAAGTAATGTATATTTTTTGAGAACCTTTCAACGCAGTATATAAAGTGTTTGAAAATAATTATTATGATATGCATTCATAGCTCGCGTAATGGGCATTCAATATATTTAAAAATACCTACAATGTAGGTCCTACATATTTTAATATGGTGAGGTGCATGTTATCGTGCAACGTATTCTTAAATATTATGAATGAATTTTCCGACATGTGTATTGAGCCAGTATAAGGCATCTTTTCAACATGTTATACAACCTGCTTAACAAGAAATATATTAAGAAAATATTCTTAAACCTTTAATCATGTTAATTGCATTTTTATGTAAATTCATAAATTTCTAATTTTATATCTAAAATTTATAAAAACCTATATTTAAAACTTCACCGTCAAAATAGATGAAAAAATTAATGTTTTATTTTACATTAAAAAAAAAAACGAAACCTGTTAGATGTAATAATGACGTATATTTCTATATACCACAACCTGTATATTATAACATCTTCCTCTTTTTCCATCTGCATCAAATTGTTTTTTTTTTCGGTTCTCATGCTCGCCGTCACATGAACAATCTTTCCTATTTTATATATATATATATTTTTTTTATATATCTAAATTGGTATCGATTCACGTAATAAATGTTTAGAGATTTTGTGAGCAATAAAAGAGTTTCTTTGATGGTTTTTTTTTTGATGATCTTGATGATAATTGAAATTTGCTTGATTTTAAACAATCATATTGAATTAGGCTGAAGAGCAGAGTGATTACATTGTGGTGTATAATAAACAAGTATTAAAATACCATCAAATAAATTTTTATATTCGTAATAGCGTGAATAAATCCCACTGAATTAACATAAGTTGAAAAAAAAAGTCGTATTAAATAAAGGGTTGCGTGCGTATGCATTTTATAGAACAATTTTTGGAAATCACAGTGGGGATAATGACTATAAAACTCTTGACCCAATCTTAATTGTTACATAATTTCAGTGAATGTAGTAAAGTCAAGTTCAAATTGTGTTTTTGTTTTGATGACACGGATACTTCCTGCTGTTGAGGATTTTTGGATTACCTAATCAAAAATAGTGTTTTAAGAATTGAATATAGTAATTGTGTTGTGAACGATTTTGGATTATTCTGTTAAAAATAAGACGTTATAATGTGGAGAAAAGAATTGGTAAGCTATGAATAATTAGTTTCACTAAAATAGAAATCGTGTTAATATACCTGGGTCTGTGATAACAAGTTTAAGGATGGCTGGGAATAAGTAGAAGAGTATGGAATATGAGGTCATTGATATCACCATTCTGTTACATATTTTTTAATTCAGTGAAATATTGACTTACAACATTACTTAGTTCATTTTGGAATGATTTATTGTATCTGAGAAATCTGCAATTTGCGATTCTTTTGAAAATATGAATCAATAAAAATTAATTTAGTGTTTTAAAACAAATTCTTGTTAATTGATTTCATATTATTATTATTTTTTTATACAAAATGAGCCTATTTGGTTTTTAATACTTCATCTTATTTGTTAAAGATTGTACTAGCAGCATTCGTGGTATGCTCTAAAGCATTTTTTTGGACCACCGCTGCAAGTAATAGCGGACCTCCAGAAATAATGTAATTATATATATTATATATATATCTATAATTTTTTAATCTAATGCATTCATATATTTTGCCTGTTGGTTTAATTATTACAGAGAGACGCCAGCAGTGAAACAAGTGCCTGTTGGATACTTTCGTACATTTACTTATCAACCACTCATGCCGTTACATCCACCGAATGCATATTTTCCATATCAAAGTGGAACAAAATATTTAAATCCATTAATCAATTGGCCACAAAAACTATTGACACCACAACAAACAAATAATAATGGATTTCAACCTACATTATACGCGCCCATGCACTCTTCATCTCAACAATCGATAAGTGTTCAATCACCGATAAGCTCAAATATGATACCATCAAGTCCATTGTCATCACCTGTGACGAATAGCGGTTATCAAACGACAACTGGAACCACTACTTCAACAACAAATATACCGACAACTACAACTACATCCTCTGCAGCAATACCGATTATTCACACTAATACTGCCGCTCAATATCCTGAATTCCATTCACCAACAACAATACCAGCACAATTTAATCCACATATAACTGCATATGCAGCTCAAATACCATCATTATCTAGCAGTAACAATGCAATGCCACCGAATAGACCATTTCAACAAATCGCTGCTGAACCAATAAATATACAGTATTTTCCAAATTATGTCAGCAGTGGCGCAATGCCTGTTCAACACATACAATTTGTTCCATGCATGTGTCCAGTAACGGTTAGCATGCAACCAGAAGTAACTGCAAACAAGCGTATGGATGATATTTCAATACTTTCAACAAATAATGATTCAAGGGAAGGCGTTTTGGATCAATCAGCAATGCCATTAGATGAAAAATAAATAATTTAACTAATTTAGTATTTATTTTCTGGTATTGTCTTTATTTGTTGATTATATTTTAGTTGAAAAAAAAATAATAAAGAGTAAAATGAATATGTTTTAAGACTGAGATAAACAATATAAATTGTATTCATTTATTTTAAAATATAAATATAAATTGTATATACATATAAAAAAAAAAAAAATTGGTTTGCGTTTAAAATTTGTATCCCATAGAGAATTTTTCATATATATTTTATAAAAGTAAATAATTATTACTGGTTAATATCACGTGATACAAACAGAAATATGCAAATTTATATAAAAGAATAATAGCTTTATTATATGTATAGTGTATACTAGCTGAATTATATATTAATGAAAGCTCATAGAAAATATTCTACATAATTCGGCAACATTAAGCAGGTTAATTGCATTTACATTATTTATCACGTCCGATCATAACTACATTCGCGTCTGTTACTCATTTATTTATTACTTTTAGAAAACAAGAAGAGCACTAAAAAAAACATTTTAGTTCAATTTTAAATATTCTCACAATCTTCTATAAATCTATTGTAACCGCGGTCGCACAGTATTAAAAAAAAAAACTAAATTATAAGTCGAAATGGATTTGGAGTATTTAATGAAATGGAATAATAAAGAAAAGAACTTGTAGTTAATTTAGCCACTTACTCATATTATTGTAACTACTAGCTTTACGTACTTACATACATAACATTATAAATTTTGGAAACAATGTTCGGCAAACCAGAAAACCAGAAAAACGTGTCGCGTAAAAGAAAAAAAGAAAAAAAAAACTCGGCTAATAGTTCAAATTTTTATGTTTTCATAATTATTGTTGGACTTAACTTACTAGCTTTAAAATATTTATAAAAGTACCAGAAGTAATATATAAAGTAATATTAGCATTTAAATTGCAAACATCATCGCATCGGTCGCAGTGAATGTTCACAAGTACTCGAGAAAAGTTTAAAAAAGAAATAAATAAATTGTGCAACAGGTGGATTGGTGCATTAAGTTAAATCACTATGTTTTAGAATTTATATATAAATACATACATATATTTTTCTTTTTTTTGAAAAATATGAAATGGATTATAATCGTTGTTGTGATTTTATTTAGTTTAAATATTTTTAGTGCCGACAATTATTACAATAATCAAGTGCCAAAGCGAAGGGATGGTAAAAGAGAATACCTTCCAAGGAGAGATGGAAATTCGGTAGTTCATCGCCATATTTGGAATAATATGAATAATGAATATAATTATTTTCCACATGTATTACAACAAAATGCACCTCAAAGAAAACCAATTTATTTATTCAAAAAAAATGATGGAAATTTAAATGAGATTTTTAATAATGTCAACCAAAATAGTGATGAACTGGGATTTAACTATAAACGAAATTTCAGCTACTATCCAGCAATTATTAATCATCAACAATTTAGAAATGGTTTTCGTTTAAAACAAAATCAAAAGCTCAAGCAAAATTCATATAAATCGCCGACCAAAATAAAAACTAATTTTCGAAATTACTATACCAATTTAAAAAACCAGGGCAATTCCTATTTAAGTGAGCATACCAATAGCAAAGATCCTCCAAAATATCGAATTGAAAATGGGGATAGTTATGGACAACAAGCTCAATATTACCATAACCAACAACCGCAGCAACAACCGCAGCAACAGCCACAACAACCCAATTCTTATTATGTGTATGAACCAGTACCTGGGCAAACCATTAATGCTCCACCGCATGTTCCATATTTTAAGCCAATCAACACACCACAAGCTATACCAGTGTTTGAGGCTGCTGATGATCAACCAAAAACAATATTTCCTCTGTCCAGTCCAATAATTTATCCATTCTATGCACATGAAGCGATTACTGTTCAACCAGAACCATTTATGCCTGTTACTGATCATTATAACAGTGTTCAAAATGAACCATCAAATAATTTGCGACAGCTTTTTACAGAATATTATAAATCAAAAAGTACACCAACGACAACATTAACACCATATTTAAATGATGTTCCTGCTTTAACATCAAGTACAAAATCTCAACTTGAAGAGAACATTCTCGATTATAATGATCCGGAAAAAGAATATATTTCAAATAATATAGTACACAATGATGTTCATTATGAGGAAGATATAAATTTAAAAGAATCAGTATTAAATGATATGAATGATAAAATTCGTCACATTGTTAATAATAATTCATTAAATAATGATTTAGTTAACAGTCATTCTCTTCATAATTATGAAAAAGAAAATGAACAAGAAACACATGGAATTACGGTAAATCAGTATTTAGGCGAAAATAATGTGCATGAGCGACCATTCAACATAACAAAAAATCATATTGTTTATTATAGTTTACCGAAACCCTTAAAGAACACATTAAGTGCTAATATGTCAGGATTTAAATTTCATTCTTTTGCAAATAATGTTAATTATAATTCTCAAAAAAATTTACAGCCATTTCCAACCAATCATTTACCATTTGAAACAGTTGTTTATGGACATCATAAAAGTGATGGTATAGTTTCACCTCCATCATCAATAAAAATGAATCATATGTCAGCAGAAAATACAAATGATGATTCAAATATTTTACTGTTTAGTCCAATGTACACACAACAAACAACAAATATGTTTCATCAAGATCAAAGCAACGCATCAGCTCTAAATGCAGGAAGTACATTTTTGATAAATGTTAGTGATGAATTGAATACGCCCCAAGTAACAAACGACACAAATGAAATTTACGATCAAATTGGTTTTGACAACAAAAATATTGCATTTACAACTGAATCGCCCAATACTAATAACGATAGAGATTTATATGTTAATACAGACAACTACCGCAATATGAATAATAAACATAATATTTGGTATGGAAATCATGCGATTGACAATCGAAAATATGGCAGAGCAATCATATCAGAACATTTTAAAAAAGTTCCAATCGAACCAAACATATCATGGATCATATTGCCAAGGTAAGACGATTCAATATATGATGTTTTAATGTCAATAGGGCCTATACATCGTTCGTGGATGCGATAATGGTCTCTATTGCCATATAGCAATAAGATTCCTTATTGTTTGCGCGAACATTGTGGGATACGTCCTATTAACATGAAAGCCATTGGAACGATTTTCTTCAAATTTGAGCAAATAATATAGGATTTATTTTTCAGGAAAAATTTAGATAAAACTGAAAGAGGTCCTAGAAATATTATTTATGATCGACAAAAACTATCATCTTCTGTAGTTAAAGGCAATAATGTAATTGCCAAAGCAATAAAAGAAATACCTAAACTGGATGATTCAAAAGCAATTATTGGAACTGAAATATTAGTTGAACAATGAATTTATGTATATGTAAGATTATTTACCAAGTAGAGTAGAATATAATTATATATATCATGTTCCTCACAAAATCAAATCCAAATAATTACGTTTCTCTCGAAACATTTAAACACAAAATTAATTAAATTAATTAAATAGTTTTTAATTCATGTAAATTTATTTCGACATACATATTACATATATTTAGTTTATATATAAAACATTTATTTATATTTAATCAAAATTGAATCTTCGTTTACCATCAAATCGATAACCAAATGCTGCACTATTTTTTGTATCAATTAAAGCTGGATGACGATATTTATAAAAACTTCCATGAGCATGAGCTGGCCTTGATGAACCATTTGGTATGCCGTCAATTTCTCTAGGATAAAATGCTTCAAATGTACCGTCAGGTGGAATAACAGCCGCTATTTCTTTGTCAGTTGGATCATATGGCATACAATTAATAATCGAAAAACAATTAATTAATATCACCACAATAAGTAATTTAATTAATAACCAATCAAAGCCATTTTCACGCCGCATCATTTTTATTTATACTTTATTGTTATTATTGTTGTTGCTTTTTTTCTTTCTTTCTTTCTTTCTTTCTATCTTTCTATCTTTCTTTCTCTAATAAATTTTATTTAATTAGATATAATTTTACACAATTATTATTATTTCTGGTGCATAAAAAAAGTACCAGTTAAATAACAATAAAAGCAAACAAACAAAGAAAATTGAATTTATAAATAATAATTTATCCACTTTTTATTATTGACGATTGTCATGCAATTCGCAATATTTATTCACTATTTAATGAATCAATTTTTAATATGAATGGCACTCCAGCTCTTTTTAGTTATGTTTATGTTCGGTCGGAGACTTTTAAATTACCAATTATGTTTTATTAACTGACCAACAACAAATACTATCTACTGAGTTTGAGTGAATTAATATTGTGCAAAGTTTTTTCTAAGCATTTTATAAATTATCTATGACTTGAAATTGTGACATAATAATTGTTTCTAATATTTAGAATGGCTTCATTCAGTCCAATTTAACAGCATTGAAATTTAATATTATACACGGTTTGTACTTACTTACTACCACAATGAAAAATATATCAGAACCGCAGTTATTAAAATTCTTGAAAAATATTTTTTTCTTTTTTCATATCACATTTGTTATTATTTTCTTATAATATCAGTAAATTTTGATAAAAGGAAATCATCATATTTCTATATAAAATGGTTGCTAATGAAATTTAGAGTCTCTTGTAACTTTTACAGTTTTACAGTAGAATTCATTACTGCTTACATTATTTTGTACACATTGGTTAAATTAACTTTCACTCTTATTTGATTTTGTGTGTTTTTAATATTCCATGCTACACTTTATTTCTATCTATATATGCTGCAACTTTTCAACTTCTATTATTGTGTGTATATGTGCTTTATGTTATAGGTACTTACTTGATGTTATACTGAAAATATTGTGCATACAATAATTGAATTGAAAATACCTTCAACTTCAACATAATAACTTGACTTTTGTTGTACGTTCTATGTTGTATAATACGAAGTCATTTAAGATAGCAAATTATCATTTAAAATTGTAGCTTGTTATATTTGGCAGAAATAAAAACGAGTATTTAGAGATACATCGAAGAATATTTTTGTGTCGAAATATCAATTAAAATAAGTTTTTTTTTTATTATTATTATTATTATGTTTTCCTAATACATATAATTTAACAGCTAAATTATATTATTATACTAAGAGCTTGATCTCAATAATAAAATTATATTATTTATTTATTTTATAATCTAAATTCTCTTCTGTGTGAAATCGTTTCGGTTCTCTAATAATAATACTGAATATGTTCATACACGTCTATTCACCGATAATTAGATAGATATAAGTACTTATAGCTTTTAAAAAGCAATCGACGATAAACATAAATGTATTATATTTATTTGGAATGTTTAATAAGAATTGATATAAATCGTTTAGAAATTAGAAGCAGAGTTAACCATCTAATTGAACGAAGTGGAATAAATTTTATAATATTTCTAATTTTATCTAAAAAAAAAAAAAAATGTATTCTAACATTTTGAAAAGCACATATTTATTTTTTTTAAATTAAATATATTTTGCATCAGAATAAAATGTTTTTCATATGTTTTTTTTAATAGAAGAAAAAAAAAACAGATTTGTTTTGATTCAACAATTTAAAAGAAAACTCACTTTTCGGAAACCATTTTTCAAAAATACAGCTGAAATGCAGAAATATTACAGAAACTTTTGCTTAGCCTGCACATATATATTTTGCCATCTTTTTTATTATCCTGTTTGATTCGTGATTATTCAATTATCTTCTTTAAGACTATATTCGATCTTATAAGACTTTTCATTTTTGTTCTTATTCATCCAGCTCTAATGTCTGCTCTAAGTCCAGCATCAATCTAATCAATTAATTTCTTTATCGATTATTTGAAGAAGTTATACCTACCTGATAAAGGTAATATTATTTGTATTTCACCTTTGCTGTTAAAAATAAAATTACTTAATAAAATTAATTATTTACCCTAAAGGCAATTAATCTCGAAATAGTCTTTAAAGTATAATATAAACCGTATATATACGTGGTCTAATGTCCCGTCTATAGACGTCTCTATAAATTATTAAAGGATTAATAATTATCTTCTGAAAGATCGTTGAAAATTGATTATTTATTTTAGTTTGAGTAAAAAACCACTTTTTTATGTTTTCAACTTATTTGTTTATTTTTATAAACATATGTTTTCAACTGCTAAGCAGCCATCATCAGATGTATTTCTTTACTAAATCTATAGTTCATTATTTGACTAAAAATTAAAAATTACAAATTAAATGAAAACAAATATGTTTATAAAAATAAACAAATAAGTTAAAAAAAAAAAAACTGTTTTTTTTTACTCAAGCTAAAATAAATAATAGTCTATAGACGGGACATTAGACCGTGTATATAGACGATTTATAGTCTATTTCGAGACTATTTGCCTATAGGGATATAAACTTATATCGCATTGTTTAAAATAAAATTTTAATAATATGTTTCATTATAATAAATATATATAATATATATTTTTCGTTTTTCAATTGATAGTATTTTTTTTTTTTTTTTTTTGTAAATGCAAAATTAAAAACTAAGGGCACGAAATGTTCATATTAAGTTAAAATTTAATATGAATATTATTGTTGCAATCAAAATATATTTATAATAATTAATAAAGGTATTTAGTATGAATGAACTTGAATGTATATATTATAGGTAATATATATACATATATATATATATAATTTATTATATAAAATTGATGAACATTTATAAAGATACCTAAGCCTAAGCTAAATACGTAATTGTAAAGGGATTTCAATTGTCTCTATTCACAAATTTAAAGCTTAATATATTAAAATGTTATGAAAACTAATATATAAATTATCTCTTGATATATCGATCGCATAATTAACTACATTGAATTGAATTTAAAACCAAAAAAAAAGAAGATAAATAATTAATTATTCATGTGAATCATACACCGTGCTACACCTAAACATCCGAGCAATAAAATATATGGAACCGTTAAGTGCATTATATGTGATTATAAAAATAATTCATCACATACAATTGACAAAGTTTTTCCTTATTAGCTAAAAACTTGTATGTATTGCAAAATAATATAAGTACAACATTTGATGACAACTATATTGAAATTCTTTCAAAAATAATTTGAAAGCTTCTTTGTTTTGTTTTTTCGTTTTTGTTCTAATTTATACAGAATAGAAGTTTCGGTCGATTTTTGATTTTATTGTTGGTTTTGTAAATGGTGAAAACCAGGCCAATGAAAATCGTCCAAAAACGGATTGTATACTCTTCCAGCGTGACTTTTTAACCCAACTGGCCTCTTCCTTTTTAAGTTGTTCAATTCCCTAAATTAAAATTTTTATTTTTAACATTTAGTTTTTCAAAATGTTTAATAAAACAAAAAATAACAGACTGAGAATGTTTTACCGTTTCGTCATTCCAAATTGCATTCATTTGTGTACCAAGCATTATCATTGTAAACACAGCAAATAAAAGTGCCTCAAATGTTAAGAAAAGCAATAAAATTACTGTAGCTGGTGGTGAAAAGAAAGAACAGTGTTTCCATTCATTTTTAATACATTGGGCAAATTGATTTATGGCTAAAAACATTGCATGCGCTGATATCATTGCTATATAAAACTGTTCATTTGAAATAAGGAAAGAAAAAAAAAAAAATTAAATTCAATGCCGTGTATTTAATAAAGTGATAAATTTGGTGTCATACCGTAAATAGTACAAAATATTTTTGATTATTTTCACCAACGCAATTATTCACCCTACGATAGAAATTTTTATTGTGATTAGATTAAATTTCGATTTATTTATAATTTCAATATATATGCTTAACACAATCTTACCAAGGGCAATGATGGTCCATTTTTCGTATGCACCGTTGACATACAGAACAATGATGTGCACGCTCCGGTTTTATACTACAACATTTTGGACACTTGAAAAATACTTCGCCTTCTTTAAATCCCAATTGCTGAATCATTTCTTTAGTTGCATTACCTTTAGGAACTGCACCCTATTTTTGATTCAAAAAAAAAAGACAAGAAGAAAAAGCAGACTTTTAATTCAGTGAATGTGTAAGTTATACGCTTTTAAATAAATATTAATAATATTTACTTACCGGATCTGAAAACATTGTACGAATATGTGATGCATAGGCGAGAAATGCCAATAAATTAAATATAATCATATTGATTGTACTGTAAATGGGATAAGGGCTTGGTAATATAATAACAGCCATTACAACAAATTCTGCATATAAAATAAGTAGCCATGTCGTTACAGCACATATAATTCCACAAATATCCTAAACATTCATAAAATATGAATAAATTTTGTTTATTATTGAAATAATTGTTTGAATATCGAAACTAATTTATTGCATAGAAAGTTTACCTGAACACACCAGGCTCTCCCTCCACAGCACCTGTTATGCATGTCTCTACTATGTAAAGGTTTATATTCATAATCCATAATACGAAATTATATTATTCCATAATAAAGTTAACCAGCAGAAACTAATTGGATTTTATCGTTTCATTACATTGTACATTAACACTATTTATGCCTGTTTAATAGTAGCCATACAGACAGGTACCTAATGCTGCACAATATTAAATAGATTAACAAAAAAAAAGAAGAAAAAAGCGTACAATATCAGTACATTAATAAAGACTAGTTTTGTCGTCAATAAAACATCAAGAAAAAAAAATCACTAATCAATACTATATCGTATAAAAATTACGATAATTTACGTACTAGCGTGTAGCTTAGCAAATTTCATTACGATAAGATAATGGTAAATGATTTTATTTCTGGTTAACTTACCCACTTGTCGCCTGTTAATCACTTAAATAATTTATAAACAACTTTTTAAATACACAAAATAAATAAGGATTGGACGTCTTGCAAGAGACTATAATGACATTAACAGTATATGATCATACGTTTTCGGTAATATTTTAAACGGTTCATTTGTAAACCGATTCATATAATTTTTTTTTTGTTTTTTTATGGGTAGGTTCAAAGTTAAAATACAGTATCTACGCTTATAATTTCTCTTCTTTGTAAAACGTAGTTTTATATATAAGCACATAACGCATATATATAGCATATACACATAATAGATAATATGCACAGAGCACATATAATGAATGTTCTCATCATCAGATAATCTCATAATTAATAATAAAAATGAGTTTTATTGATTCCACAATAATTATTTATTTAATAATAAATTCAAAAATCGTAAATTACACCACATCTATGTCCCCTGACCTGCCCGTAAATATCTTTTATAATAATAAGTAGACATCTTTTTGCTATAACACTCAAACCATCCTAAATTTCTTAAAACCATAAAATGGAAATTCAAGAATAGACTTAAATTAATTAAAAATACAAATATAACAAAGTAGGTACTGAAATATATTCATTTTTTTTTTTATGATGGTACTAATTTTGCTGACGGTTGAATAATTGCAATTAATCCAGCAATTGATGATATAACGCCAAATATTCCTATAGCTCGTGGACTCAACTTTGTGTAACCCAATGTTGTTAATGGAATAAATAAATCACATACATTTTTGGTAGTATCAATGAATACAGCACGATTTTCAAATAGAAATGAATATGTTCGTAATGATGCATTCATAATATCTTTTTGTGAACGAATTGAATTTGTGCTAACATATTCAACCAGCCGATCAGTAATTTTCTTTTGGCCAGTAGTAGTAGTAGTACGACAGTAACCAGCTGTTGATTCAATTATTTTTGATATTTCATAAATGTCCCGGCATAAATTAATTACAAGAGAAACAAACCAAAATTTATTGGCCGTTTTATTCCATTTTTTTGCATTAATCGATTTCATAAAACCAGATCGAGATAGCCAAAGTATATGATCCGCATATAAATATAAAGCTTGAGCAATTTTGCTAAGTGTCATTGTTAAACGTAGAGTAATGTTTGGATGATGAATTGTTCTTTGGGCTGCATGCAATAAATCTAAACATTTTCCAAAACGAAGTACTGGGGAATTGATTTAAATTTTTTTAGCAATATTCATATAAAATAACTGTAAGTGGGTGGATACGTTTAAGTACATACGTTTTCTAAAGGAACTTAAAACAAATTCTAATGTTTTAATTTGATCAATTAGTTCGGCATTTAATTCATTTGGCTGTAAACTGTCCCATATTGTTCTACATAAATATTGCACCAATCTGAAAATGAACATATTTTGTGATGTTTCAAAAGATAGTCATTGTAAAATGAAATATTAAAATTTAATTTAAATTCATTAATAACTTGTCAAATCACATTTATATACCTTGCAATTTTATCTCGACCGTCTGTTTGAGCATTTACTCGTACCAATTTTTCTAATATTAAATCCATAATCACCTGGTTGCGGATATTTAATTTCAGAGTGTTCTTATTTTGGATTACTTACTTTTATAGCTTTTAAATTAAAATTAAAATGAGGCGAAACATGAACAATAACAAAAATATATGTACATAAAATATTTATATGTATATGGATGTAATTGTTTGTAATCGAAATGTCAACTGTATTGCCATTTTATACATGCGTGTCTCGCCGGTTGTTGACGTTTCACATAATTGCATTTTAACTCTGGCAGTAGTATATAAAAATTTTGTCTGGTCATAGGCCGTAATACTTATCGAAATTAGTGTTTTGACTGAAATTTAATAGTTTAATTTCATTTTTATTTAAATTCGATCAAATAAGAAAAGTGATTATTACTGAAACGAAAAATAATCTAATGATAGTTGATTAAAATGGCAGTAAGTTATTTTTTTTTTTTGAATATTATCCGAGTATATATAATTATATCTATTCGGATGTCTCAGCTCAAACATCTACAACTATATTCACTTAAAAACTAGTTTATTCAGTTTCTGAATTATTGGCTAAAGTGATATTGATTTAAACTTTAAATCTATACAGAAAACCATTACAATAATAAATTGAAATTTTTTAAATTGAAATTTTTCTAGCCTCAAAAAGGAAAGCAGGGTACCAAAGGATCCAAGCAGATCGTCGAAGAAAATGCAGCAACCTTAAAATTTTATCAGTACATGGCAGCAGGTTCAACAACCATTTACTTTTTGGCCGTGTTCATATTTTTTGAATTTACTGGAGTGGTTTCGGTAAGAAGAACATTAATTTTATATAATTTCTTTACCTCTTCATTTTTTTTTTGTGGCTACTAGCTACGTTACATTTACTATTTGCAATTTTTCAGGTAATGGCATTCATTTCAGTTGCAATTTTATTGGGTGCTTATCAATTCATGGCATTTATGTCAAAATCAAAGGTTTCGGAATCCGGTGCTATTTTAGATAGTGGAAGTGATTTGAATATTGAAGGTGGTATAGCTGAGTATGTTATTTCAATAACCGAATATTTAATATTAATTCAAAAAATTATTAATTCCACTTATCAACTATGTATTTTTTTTTTCTTCTTTAAACAATGTTTAACAGACACATCAAAGATTTAATTATATTAACAGCCGGTACACAGGTTTTATCATTAATATCGAATTGGTTTTGGTTTTTATTATTATTGGCACCATTTCGAGCAATCTGGATGCTATGGGGATCCGTTATTCAACCATGGTTAAATCAGAAAAACGAACAGCCCGAAGTTGATGAAAAGAAACAACGAAAGTTAGATAGAAAAATTAAGCGAGAACAGAAAATGAGATGAAATTAACATAAAAACTAATTATCAGAAATGGATACTTCGATGTATCTCTGCATCTTAAAAAGAAAAGAAAAGAAAAAAAAACAAAACAGAAAACAAAAAAACAAAGAAACAAAACACAAATATGTAAATAAATAATAATAATCTATAATTAAATAGCAATTATGCATAATATACTTTTCAATAAAAATTATCAAATTATCATTGTACCAATTACGTATACGGGTGCAATGTTTGTGTGTGTGTCATCTAATGTGCATTAGCTTAAGTATACGTTGTAATTGTATTTATAAGCATTTTATTTATTTACCAAACAACAAGACCGACATTAATAATATTAATAGATTGTTTAAAGTATAAAAAGAAAATAATCAACATTATTAAAATTAAAAAATCCTTCGACATAAACATAAATGCTATGCAGTTTTAATACGTACTTATAGATCCTTCTCATATTATTTTTTTTTTCTCCATAAATCGAACAAATATTAAAATAATGGAAATTCTTATTCAGAATCGATATAATAACAGACAACATACGACAAATAGTTAATTAAGTTATTAAAATATAATGGTATGGAAAAAAAATGGTTTTCTTTGATCTTAATAACTGTTGCGTTAAATTAAGCAGTGACTGATCAAAATTAAAATTAATAAATAATTATTACTCGATATTTCAATTATTTTGTAAACCATAATAAAAAAACGAGTAGGTTATTGAAAAACTAAACCTTTATAGTATATAAATGTAGTTTTTATTTAGATATAATTCATTTTATTAAAATATAATCTTTTTAAATTTAGCGGGGCCGCCCTTAAGTATTCTAAATTTAATATTGTTCAGAGCAAAAAATAAACAAAAAAAAATAATTCATTAAAACCAGTGCTAATATAGTTTTAATTTATTTGGATAACCAATGATTTTAATAGTAGAGGATGAATTTTGATGATTAAATTTGAAATCATACCAATTATTCTTATCAATGATTAAAAATATTCTCAAATAATGTTGTATTTTGTGACTAAGTTTGAATAGTTTTTTTCACTTAAAATATTCAATCATATTCAAATATAATTTTATTTATATATCGTCGCGTCTAATAATATATAAATTATATATGGCTTCAATCGACCTTATTTATAATTTTACGTTGAACAAAATGCTAAGAAACATTAACTTGAGCATTCACCAATATAATTTTTCAGACGGATGATAAATAATAAAATACGAAAAAAAAAAATAGCGATATATATTTAAAATTTAGGTTTTTCAACAACATTATGCAAAATTAAATAATTGATATTAAAAATTTACCTAATAAATAACAAGCAGAGTCAATAAAAAACGAAAAAATTATGATTTTTTGGATTTTTTCATATTGGTTTTTTCTTTAAATAAATATAAATATTAATAATAAAAATCCACAAAATTAAGAGTTCAAAAAATCAGATGATTTTTTCGATCTGTATTCTGTATCATTGGGGGTCTTTCAGTTATTTTAGTATCTATATTTTTTGTATTCAAAATAATTTACTTATACGCAATTACAATAAGCAATCGTCTATTTATTTAATTTTGATCATTAATGTTAATTAAGTTGTAAAATTTGCATTTATAATTATCGTCGGCACGCCACGAAGGTTTGGTAGAAAATTTTCCTTCTAATTTGGTAGAAAATATCTCTTCTTTCTCCATTTTTGTGTCAAACGTATGAAAACAAAAATAAACGACAAGTTTTTGCATTTTCTAAATCAATTTTTAACAATAAAAAATGTATCTGATTTGAATTATAATATCTAATTTATGTTTAGAATCGCGTCTAGATTGCCTATAAATTATAAAAAAACACATCAATTATTTAGTACTGAAAGACCTTATTATGAGAAATAGACCTATAGGCTTTGGTGGTGCAATGCAATGTTGATTATTTGGTAAGTATTTTTAAAAATATTTAGTATTAAAGGTAAATTGACACCCCAATAATTACTATTACATAAATATAATATATGTATAACATAACATATATTCAGACGTTTCAAAATATTCTGATACTTATCAGTTTCAGAATATTTTGAAACTTTTGTTTATATATTTACTGGACTATGCAATCATTCAAAATGTATTAGTCACAACACTAAAAAAAAGAAAAACATTTTAATACAAAAATAAGTCACATATTTAGAAATTAGTTTTGCAATTATTTTTGTAAAATACTCTAACTAATCATAAAATATGCTTCATATATAAAAGTTTTATCAATCAGTTCATTATATAATCCAGAGTGCAATCAAAATCGGTTATAGTACACAATTCAGAGCATCAGAGCTAGGAGTACTATCAAATAAAATGATATTTTCGGAAAACTAGAAACACTTCATTATATACTTTCTAAAAACACATTTATTAAAAATATTTTTCACGTTGATTTACACAATTTCTATGTAACGCCAACGTTAAGTTTATAGAAAGTATTGAAACATTTCATAGAGAAATAAAAAAATTAGTTTAATGGAAAAGCGTAATTCTTATTTCTTGGCTGCTTGTCCAACCTTTGCTTTCTTGGTACCTCGTACCTTCTTCATTCTGTTTCTGCGTTCCTTGCGTTGTTTTCTTGTTTGCTTTTGTCTTTCATAAAGACCATGACGTTGAAGACGATGTTTTGGTTCAAATTTCTTAGCGAAATCTAATGTATCGTAAATCAATGCAAATCCTGTTGATTTACCGCCACCAAAATTTGTTCTGAATCCAAAAACAAATACAACATCGGGTGTTACTTTATACATAACGGCCAATTTCTCACGAATATCCTTTTTATTGACAGAAGATAAACTTGGATGGAGAACATCACAGACCATTTGTTTTCTGCATAACAGACGATTTGTCATAAATTTTCGGGTACGAATAACAGCAGTCGATGCGGTTGCCATTTTTGATAATAGATCAAACTAAAAATTCAGAACATAATAAATGTATTAAAATCAACATTATAATCATAACCTAAAACATGTTAGAACAGAATCGGCGAAAAATTTAAATTTAAATTATAAATAAGTTGCTTTAGCTTTTTTTGATATTCTGCACAAGAACCAAAGATTAGATACATTAAATATTCGTTTTTATCTATTTAAATGTTAAAATTAATTAAATAATCACCTATTAAATCAATGTTAAAAAGAGCGAACACGTCTTTTTCAAGCACAAAATTTGTAAAGAAAGAGTGCGTTTGTTAATGTCATATATATTTTATGTGAGAACAAAAAAATGGCGACAAACATCACTTTTCATCATAGACGTTCTTATTCACATAGACATAGGTTGTACATTACTATGTATTTACTATAGATCGATTGTACGAAAACTTTTTCCACTACGAACTCTTATTGCAATTTCACAACTATTTGTATGGGGAAGAGAAGTTTTCTTTAAATTTAAATTAAATTATAAAATTGTTAATAATTAAATTATGCACGTTTTGTTAAGTTTATAGATCTACATCTAATGTAATATTTTTTTCTAATTATTTCATACTTGTAGATGTAGATGGAAATTGTTAGCCACGATTTTTATTAAATTTTAGTAAATTTTGTTTTAATTATTTTCATAGTTTTTAGCCTGAAAGATTACAAGTACATAAGCTTAAGCACATATAAATTGACCCCAAACCGATTTTTTTTGAAAGATTTCTTAATGGGATTTAGATGGTTATTTTTTTTAAGTTAATTTTTTATTTATTTTCACAAATTTTTAAATGAACAACATTGAAAAATGTGTTCTGAATTTTTTATTTGGATTACGTCTGATAGAGAATTTAATAAGCTTTCCATTTAAAAAAAAGTTTGGGTTATCTAGCTCCCTTTAGGAGGGGTCAAATCAAAAAACTTTGTATAGACGAAATTTAGATCATAAAAATAAGGAGGACATCATATAGAAAGTTTTTTGATTGGTAAAAATTTGTCTGACTTTTGGTATATAAGAAAAAACACATAATTTTGTTCGACAGCCCCCTTAAGGAGGGGTCATATAAAAAAAACTTTGTATGGAAATGTAGAGCATAAAAAAAGGAGGACCTCATATAGAAAGTTATTTAATTTGATGAATATTCTCTGACTTTTGGTATATAAGAAAAATAAAAAATGTTTTTTTCAATATTTTTTTTTTCTTTTATACCAAAATTCAGACAAATTTCATTTAATTTGATTAATTATACTTGGAGATATTAATTTTTATGTAGGTGAACATCAGATAGCATCAATTTGGGACGACTTTAAAACTTTAAGCGGCTTGCGAAAATCAGGGTTACATTTTCGATCCATGGTTTCTTCTTCGAAAATGCTTATAATTGCATGAAAACAAATATCCACCTAAGGCCCATTAAGAATATTTTTTTTCGGGCGTTCTAATAAATAAGTTCTTAAAAATTCTTAAAATCATAATCTCATTTCTTCTGATAATTAACATTTTTCTGGTTTCTTTATGTCAACAATTCAACCTACAGTCTATCTATTTAATAAATCATATATAGCTAAACCTCTCTTGTTTGAAACCCTCGTTTGAGGAACCACTATTTAATCATGTTTAAAATTTTATCATGTTCTTAATCTTATTTATAATATTGCACGAGTTTAACAAATACATCGTAGGTATATAATTGTCAAGGCTGCGAGTCTGTGACTATCAATCGTTACTTTTTGAGGTATCTCTAGCGTCGTCGCGTCTAGTAACATAAAAATTAAAAATCCATCTATAATTATTTTTATAATAATTAATTTCTAAGCAATATAAATTTACACATTATAGGTCTTATTAGACTGTCAACAATCTTTGTTTTAAATTTCTGAAAAATAAAATCAATTATTTAGATAGAAATAGTAATCCTTCTATTGATGGAGGAATATATATTTATATACATATTGATATTACCTATGACGTAAAGCGAGAAATAATATATATAAATTATGAAGACTTTATGTTTTGTATTTTACATTTTTATAATATAATAAACAAATAAATTTAATATGCTTACAATTTGTTAATATTATTCATTGAAAACTGATTTATAAATATTTATATTTGTTATTTCGTTTTATGTTTGGGCTGCTTTACCGTAATGGTGACAAATGCACGATCGGTTCCATGTTGATTTCTGGCTAGCACGCAATATAAGCCAGAATCAGTTACTTGGGCACGTTGTAAGCTAAAGCGTATAGAATCTTCGTTAGCTTCCTTCACTGCTCGATCACTTTGTGTTATGTCGCGTAATCCTTTCATGAAAATCACTATTATCAAGCAAAAAAAAACAAGAAGGAAATGAAAATGAGTAAATTTGTCATAATTTTAAAAACAGCTTGATTTATATTTAATTACGAAACTTACATTTTGGTTTTGGATCTCCAATTAATCTAAACGATAATGAAATTGGATCACCGGGCATAATTTTCATCTCAGCTTCTGGGCGTGTAGTAAATAATGGACATTTGCCACCTTTTACAGATGGTCCAACAATATGAACATGTGCAACCGACTCCAGCTTGCCGAATGCATTCGTAGCTCGACATGTGTATGTACCTGAATGTTCTTTTGTTGCTTCTGATAAAATTAATGTATGTACACCATGATCAAAAATGATTTTAACTTTTTCGCTTATAACAATAGGCTCTTTTTCAAATAACCATTGTACTTCAACTGGCCCGTGAATAATTTCAGCCTGCAAAGCAATTGTTCCACCAGCTGTGACCAAATGATCACCGAGAGCATTTTGAAATTGTGGTTTGTTTGGATCGCGATGGAAGTAACCATGAGTTTTTTCAAATATGTATGCATTTTGACCACCAAATTCAACATTATGTGATATTTTATCGCTGAATACCGAATTTTCAGCCTTACAAATATATGTGCCACTGTCTTTCTCTTCCGGATCATTGACTATTAATTTGCATGTACCATCAACTTGATCAAATTGTTGATATTTATCATTTGGCTCAATGAAATCACCATCTTTTGTCCAAGATATAGTGGGTCTAGGTTTACCACGTACTCGACATTCCAAAACTAATTCGTTAGCATGAAGATTATATGTATCTGAAAAATAAATATATTCAAGAAAATAAAATTAGCAGTATGCAATGAATAGGGTTGATTAATGATTCTTTAATTATTTTGTTAATACTAATGAGAATATTTCTCTTCACAATCTGTTTGAACTTTAAACTTACATATTGGAATTTCTTAAATACAAGAGACTTAGCACATGTATATAATGCAATAATAGTACTGAATGCAAAACACTTACCTTTAATCGAGTTAGTAAATATTGGAGCTGAGCCATCTTGTTTAATATTTTCATAAACTGTTAAGCGACATG
>JAABKK020000004.1:996105-1036862 GCA_011634745.2 Catotricha subobsoleta
AACTTAAACGCCCAATGTTGGCCAGTAACAAGTTAAACTCAGTTTAACTTAAACCTTGATTGAAAAAATGGCCCTAAGATTTATGTGATAGAAATTAAATATTGGTAGATAAATATTCTCCATCACATAAATGTAACAATTTACATGACACTGTGTGAAAATCGGATATATACTAAAAATATCCTTAAATATGAATTAGATTATATAAAATTTCGAATTAATTCAATTTCAAATATATCAGAATTGCATAAATTAAAAAAAAAAATAATAGTTGATACCTTTGGAAAATGAGTAAAAAATTCAACATCATGAAGAGCTTGATTTAGAATATGCTTATCTGCAAAGAAATAAAAACTACATTAATTTAATATTAAATTTGGTCTATTAATCGTAAATAGTTTTAAAGACTTTTTTTTCCAGGGGTCAATAGTTTGCCAATATTTCGAAAAAGAGGAAATAGAGTAAATGTTTAGCAATTTTTGTATAAAGAAAAGCTACTGAAAGCTCTATTCTTTACAACAGATACTAAGGGCGGTAAGCTTCACACACGAGTTGAAGCTTACCACCCTTAGTATACCCCACGAATCTCGGGTAACCCGAACTTTTGATAAAATTCAACTCAGCTAAACTTGACGAAACCTCGGGTTTCAAAGCACGGGTTTCATGAAACCCATCTAAATAGTAGGAAGGAAGCTTACTGGCCTAAGACATAAGATATTATTATGTATAAAGTAAAAACAAGCTGCCAATTAATTATAATACCTACACGTTATTTTTGTAAGCAGACAAAACTTATAGAATCGGATTACTACTAAGCAAAATCCCATATAATATATTCAACCGTCGGAGTTAAACTTTCTAACAACCAATATCATTGATTGGCATGATAGCCTATTTCGATCACCTCTAGTGACCAATATCGTACCATTAAATTTAGCCATGACCAAATATAAAGTAAGAATGTTAATATACTAATTAAAATTAATCAATTTTGAATTCAATTATGACTATTATTATTGACTATTTCTATATATAGTAATTTCGATACATAGATAGTACAATAAAAGCTATTATACACAACTTACTTGAAAACTATTTTCTCAATTTTATGATTTTCCTTTAAAATTATTTCCTTTTATGTACAAATAAATAGTGAAATGCAAATATTGAAACGACCTATATTTTAGAATATGCTCATTGGCAAACGAAAATATAATAATACGATATAAAAGGTATATAAACTTACACATATCAGTTTAGTAGATATCGGTGGGTATAGAAAACTCTAAGAGAAGCAATTGAATTTCTATTGAACAAATTTCTAGGTAAATATATTTTAATTTATAATTTTTGTTTTTCAATCAAATCAATGTATTGATATAATTCGCATACACTATTTTTAATAGTGCTAAAAAATATATAACACAATAAATATTTTACAAGCGAACAAAACAGCACCAGCTGCGGGATTTGTTAAACGTATAACATGGTTATAAATTGAATATATTACAAAATAATCATCATTATGAGCATGAAATTGAAAAGTTTATTGTTAAACGTTAGGCATATAAGCTAATATATTATATAGCAATGATTAAAAAGACAGCTGTTGTTCAACTTATTAAATGTTAAAATAGAAGATAATTCAAACGTTAAAGTATATTGTTAAGTATTTATGAATATACGTAATAATAATATAATATATATGAGGTAATTATATTGGCATAGTTTTATTAATATTACACTCTGATAAACAATATTGGGTTAGCATTATGATTCTTTTCATCACTTTATAAATTTTATATACATATTTTTTTTATTTGCACATCAGACACTCTGTACATAGAAGTTATACACATACATACATAAGCCATGTCTGAAGTCAGATATCTGACATATTTTGTTTATTTTTAATTATCTTTTAAACGGACGAAATCAGTGGTGTACTGGCTCGAGGGTACCGGCAACCTATTTTTCGAGCATAAATTAAAAATAGCCACAATTTCCCACCAAACATTCTTGTCTAAGTGTTTCTAAAAAAAAGAGAGTCACGTTTCGTATTTAAAAGAGAAACTAGTTGCATTCAAACAAAAATAATTATTTTTAAACATTGGCCACATTGCGATGAAAAACGAAAACGTATTACCGAAAACTTGAAAAAAATACTATTTGCAGCCAAAAATTTTTTTTTTAAAAAAAACTGGTCAGATCGTAAGCAGCCACATCGGGCTAAGTCTGAATCGCCCATATAGCCAGTACACCACTGGACGAAATTAAAAATATGGTTTATTAAAATAAAAATTAGATTTTATTATTCTCTTCAGCTTTTCTATATATGACTTTTGGATTAAAAATAGTTTTTCATACAATACGATACAACGGATATTGGATGGATATCCGCCATCAGCAGGTTTCTATACTTCGTATTCGTAAATTGTTTTGTATGAATATTAATTTTTAATCCAAAAGTTATATTATACAGAAAAGTTTTGCGGAATACAAAAACATTTTTTTTTTATAAATAAACTATATTTTTATGTATACATAAACAAAAAAAAAATTATCTGTGGATATCCGTGCAGGCCTCTGGTCTGAAGATATCCTTTAGGCGCTGTTCATATATTACGTAACGCTCTAATGCGGGGAGGGGGTTTGTTAAAGTGTTACGCCGAGTTATGTTGGGGTGGGAGGGAGTATCTATCGATGTTACATAACATCATTTTTTAAAATTTTACTTTAATAAATTAAAAATTTGGATATTCTGTTATGCCCATACTCCACACAAGTTTCTAGGAACTTGACTTGAAAAATTGTGAAAAAAGAATGAGAGACGAATATAAAATTACAAGTGAGCAAAGAGTTCAAAAAATACGAAACATGAAAAAATTGGTTAAAAAATTGCGCAAGCAATTTTCTCTTTAAATGCGTTTGTAGATAAAAATGTACACGAGGAAAAGCGTATTTGTTTTCATGTTTTTCTCTGCATATGCTCTAGAATTAATGTTGTAATTAATATTTGTTGATGAATGAATATTAATATTATTATTAATATTTTTCATGTGTTTATTTTTAATAATTTTCAGAATAAAGTCTTGAATTAATATTTATATTATTATTACATATTTAAGTATTTAGAGTATTATGAGAACACATTTAAAAAGAAGAATATTTCACATAACTTATCTATTATTAATAAAAAACTTGTAACATATATTATTTTCATTACATATTTTCTTTAAATAATATATTTATTACTTTCATTCAGGGAATAGGAACTGGAACGGGAACCGGAACGCTATTTTTATCGGTTTTTGGTGGAACTTTCGATGGAACCGGAACGAAATATAATTTTGCTTCTAATATTTTGGCACTGAAACCAAAATATACGTGCAATTTAGGCCAAAATTAAGTTCCGGAACGAGTTTTTTTATCGATTTTTACTGGAACTTGGAACGGAACGGGAACAATATTTTCTTGACAGGTCGCAGTTGGACCTGGAACCGGAAAGCAAAAACGAAAGTTCCTATTCCCTGCTTTCGTTCAAAAAATTAATAAGCAAATCATACAACCGAAAAATAGCGTTAGTATTGTTCACATAGTGGCGCATCAGTATGCCGAAAACAAAACTTGCAGACACTTTTTTGACGTTTTTCCTTTCTATAGTACATATTCTTTGGTATAACTATAAATAAATAATTCTATTTGAAAATTTATAAAAATTTATTTGGTGCAATAAAATAAAGTTTTCCATAAATAATCTTAAAAAATAAAATAAAATAAATAAATGCAATTTTCCATAATATCAAATTTTTGTGACGTAATATATATTTACTTACTACATATTTAAATAAGGTAGTACATATACATCGCAAAGCAATAAAGAAATATTATTATAGGTTTCATGTCAATCTACAATAAAATTCTATGTCCTATTTATCAACTGAAAGCAATTTATATATTTTATGGAAAACTAATATGATTTCATAAGATAACAAATAAATTGATAGATTGATGGAAAAATTGGTTTTGTTTTTCACAAAATAAGCATATCATACCAAAACCCAATCAAATCAATAAACCTAAGTAGAAAATAATTTTAATAATATTTTAACTATAATTATAAGACACAAATCATGATTATATTTATATGTGAATTGAATGACATAAAGAACAAATTAGTGAACTGTTAATGTAACTATTAATCAAGCACTTACTTACATCGAAATACGTCATATATCATTGAATAAACGCGTCTCATTTCATGTTCATCAGAAAATTGACACGTTAATGGTGGTTTATGTAATAATTTTCCGGCTTTTGTTAAATCCAATAAACTCCATATCTTTAATTCTTCTAAATTAAGAAATCCAATTGGATCATCAGATACACATTTTTTCCGTTTGATTGAAAACCCAGATGCAGGTGATGCCATAGGTGAAATATTTATATATTGGCTTGCTGGATCCCATATTGGTTTTTCTTTTTTTGCAGCAATTTCCTCAAGTGGTCTATGTGGATAAATGTGTAATATTTTGAGATATAAATCATATTTTAAAAACTTATCCGATGAATAATAACAATGAATAAGGGTAGACAATGTATTTATTAATTTCTTATATAATCTTAATCCGTTGCTCGATATTGTGGATGGTTATTTCAAGATTAGTTTTAAACATCAAATTTTTATGTTTGTAACATACTCGAAAATTCTAGATTCTAGTTATTACCTTTATATAAAACGTAAGTTAATAATAATACCCATCAAAAACAATCGCTAAAAGCGTCGTCTGGTTCCGAAAAAAAGCACAGTTTGTGATCGGTTTTTAATCCCAAACAGACTAACGACTTAGTTATCCCATTTAGAAACTTTTCATGAGAGTTATATTCAGAATCAATATGCATATAACTTATATATTATTATAAAATCATTCCTTATTATTTTGTCAAAGATTTTTTTTATTAAAACAAGGCTGGTTACATACATTACAACTATTGGAAGTTCTCAATATGAAACAGCTTTATAATATTAGAAACATATTTATTATACAAACATTAGTAACTTGCTGTGTTATCTATATGAAAATACTATCGAGCCGGTAAATATTATGTTTAAGATCAATGTTTTAAGAATTTTATATTCGTATGTTGAGTTTTGCAAAAGAAGTTGCTTCCACTGCTGAAAGACGAAGAATTTTTTCTATTCCTAAAAATCAACGATAGACTATAAATCAGTAAATGTTCTTCACAAAATCACTCAGCTAGTAGAGTTTGTGTATTAAAATAATTAATCTAGAAATTATATACCATTTAATTGATAATAACTATACAGATTAATGCATTTATGTAGAAATTACTACTAACATTCCACTGTCGATTAAATCATTAATGGATTTTTGAACAGCTAATAATCTGTAATAAACACGCTCTTGATAATCACCGTCACTTGGTAGATGTACAAAGTCTTTCATTAAAAAACCTTCCTTTGCACGCTTTGCATCTTCAGCGGTTAATATATCCTTTAGAATTTTCGGATATATTGCAAATATATCTGCACCACTGATAACAAATAAATCACCCATAACTTATAAATACTTAGAAACTACCTATCTTTTAAATATATTTTTTTTAAAAATATCAAAACTATTTTAACACTAAGTTTAATAAAAGTTCAAATACTACAAGCCGGTTACTATATTCACGGCTAAGCGGTCTTCTACTACTATTCAGCACGCGACTCTTCAACACACTAAATTATATAGAGTACGAAAAATAAAGGAAGGCACAAGTTTTTCAACTTTTGTTTCCACTGAAATATGAAAATGGGTAGCATTTGTTGCATATTATTGTTTCTGGTTGGTGTGCTGTTTGTAATAATTCAAAAGAAAAAAGTTTTCTTTTTAAAAGTATGCCACTATGCGAGTGTCTATTAGGCTGGACCGATCTCTATACAAAAAAAAAGAAAATCTTGAGCTTAAAATTGCCCAGATATAGAATAGTGTTAGCCTTATTATGGCAGTCCCATTTTAGAGCTGAAAACCACAAAATTTTAAAAACTTGTAATACGAATATTAGGCTAACAACTTGATCTCTGAAAAAAAAAAACGCTATAAGGTTTATGGCAACGGACTGACGTATTCGAATAGGCCCTGATTTTTAGGCCGATTAGAAAACGTTGCGCAATAGCTCCAAAGTTGCCCTTTTCTGACAGAAAACGAAGTGTATTTCCTGGAAAACTTTTCTATATGTTGTTTCAGCAACGGCTACTATTTAAATGCACAGCAGAAAATTCTAAAAGCACAGTAAAAATGAATTCTGCGAATTTTCACAAATAGCAAATGATATTATATATGAGAACAATTAAGCACATTCATTTTTACTGTGCATTTCGAATTTTTTTACTGTACGTTTCGATTTATTTACTGTGCGTTTACGTTTTTCCGATTAAATTATTTCAAGTGATATACTTCCAAGAAAATTAATTTTCTGTTTTTTTTAGAAAATTTCGTAAAAGTCACGATTCGTGTACTAAACACAAAAAAAGACTCGTATTTTTATTTCACGTAGAGGTCGGTCCCCCATATGGTTTTTGTCGATGATTCTAGAAACTCTAAAGCCACGTTGAGAGCTCTAAACGTTTTTCAATTGTCCTAAAAACGTAGGGCTACTCTAATGGCATCGGTACATTGCCAAGAAATCTTACAGCGTTTAAAAAACATGTTTCCTTTTTTAACGGAAAAGTGTTTATTTTTTTAACTAAATTCCTTTTTGATCCTGAGTAACGTTTCCATCAATACCTTGCCGACAACCGACACCAATCTTTCACTACCAAAATTATGGTTGGTAAAAAAGAAATTCTCGGCCCAGTCTAATATATATGCGCTTGTTTAATTGTAAGTTTTCAACATATTTTATTACTTTGCAATAAGTAACTTTAAACTTTATGAATAGGTTTTCATAAAAAAAAATTATTTACTAAAGCATTTGTTTTTATTTTTACACTTCTTTTTTCTCAAAAACTGAAAGTTATGGTAAGTAGGTAGGTACAACATTCAGCAATCTAAAAAACAAATATAAATTGTGATTTACATTATTACAGCGGTTTTGCTGTTCATTAAAACAGGTAAAATGATCATTTATTCATTAAAAAAAATGTAAATTATGTAATTAATTAAATATAAATATGTAAAATACTTTGTGTCTGTATTCAGATATTTATTTTAATAAAATTAAGAAAATAATCTTGGCCCTAGTTTTCGAGATAATCGAAAAAGACGGATAAAACCTCAATTTAAAGAATGAAGGAGCCTTAAAATGTATTCCAGCGGCGAGCACCAAAGATTATGCGACTATCGAATGGTCGATCATTAAAATCGGTTCACAGACTGCAGCGATATAGCCCCCGAACAAACACACAAAAAAGAAAAAAAATTAAGGAATATATTTCGTCGGTGATCTGGCATTAGGTGCTATCTACACATGCTATAAAAAGCATAAGCAGTTGTTTTATGAATAACATTATGCATGCTCATGCATTTCGTAACATTTTTAGGGGAAGGTGGAATTGTCCCCCACGGATTTATCCCCCAAAACAAAGTGTATTTATCCCGCCAAAAAAATTGGAAATTTCGAATTATACAATATAATTTAAAAAGAACATTTAGGTGATAAAATAAAATGTATGTACAATTATCTTAAAATGGTAATACATATTAGAAAAACTCAATAATTTAATTATCATAAGTTTAATTATTCCTTAAAGATGATAAAAATTGTCCGTTTACCCGAAAATCACCATTGAAATATAAGAAATAAGTAGTATACGTTTCCTGAGCTGATTTTGAGAATAGAGTATGCCGATCAAATTATTCTGTTATATAGAAAAGAAAGGTGAATGGTATACAACATTAAATATCATATTTATTTAATTTAATTATAGCTCAATTTTGAATTCGATATTTTCGCACCATAATGGTTTTCTTTTTATACCGTGTTCAAATTTAATCAAATTTCTAAAATATTTCTCAAAATAGACTTTACACGATGGCACAGATTTACATAGGAATGCATGCATTCATATAATGCACGCATGTCAGGTTTTGGCACTCATAGCCAACTCTGGTTGTTAGAAAAATCTTGCAAAATTGTCGAAAATTGCGTATTTCTACGCAATCGAATATCTTTATAATTAGATCATACTTTTCCATTCTGAAAACACTTTGTATACTTAATTTAACATCGTTTAACAGAAAATTAAATAAAAAATGCATTTTATTTTTTTTCGGCGTACTCTATTGTGAAAATGAATAGTGGAATGGTAGCCAAGTCGATCTATACAGAATTCATTTTCTGCTGAGCCCTAGCGGGGGATCTATGAAGAGAGTGAAATAGTGCTATATGTCAGAATGATGGAATCGTAGCCAAGTTGATATATATGTAGTATACGTTTTCTGGGCTGATTTTGAGAACTGTGAAAATGAATAGTGCAATGGTAGCCAAATTTCTAAACTTTATTTTTTTTTGGGGTATAAATCCACTTTGTTTTGGGGGATAATCCACTTTTGTTTTTGGGGTATAAATCGACTTTTGGGAGATAATTCAACTTATTTGGGGGATAAATCCATCTTTCTTTTGGGGGACAATTCCACTCACCCTATTAATTAAATTCTTAAAATAATAACGGACTGTAAACTCCAATATTCATACTATAAATATGCCTCATTAAGAAGTGAAATATGTTATACCAAAGGAGGTATTGATTATACCTAGGAATACCCTTCTAAGGTATTTCATACCATTAGTGAAAATATCTTTTTCGCAAGGGTTCTTTGAGTAAAATAGATGAAATTTATAATATTCAATGAAAAAATTAATCATCAATTGAGGATTATTTTTGTTTTTACATAGATCTTTATTGCAATGTGTAGCGCTAAAAAGGCTTTATAAGAAATTTAATCAAAATTTAAAATAAAGGAAATATTAAATCTTAAGTCGATAAATTTGTTGATTTCTTTTCAATATGTAAGTAATAGGTAGTTTTACTATGCCATGCAAAAGCTTAAAATAATATGCAAAAAAATTAAATTACTATGAAAAACAAATAAAGTACTTACTATGCAAAAAACTTGAAAAAAAATGCAGTAAAGTTATTATAATACAAATAAAATTATAATACAGTACATTAAATGACAAGCCGCCAGTTGTGACTAGGCCTATTTTTTGCAAACTATGCAACATTGAAATATTTTCATTTTGTTTTGTTATTTATTGTGAACAACCGCCAACAGCGGCTCACGTGGAAAATTTTGCGCATAATTTGCAAGCGGTCTATATAGTACTTAAGTGTACGTACATTCACAGTCATTTAAAAGGCAGTTGTAAAAATTTGTTGTAATTTTTCAAATGCGAATGTATGTAGACTAGGGGGTTTCGTTTTTTGTAAAACGACTATTTTTTATGTTTTGGTCTGAATTTATTAAAATCTAACTTGTTATTTTAAGTGTTTGTGTTTTTTCATTATCTAAGTTCTATAAATTTTGAACGGTTTTATGAAACTTCAAAACTTTTTTATTTTCATTCGCAGGATTAAATTCTGAAACTTTTTTTATAAGGTCAATCCGTTCAAATCCTTAGATCTTGAGATATAGGTCAAAAAAATGTCGAAAATCAATGATTTTTTTAAAAAATTATCTTTTTAAGTTCGATAACTTTTGAATGTATTACAAAACTTCAATATTTTTTTTTTGGTTATTCTCAGGATTAAATTGTGAAACTTTTTTTTATAGAAACCAACGCGATAAATATTCTATATTGTGAAATAAATATTGGGGAATTAATTAAATAAAACAAAAAATCTTCGATTCTTGACAAAATAAAAAATATTGAAGTTTTGGAAACCCATTCAAAAGTTATGGGGCTTAAAAGATTTATTAAAGAATAAATTATTTAACATGCATTGGGACCAAATATTTTGAGGATGATTTTGTTTTGTACAATATTTTTTTTAATATGAACGAAAACGGAAAACTGTAAAAATCATATTCTATTTGTACGGTGAATATATTCAAGTATACATTATTATATTCATGTAATCATGCGAAATCAGGGGTAACTATAGTAATGAGATCGAATTAAGTATAAAGAAACGTCTCCTCAGTTAATTTATTTTAAAGGTAAGAACTAACTTCATGTTTAATTCGCAGAAACCTAACCAAATAAACTTGTTGATAAACCATCATACAGGCGGGAAAAAACTGACAAAAAGCGTTTATGTTAAACTGAATATTTTCTGCAATCCAAAAATATTATATTGTGAGTGTGAATGTTTTTTTTTACAGATTTTGTGTTAATAATTAAAATTATATTAATTAAACCCAACGCATATCGCAATAACATAAATTGGTTTAATGTTTATTTTCAAGATTATCCTAAAGTTGCACTGATTGCTGGTTACTTCGTAACTGTGAAAAAGAAAACACTAACAATTATAGTAAAATGACGGATGTTCCCAATCGTAGACGATCGGCTCTAGCTGAAATTCCACTGAGAATGGGTCGATTACGTGTATCAACCGATGATATGCCAAGTGTACGTGATAGTCCATTAGATAATATTCCAATTGGATATTTAACACCATCACCATCACCGGATGAAAGTAAATATTGTTTTTAGTTATTCACTAATTTAAATTTTCTTATGAACATTTAATATTTAGTTATTATAAGACAAAGAGGTCGTCGTCGTATTTCATTAAATTGGTCACCAGAAAAAATACCAAATTTAAATTCGTCCATAATGAGAACACCAACATCATCGACAACAACAATGACATTACGTAGTTCACCTCGTAAACGTTTACATTTACCAGAAGCACCGTTATCTATGTCACCATCAACACCAGAAAGATCAAATCAATCATTACGTGGAGGTAGCAGCATAAGTAAGTTTCTGTCATCATTAACCGTATCGTACACGCCACAAAGCAAACGTACACGTTTTACTGAGACACCAATTGCTCAAATGAATGGAAGGACTCCATTAAATAAAGTACTAAAAGGATTGTCAAATGCACAATTAATAAATGTTATACAAGGATTGGTAAATAATGAGCCTGAATTGGAAAAAAAAATTCGTGTTCATTTACCCATGCCAGATATAAAACCAATGGAAGAACATTTGACCAGTCTAAAGAAAAACATTTTTAAAAGTTTACCAACATCACGATTGGTAAAAAATACTGACAGTGTTGCATTTTCCCGTTGCTCCACACATTTGGCTACATTTAAAAAAGCTGTTATTGACCAAAGTCGCCAGTTAAATGATTCTGAAAATTGGGATGCATTGTTGGATTATTCGGTAATGGCTTGGTCATATGTACGTGCAACGCCTATTTGGGATAATACTAGCCATAATGCAATAAGGCGAAGTTGCTTTAAAATTTTATCCTGGCATTGTTTAACTGCATTGAAATCTGGAGGTGATCATCTGGGTGAAAAAAGACTGAACGAATTGTACTCACAAATTGAAAATATGAAAAATGATTGTGACGATATTAGTTCATGTTTGCCATATTTAGAAGAATTGCTGATGAAATTGTTTGATTCAGCATCAACTATATCGACCGACAGTGGTGTCACATTATCATCAATTATTTAGTGTGCTCCATATGTATCGAATAACCGAACATCATATTAATAAACTATGTTTTTGGTTTCGTTTTTATTTATTTTGTTTGCTTATAGCGATTGGGCATGTATTTTTTTTATTTATCATTAATTTTATTACGTTATTTGTGTATTGTTTGCTTTCTTCGGTTGTTTCATTTAATAAGTAAAGCTATGAAATCATCTGTGAATTCACTACTCAATTGAGTTTCTTTTTTTCTAATTTCCATTTTAGTCTTAAGATCTATATTTGCATATTTGTTTGAAAAACTATTTACGCAATAAGTACTTTATAAAGAAAATGTTGCAAGTAATTACACTTTAAACATGCTCGTAATTCAAGAAAAACTCATTTATAATTAATTATAAGTATTGATATAATGTACTGTTCTAAATTGATTTAAATAAAAGTAATAAAGAATTATATTAAACACTAATTTTATTGACATTTATATAATTTATAAGTAGCTCATTCAAAAAATTAGAATAATGAATATATGAGTGCAAGCGGAATAAAAAATGTAAAATTTTAATTTATAAAGATTTTGACCGGAATCCTAATTTTTTTGACGAGCTTGTAAATATAAATCTATTTAGTACATAAATATAATAGTAATTTTCATATTTTCTTTAAAATTAAGCTAAAATCGCGTATGGGCAAAATTAACAAAATAAATAAATTATTATTATTGCCTTTCAGCATGCCAAAATCAATTCATCCTAAAGAGGAAGTGTTTTTGTTGATGGGAACAATGCATACATACTATAAAGTATAAAACACCTTCAATAATTATTTCTTTCAAGCAAGATTTCTCTGAAATTTGCTCTTATGAACATTATAAAAAAAAAAAAAGTGAATGTCGAAGTGGTCAATTTAAAAAAATAAATAATTAAAGAAGATAGTCGCTTTTAAGTATAAAATAAAAATGTAATGTAATTAATGAGTAATTTATAGCTGCAACTCAAATAGTTTAAAGAACATATTTAGTATTTAATCTTCATAATCCAGGCATGACATAAGCGATATTATCCAATGTATTGCACAAAGTATCTTTAAGATGACCAATTGGTTCATCAATACCAGGTATACTATTAGCTAGACACATTAATGGACCCAAAGAGCATAATAAACTATCTAATAGAACAGATAAGCTTCCAGAAACCGTTATTTGACCCTGCAATAATAATTGGAAATTTAAAATGAAGTGTGAAAAGAGAAAAAAGCATATCAAAAATGAAATATATCAAACCTCATGCTCCTTTAGCCGTTGCCCAATAATAGTTAAATTATCACCCAACAATTTTAAATGTGCTGCTACATCACTTGGACCAATGCCGGTAATTTTATAGGCGCCTGGTGTAATAGGACTGTTTTTCGAAGAAGAATATTTAGTTCTGCTACCGCTTGTTACTGGTGTACTGATTGTGATTGATGTAGAAGCATTTGCACCATTTGACTTGCGTTCCGATTTTACTTTAATACTGCCAGCGTTCTCTTTTAGTAATGCTTTTCTTCCAGCGCGTGGTGTTGAATTACGGTTTAAGAATTTTGATGTGGCAGGTGATTGAGCTGAGGCCATAGCAGCTTTCGTAGCAGTACCTCTAGGAACTCCTCCTCTAGCAGCTAGACGTTTAGCACGACGTCGCCAATTATACTTTTCACTGCTCGGAACATTTGCCCACATTTCACCCAATCGACGTGAGGTTGTTGCAAAATCTAAATCAGGATTTGAATTATGCATATCTTGCCGTACATCTTTGGCCCATAGCATATATGCAGTGAATCGAGATTTACCTTTGTCTTTGCGCTGAGGCTTACTCATAACTATTTTACCATCTTTCAGCATTTTCTTTTTTGTTGATTTTTCCGTCATATAAGCACTCTTACGAACCGTTGTGTCAATCATTAATAGATTATTATCTTCGTCATAATCATCTGAATCCACGGCTATATTAATATTTATTTCATCACCGTCGCCACTTGAATTTTTATCTGTTGGTGTAACCATCAGCATTTCATGATCACCACTGCTATTTATTTCAAATTCTGGCTCAACTTTAACATTCAATGCAGTTGGAGGTGATGAATTTATAATTTCGCTTAAATTGCTAGTTGAAATTGTCGGTGGTAAGTGAAATGGTTGAGGAGTCGTGGGAAATTGTGAAGCCGATTGATTAGGAGAAAGTTTTGGTGTTGAATACTTTGTCAATGTTATGCGTTTTAGTGCGCGCGCAGCATCAATATCATCAGGTGAACGAAAGTCCACTAATTTTGATGATTTCTTTCGAACACGGCCACTACGGGATACACCCGTTACTTCCAGATTGTCTTGAAAATGAAAATATGGACATTAATGGTGATATTAATATTTGAAGTATATAATGAATATGATAAACAATTTTTCTTACATATATATGAGAACAGTTGTTTATAATTACTATAATAATAATATAATAGAAAAATAATTAAATTTACCTTTTGTGCTATTTGGCGTTGTTTCCATTTTTAATTAATTTATTGTCATTCAACTGCGTACGACGATTAAGAAAGTACTGTAAATTAATAATATTAGTTTTTCAATCATTTAATTATTATTCCGATTGTTATTGACATAGCAAGTTATAAGTATGTATGTACTTAACTCACACATTGCAAAGTTATAGGTGCAAATTATTGTCCGCAATGAAGTTAACCAACTATAGATTTTAGAGGGCGTTCACAAATATTTTTATAAATTCGCATTTTGCGCCTTCCAGCAACGAATAAGCTTTAAGTAAGTTTATGCTACATAACCGTAATTCACATGGCCCATAATCGGGACTCACATCACGTGATAAAAATAAGTTAAAAACCGCGTTGAGTCCTCGTAATTTGAGTTCTGAATTTTTGCCATGTGAATGTAGCATATTAGAATAAGTTCCTTGTTCTTTGTCAACAAACTATGAAATTGCTTTCAGTTTAGGTCAATATTATTTATAAATATATTTTGAAAAATCATTGTACGCGGAATTATATTCAACCAATAGACTACAAAAGTAAGGCGGTGAAATACCGCAGACTGACATTAGAACAATGAAGAAATACTTGAGACTGAAATTAGAACTATGAAAAATGAGCCGTGAACCGTTTTACTTTTGTAATCTATTCAGAGTTGAATTTTTAATTTATATCTGCAATTTATGTGAATGTGAATGTGCATATTGCATTATATACAGGATTTTGAGATGTGTAATCGTTTATAGAAATATAGTTTTATCATAATAAAAATAAAATACCATTAACCCAGATCTAAACCTCTAGGTACACGTTAGTATTTTAAGTACCGTCAAATGAGGTGATTAGGGACAGTCAAATAGAAGGAAATGTAGAGAGCTTCCAAAAAAGTTATCTGTTTAAAATTGGTGGGACATTCGTGGAGAATTTTATGGGCATAAAGGTTTTTTGAAAGTTCTCTCAATTTCACCGTAATTGACGGTAACACTTTATAATTGAAAATAGAAGAAACTAATGAAAAAATAAATTTTAGCATGAGACGAGGAGTACTGTATTAGTATGTTTGTTAAGTGAAATATGTCTTTTGGAATAATTTCTATAATATACTTACTGCTACTATACATGTATTCATAGATGCACACGCTTTTGATTTCAGGGAGGGGTAGATTTGAAAAATTAAGATAGGGTAAATTTTTTTTTTTTATCGACGATTGCAAAACGGCCTCAAAAAAAAAAGCTTACCCTTAGCTGACTTTTGAGAAACTGAAAAAAGATACTATTTTCTCCAAATTATCATCGACGATTACAAAACTGCCTCAAAAAAAAAAATAGAATAGTTCTCTGAAATTTAAAAAACATACTATTTTGTGTTCAAAACCTGAAAAAATATACTATTTTCGGCAAAATCGACAGAGGGTAAGATTTTTTTCAAATCTCAGGGGGGCATGATATTTGATATAAGAATTTATTTGTCAATGCTACTTGTTCGATAACCTGAACGCTTGATGACGACGAAAAACTGACGCGGTCTCTTTCTATAACATCAATCTTGATTAACGCCGCCATGACATCTTAAAAAATAACTATAATGTGTTGAAAAATATAATAATTTTTTTTTTTTATTATATTATCGTAAGAAATAAATTTCTAACTAATATAAAATTTACTGCATTTTGTTTCGGTGCTGTATTTAATCTGGTGTATAAATGATCATATTTATTATACACACACTTGTTTTTTAAATGGGTAAGTTTGTTTAGTTAAAAATGCAGAAAATCCAACCAACAAAAAAAAAAAATTGTAGAAGAAGTATAGAAAATTTTCTAAATTGGTGTCAAGTTTAGTGTTTATTTTGTTTATTGATGATGATGATGCCTACAATAATGCAGGTAGCAGTAATTAATGGAACACACTAAAAGGTGTTTATGGTGCTATTGCCTTTGAAACATTATTGAAAAATTTGTTTATATTATTATGATGACGGCGACGAAATAATAATTATGTCAAGTCTTCAAACAAAATACGGACGAAAGTGCGCGATGTTGAAATAAAGAAAATTATGAAAAAAAATAAATAAATAAATAATAATATTAATACATTTATTGATATGGAAGTTGGTTCCAAATAACTTTTTTGTATAAATTTCCATTAATTGTTTATTGTTTATTTATTTTCAACAATAAAAACAATTTTTTTTTTTTTAATAATATTTTGATATTTTATTTGTGTCAATTTTATAACCTTCTTTTATTTTTTGTTTTTTTTTTGTTTGGTTTTTATTATATTCTTTTTTGTAGCTTCAACAATATAATCAATGAAAATTTCTGCGACAACTCTTTTACCTACGACGACCACATCAATAAAAAATTATTCAGACCGGACTGCTGCATACAAACACTGTGTGGACATACATTGGCTCTTAAAATTATTTCCTATAACATTTTATAATTGCTTCTTAAACAACACCGGATTAACACCGTGGCTGATACAATCGGTGACCTATCTAATGTAAGTACAAACAAAAATTACAAAATTTCATATAAAAAAAAACAACAAAAAAAAAAAAACATACAAAATATGTAAATATTTGACATGCCAATTTTGTTGTAGCAACATGTATAAGAAGGCAATAAAAGAAAGAAAAAAAAAATGGTTGTTTAAAGAAATACGACGGAGCATTAGTGATTAATTTTTATTTGAAGATGCGTCATTCAGTGTATTTCAAGTTACACATATTTTTTTATTGTAAATGATAATGAGAGATGCTCAGCAATAGTATTGGTCATTGCTGTAATAATTCGAGCATTAAACTAATTAAAGACAATAATTACCAGACATTTCCAACATAGTTTGGCTATTTTTAAAAGACATAAATTAGAAATTTGGATTTATTATATATTATAAAAAAAATAGATAGTATAATACATACTTACATTGTCATTGATTATGATGGTAAAGTTTTAAAAATTACATTAGATAATTCAGTTCGCATTGTTTATATTAATACATTTAAAATTCTGTTTTCAATTTTTTTCAAACCAAATTCTTCAAATTTTTACTTTACAAATAACTTTCTTTTAAATTCTGTTTATTTTTGTGTTTACAGAAATAGGTTTGAAAAATGAAGAAGTTTTCATATACCAGCAAATCAAATGCTCTAATTTTTTTTTTTTTATGAGTATAAAATGCAAATAAAATATATAAAATTTTATATAAAATATTTTAATCTCAAAATACTTCAAACGGTATTTTGAATTGAAATATTCGATTTCTAAGGTGTTCGCATGAGTTCAATCACCTCTATCTGATTTACGGCTCTTGTGGTTCGAATACTAGCTAAAGTAAATTTTATTATCAGTTTTAAATAAAGAATTCATCTAACATAAAATTAATTCAGACACAACAATGAAAATTCACTATAAATATTTCACTACTGTTAGGAATTATTTTGTGATTTAAATTTTTATTGATTTTTCTGTATATTTTTTTTTTTTCAAATGGGATTGATAAACAATGAAACAACAAACAATCGAATTCTTTACTAATAAAGTATATTTCTTCATTTTATTGTATATTTTTATATACATATAAATTACATATCAGGCGTTGGCAGATTTTTTTGAATACTGATGATTCTTCTCCACTTAATTTATTTGCATAAACAAACAGTTCCTTAAAAAATGAAAAAGAAACCACTGAGTAATGGAACTGTTGTTTATTGCTTCATAGGCTCCGTTCTGTTATAACCAACAAAAAAAAAGTACTAATTTTTTATATGCTGTAAATTAACCAACAAAGATTTTGAACTTGAATTGAACTAATTAAGTCATTTCTTTTTGGCTCTGATCTATAAATATCAAAGCACTAGAGAATTTACAATTTAATTTTATATAATAAGAATTTCTTTTTCGGAAATTTTAATCAATTATGGTTAGAAAGTCGTAATGAAAATCGAATAAAACACATGTGTGCTGCATAAACAAAGCGGTGATAATTTTGTTTTATTCAATTTTGTCCGTTCATCCTGTCTCACAAGAACCAATGCCTATCTCTCTCCTGATTGCAACCGGTTTATTTTTAGCAAGAATTTTCCTTGTGTGATGTTTATATACCAAGGCTTTAGATTACAACAAAAATCATCTGTTCTTTTCATATTAATTGCATGACATAATCAATGTAACAGTACAGATATTGTGTTTATTGTTTTGTTTGGTTATTATTATTTTTTGATGGTGTCAATTTACTCAGAATCAATCAAGTAAAAACGTGTCCACAACAAATCACTGTTGGCACGTACATCAGATTCAGCCTTTAAATAAATCAAAATCGCAAATGTGACAAAACAAATTTATTTATTATTTTTTAAACTTTATTTTTTTTAGCTATTTCATTAATTGTTTATTTAATCAATTGTATATAATTGTTTATTAGTTTATTACGTATAAATTCTCTAGATAATTTTGCTCCCGTGTCATTCATTTGTATTTTTTTTTTCTTGTGTTCACGTTAAAATAGTGTGTATATGTGTGTGTGTGTTAATTTGCATCTTGTAGGATATCAATAAGTTTTTTTTCAAATTATGTACTATAATTATTATCAACCTTTATATGGTTATTATATGGGAGGACCACCTCAACCTCAGCCACAACCGCAACCACCCATGGGCCCTGTGGTAAATAATAATTTAATTATTTTAAATAGTATTTTATTTGGAAGATTTTTGAAAGATGATTAGCTACAAGAGAACGAGTGGTTGCATTTTCATGTTCACCACGTTTATGTGCGTACAGAATGTATTGCATGTTTTTTAATATTATCTTTAATTTTGGGTAGTTTCTAAAAATTAAATCTATAAATGATATGAGACTTAATTTTTAAATATGAATTTATGGCATCAGACATTTCCTAAAAATTATTGTTTCACTTTTTGTACGGTTAAGTACGATCAGAAAATTATTTACTTGGTGTTCTTCAAATCATATACAAAATGTCAAACTTTCCACTCGATTTTCAAAAGTTTCGAACTATTAGGTGATTAAGCAAAAAACGTGAACGTGAAACATAGAACGTAGTCGTGAGATTTTTATGAAAATTTTTGGTCAATATGATTTCTTTGTCTTTTTTGTACGGATATTCATACAAAAAGTATATAGAAGATAGTTTTTCTAAATAAATATCCGCACAAAGAAGAGAATGAGAATGTAGAGACTATATATTTTCATACAAAATCTCACGTCGACACTCTACGTTTCACGCTCACATTTTTACCCTAAATTTTCTGTAGTTAAATACCAATCCGTAGAATTTTAATCAGGGAAGCGTCTCGATCCGAAACCCTTTTTAATTTTTGTGGCTTTTATACGATTCTGAAAAAAATAAACAATTTAATTCAAATCGATTGAATTCGATTAAATGATTTGGAATTTTTTTTTTTTTCAATGCAATTCAATTAGGTATTCTTTAGCTCTCGACGTAAATATAATTCTTTTATCATTCCCGTTGTTATTTTTATTATATTTACGTCTACTTATTCCTATAGCTCTTACATTGATCCATTACATTGGCTACAACAAATTACATCTTCTCATTATATAAATTATATTATTATTTAGTTAGGTAGGTTTTTCTTATATATACACTAAAATCTCATTACTGATTACTCGATAAAATTTGTCAGTAGCTGACTAAACTATATTTATAAGATCCGAAATTCAACATTGAATGTCTGTATTTTCATAAAGTAAAATATATTTTCTAAAGTGCACACCTGTTTCAAAATTCCTCTTCCAAGACTCACTATTGTATAAGTAGACTGGAACGTCGCCATTTTTGAATAGAATAGTTATTATATATAAACATTCACCAATTTTAGAAGAAAAAAAAACCTTACGCTTGGAGTCAATAACTAAGTCTATGTTCTTCTGATAATGATTTAACTGATTAACTGTCAAATCTGACAACTGTAATCCTGTTAAATAATATATATAAAGAACATATCTAATGTTATATACAATGTTTGTTTCTAATTTGGGAAGATTTGACGGACTTAAAATATTTTGAATTGTATATAAAATTGAAAATTAATAAACTTAGCAAAAAATCATTTTTAAAAATCAAGTTGCTAAACTATATTTAACGTTTAATACGATTCTGAATATCAAATGTAAAGGCAGAACGTTATAATTTACACATTTTCTCCAAAATATAAAGCAAAATTTGTGTAAAGAAGAATAATAATAATCAATCGTGAAAGGTCACGTACATTTTAAATAGCCTTTAGTGCTTTTGTTTATTTCCTACATTTACTATTCAATTCATGATTTCTTGAAAACTTTAAACGAGTTTATCTCGAAATGGTGTAACTGTGCATTGTGACCTTCATATAAGCAAATAGTAAACCTACGTAAATTTTCATAAAACATTTTATTTTTCAATTACAGTATTATAATCAGGCAATGCCATCGGCGATTGGTGGCGGCGTTCCTGGTGTAGGTGGCGGTGGCAGTGGTGGTCATTCAACAACAGCGATTATACCAAATAATGAAGAGTGTGGCATACGTGATGTTTGGCGACATAATTTAGAAGAGGAATTTCGTTCAATTCGTCTGGTTGTTCAAAAATATCATTATGTTGCAATGGACACAGAATTCCCGGGTGTTGTCGCACGACCAATTGGTGAATTTCGTTCTTCAGCCGATTATCAATATCAATTGTTAAGATGCAATGTTGATTTGCTGCGCATCATTCAATTGGGTTTGACATTTATGGATGATGATGGCAAAACTCCAAATGGTGGATTTTCGACGTGGCAATTTAATTTTAAATTTAATTTGTCGTAAGTTATTATTCTTTCATACACTCTATTAAAATACATGTATAATTACTATTAATTGATTTACTTTTAACTTAACAGTGAAGATATGTACGCCCAAGACTCGATTGATCTGCTGCAAAATTCTGGCATTCAATTCAAAAAACACGAAGAAGATGGCATTGACCCATTAGATTTTGCTGAATTATTAATGACATCCGGCATTGTGCTCATGGATAACATTAAATGGTTAAGTTTTCATTCTGGCTATGATTTTGGATATTTATTGAAATTGTTGACCGATCAAAATCTACCAGCCGACGAAAGTGAATTTTTCGATTTACTACGTTTATATTTCCCAACCATTTACGATGTCAAATATTTAATGAAATCTTGCAAAAATTTAAAAGGTGGCCTTCAAGAGGTTGCCGACCAATTGGAATTGAGACGTGTTGGACCACAACATCAAGCCGGTTCTGATTCCCATTTAACTGGAATGGCATTTTTTAAAATGAGAGAGGTATTTGATTCAATTGAATTTACGATTGCTTTAGAAAAATCCGAAAAGAATTTATTTTGGAGATACGAAGATTTTCCAATGATAAATAGTGAAACTAATGAAATTAATGATAAAAACATTCTTACGAATGGTGATACTAACAATAACAATTAATTATCATTTTCACAACAATCTTGTTAGTTTTTTGCTTTTTCTCTCTTATATTTGTTAATATTTTTCAATACATTTATTAATATTATTAATTATTATTTACTTTGTAAGTAGTTCATAGAACAAAGAAGTGAAATATTATCTTATATTTTAATATAATTCATAAATTCATTAGAATTATCATAAGCTTTTTAGTAGTGCATAATTAGATGCATTTTGTTTTTCGTTCTTTTTTTTCTTCGTTAGTTTGAAAAAATTGATTTTGATTTGCTTTTTTTTCTTAATTGCTTTTGCTTAAGTTTGAATTTATATTATTGTTAATTTAATAGAATTTATAAACTTGTTATGTAGTTATTGAGATTAACATCAAATTAAATTAATGAAGCGTTTAAATTTTTGAAAAAAAAAAATACATTTAAAAATCGAATTGTCATTGAAACCAAAAGAAAAATATATATTTATTTAGAATTCTTATTAGCGTTTATTTAAGAAAATATAATTCTTGAAGAAAAATTATGTTTTATTCGAACTGGAGATGTGGACCCTTAAAAATTCTCAATTACCAGAATGTGGATGAAGTCAAATCAAAACTATAACATTTTCAATTTACTATTTTAGGTTGATCTGTCTATTCGTAATTTGTTATCGCTTTCCGTTTTCATTTAGTTTTAAGTTCATATAATTTAAGTTATTCAAAAACGATATATAGTAAAGAAAGTCCGAAGAATAAATAAATAAATTAATAGATTAGAATAGAGATGCAACGAATAATTTGGCCGAATACCTGAACAATTGCTTATTTTTAATGGGTAGATAACGGACAACATCCGGTAATATTTCATCTGAAAGATGAAATTAGAATAATTGTGAATATCAACTTATAATCCGACATTTCGTTTAGCCGCTGTTGATTAATGTCTGCCATTATTCGGTCCAATTATATAGACTAAATTGAACCGAATAAAAGCAGATATAAATCAATAGCGGTTAATCGAAATGTCGGAATGCATAATAATCTTCACAAGAATTGTTCGAATTGCATCTACCTTTCAGATGAAACTTTACCAGATGTTGTCCGTTACCTAGCCATTAAGTTATTATTCAACACTTTAGCGGAACTATTCGTTGTATCCCTAGATTAGAAACTATATTAACTTAAAAGTAACATATTAAATTTCAATATATGGAATTTTTAGTCACTAACAGAGTATATTTGTTCTAAAAGCTTTTATTTGCCGATAAAACGTACGACTAATTATATTTTAATAGGTACGTATATGCCTATGTCAATTATATGTATAAGAGCAAAAATGTTATGGCGACTAAACCAGAAATCTTATTTATTTGGAAAATATATACCTTTCATACATTCTTATGTTTAATTCAGCTCCATCTTATACATTTCTCTGCATATAAGATTTCTAATGTATTAATATTCTAAATTTCACTTACAAAAAAAAAAAAAAAAAACAAACTTATACCATTTCTCTTTGATTTATTTGAACAAACCTTGTCTTATTACTAAGCATGAAGTTTACTCTAAGTTTACTTATAATTATTCATCTTCATTCATTTTTGCTGTTGGAAGTATTTAAGTTAAATATTAAAGTAAGGAATGGGTAAAATGCACAATACAAAGAAAAAAACGAAATTTATAATTCTATTTAAATCTAAACATATTTCTTCTTTATTTTCAGATGTTCTTTGAAGATAACATCGATAATGCAAAATATTGTGGTCATCTTTATGGCTTAGGTACATCCTTTATAATGAATGGAAATAATTATCATGATAATGGTGACACCAATTCATCATGATTTGCTTTCGCAAACACACAAACTCAATGCATCATTATAAAATAAAATGAAATAAAAATCCAAACCAACAAAAAAAAACATAAGATACACACTCACACACTCACCATACACTGACACATTCTTCAATCGTCTGATAAATAAAATACACAGCTCATTTCTATATTATTTTTGGTTAAACAACAAAACAAAAAAATTGTAGCTCTACAGGTGTCTAGACTGCAACATGCGAAACGACCTTAAATAATCAAAAATAATATAAAAAAAAGAAAAAAAAAATAACATCAAAGGGTACAAAAATGTACAATTTGTATAATAAACCCTCAAATAATTAATTGTACAATTCGTGAAAAATCATTTTCGCGCCATTATATAAGAAGGCAAAATGAAAAACAAAATCAATAATAAAAAAATACACACTTTTTTTAAGAAACAAAATTAAATAAATAAGAAATCAAAACGCAACACAAATAGTAAAAAAAAAAAAAACAATTGTGTCGTCGCGGCTAATAAAAGAAAAAATCATTATTATTTTAAATAAAAATTAATTGAAATACAATTTTTAATTATTGACAAATGAAACAAAATAATATTAAAGACAATAACAAGAGTTTATTGTTGTAATAGTGCGAAACAACAAGAATAATGAAAAACATAAAAACAAGAAAAAAAAAACGAAATATTATAAATTTTTCACAGGAAAACAATTTGTTTTATTTGCAATTAAAATAAATGTACAGATTTTTTTCACATTTCTAATTAAATCGACGCGAAATTAATTAAATTTAAAATTAGAGCAATAAATTAAATTCATAGGAAAATATTTGCAAATTGAAAACCACTTTTATATCGATAATAATTTTGATCCAAATTGTATAGAAAATTGTATGTAAAACAATAAATAACATAGAAATAGACTAATTTTTTTTTTCTTTTTTTACTTTTATAGAAATGTGAGTGTTTTAAAAATTATAAATTTAATTCAATAATTAAATTATTTAATAATAAATACGAATTTTCAAAAATTCTGAAATAAATTTTAATTGAAAAGTAGAAAATTATTTTAATATGAAAAATCTTAATATATTTTTATATAAGTATATATATATAATATTATAATATCTATATATATATGTATATTTATTTATTTTTTTGTTGTTTTTGTTGTTTCCGTTTTGGTAGATATCTTTTCCTATTCACTTTTTTTTAATTATTATTATTATTATTTTTTTGTAAATGATAAATCAATAATTTCATTATTAAATTTATGTGTGGTCAATAATTAAATGATTTAAATTGATCATTTGTTTTTGTGTATAAAAATGAAAAAAAAAAAAACAAAAAAAGAATATATATTAATTTTAATTTGAATGAATATTGTAAGTACAGAAAATTACTGCTTGTTTTTCTACGTCCCTACAAACATAATCATACCATAAACACACATTTATACGCATTGGCATTAAATAGAAAACAAAAACAAAATTTTAAGAAATAAAATATTTTTAATTATTATTTCATGTGGATTTATTTGATTTTTTTTTTTTTTTTAATTATAATTAAGATGTTGCACAGTGCTTGGATTAATTCAAATTGACTTAATGTTAGTGAATTTTCCGATGATTGAACAAACTATAAAGTCACTAAAATTTTTCCACTTTGGTTTTTATAATTCGAACATTATCAATGGGTCGATCGTTCTTATCAACTTCAACCAAACCGATTCGATGAACGACTTGCATACCAGAATGTATACGTCCAAATATGGCATGTTTACCATCCAACCATTGTGTAGGCGCTAAGGTTATAAAAAATTGTGAACCATTCGTATCTGGTCCTGAATTGGCCATCGATAAAATTCCAGCACCAGTATGCTTTAAATCTGCATGTATTTCATCGGCAAATGTTTGACCATAAATGCTTGTTCCACCTCTTCCTGTACCTGTTGGATCACCTCCTTGAATCATAAAATCGCGTATGATTCGATGAAATGGCGTATTATTATAGTATCCACGACGCACTAATTCAGCGAAATTCCTACATGTATTTGGTGCATGCTTCCAATAAAGTTCAATTGTTATTTCACCCATTCTATTAAGCAGAAAAATTTGGTAAGTTGAACATTAATTATTTTGTTAAATCTATGTTTGGCATAATTTGGAACACCAAGAAATATTTCAAAGTGTATAAATATATTTTATTAAATATATTCATCTAAGTTTAAATACTTAAAATTAGAAAATCTATCAAATGAATATTTTCTGTATCTGCATAAAAAAGATCTAGTACATAAATATATGAAAAAAAAAAATATTTCATATTAATGGGTATGCGTAGAGTAGAACTATCTTACACAAAGTCTAATTGATGATAATAGAATGTATGATGACAATTTAAGGTTATGCGATGATAAACAAACAATAATATGTAATTGCAAATAAAAAATCTTACGTTGTTTCCAATACAACGAAATGTGGCTGCCAAGCTTTATCAGGAATTCCTGTACTATTTGAAGTTGCCAACATTTTATTAACTTTTATGCTTTCCAAATATTTTTTTTATTCAAAAATTATATGATTTACCGCTGAGAAAGTAAATAAACAGATATTAAAAGCGGTTTAATTGTCAAATTTGACAGTAATAATAGTTATAAATACTATCGAAGATGTCGTATATAATAGTAAATTTCCATTAAAGTAACATCATATTATTATATACACCTAAATCGCAAATTTCGTGGTACAAGATAAACTCTTCACTCATACAGTATTCGTACTGCATGAAATTATCGAGAGTGCTGTAATAATCAAATTTAGTATGGTTTAGATAAATACTAAATTTAATTATGGTTTCTGGATTAAGTATGGAATTTATCTGGAATTATTATTTTAAGATGTTTTCAGTATGGATCGAGTATAGATTGTATATGGTTTATTTTTTCAATACTGAATTTATAATAAATCTACAGTGCATTTGATTATGGAAAACCATACCAAAAACATACCAGCAAAAATAGCATCAATAAATACATAAAACATACTAATTCCATAATAAAATTCATTATTATTATATGTAGTATATGTAGTAGTATGCTTTTCAAAAAAAAATCCACTAGGGACTCTAGTGGAAAACGATATAAAACCATACTAATAAAAAAAAGTGTCAACCTATACAAATCATACTAAATTTATGTAAGAAATCTTGTTTTAGTATGGAAATAGTATGTGACTCACTAGATTCACTATATTTTTAGTATGGATCGATTCCCGATTATAGTATCTGAAATACTTACGGTCTTTCACGGTTTTCCATACTAAATCAATACCAAATCCAATACTGAAATAAGTATAATTTTTATATATTGACATTATTTTTGATGGTATAGTTTTTGTAAATATGGATTTTCAATAAGGTACAATTAGATAATTTTTAGCGTTACGTGGTTTACGAACGTTCCCAAAGGCATACCAAAATTATTGAAAAGCGCCATAACTTTTTTCCTATGTATTGTATATCCAACTACGTTTGCCAACCAGTATGCTCAATAAAAGTTTAATTTTTGATTCTGTTTGCGCATGTAGTAATTCAACTCTTTTCTATTTGTGTAATAATAATGCTATTTCTTTCTAACATGTCCACAGTGACGTCACTGCGGACTTCATTTTCATATAAAAAATGGAAAGAGAGGTCAATAGAGCTGCGCGTGGGCATACCTTGTGTTCTGGTATCGCGTTTGCCAACTATTCGTGGCGTTTCGTGTCGTAACTCGTAAGATTCAATACAATCAAATTATTTTAAATTACTTGTACTTCTTGTCTTCTTCGTATACTACTTATCTTGCGACTAAAATGAGTGAATATTGTACGTATCTCATCAAAATGTTCCACTTGCTTTGCCTAACTCGTTGTAATTCGCACGTACGAAGAAGACACGAATCAAATAATATTAATCTGATTGTACTGAATCGTTCGCGCGAGAGAGTACGAACAGTTCCGCAGGCGGAAATTTACGAGTGATTTAGGAATTAAGCGCCTGGCGGCCCGGGCCATACATAGTTTTCCTTCTTCTAAAGGCTAAAACATACTTACGCGAATTTCTAAAGCGGCGCGAATTCTCCATACAAAATAATTCGCATGAGTAAAATTTTGTATGAACTTATGTCAAAAATTCACGCCGCGTGACGAAATTCGCGTAGGTATGTTTTAGCCTTAACAGATTAATGAACATAATAAAACTTTTATTTCATCAAAAAAATTAACCGTTGTTAAAATAGCAAAGTCGGCGCCGCTGCCTGGCGGTACACATCAACATATAAATAGAGCTTTTGATGAACTTCAATTCGGTTAAACTTGACTAAACCTCGAAATTCAAAGCAAGAGTTTCACGAAAATATTGATTATTTTTAATATAGTTCTCTATATACCCCGCTGGAATCAAAAATTTACATACGGTTTTGATTTATTATAAGAAATAGGTACTTATATTACATATTGTAAATACTAAATAGGTAATCGTTTTCAAACGGTGTGTTACTTAGGCGTGTTGAATCGAAATCGACTACGGTTTTGTTTGGAAAACGTCAAGCAAGAACATTGATAAACGTACTTACACGGTGACATTATAAAAACAAAACAAGTTGATAAATAATTTATAAAATAATGGCAAATTTAACAGCAGCTGCACTAGCAAATCGAAATAAAAAACATTTCTTAGGCGTTCCAGCGCCATTGGGATATGTAGCTGGCGTTGGAAGAGGGTATGTATATTAATCTTCCATCTACTGTTTTTGATCATAACCTCTGTTCTGTTTTTATTTATTTTAATTTTAAATAAACTATTTTTTTTCAAACAGTGCAACCGGTTTCACAACCCGATCTGATATTGGTCCAGCTAGAGATGCCAACGATGTCTCGTAAGTATTTTTTTTCTGTCGAAGTTTGCAAGAAAACTAAATTATATCCATTTTTTTGATAATTTCAAATAGTGACGATCGCCATGCACCACCAGCTGCGAAAAGAAAGAAAAAGGAAGAAGAAGAAGAAGATGATGAGGATTTAAATGACTCCAATTATGACGAATTTAGTGGTTATAGTGGTTCGTTATTTTCTAAAGATCCGTACGATAAAGATGATGCTGAAGCTGACGCAATATATGAATCGATTGACAAGCGAATGGATGAAAAACGAAAAGAATATCGGGAGAAACGTTTAAAAGAAGATTTGGAACGATATCGACAAGAACGTCCGAAAATTCAACAACAATTTTCAGATTTAAAACGAAACCTAGGTAATGTAACTGATGAAGAATGGGCTACTATACCAGAAGTAGGTGACAGTCGTAATCGCAAGCAACGAAATCCACGTGCGGAGAAATTTACGCCATTACCAGATAGTGTTTTGTCACGTAGCTTAGGTGGAGAAACTCAAGCTAATATTGATCCTCATTCTGGATTGGCGTCAATGATGCCTGGCGTTTCAACACCAGGAATGCTCACGCCAACGGGTGATTTAGATTTAAGAAAGATAGGTCAGGCACGAAATACATTGATGAATGTAAAGCTATCACAGGTTTCTGATTCAGTTACGGGTCAAACAGTAGTGGATCCAAAAGGTTATTTGACAGATTTACAAAGTATGATTCCGACGTATGGTGGCGATATAAATGATATCAAAAAAGCGCGTTTACTCTTAAAAAGTGTCCGTGAAACAAATCCTAATCATCCACCTGCATGGATAGCATCAGCACGTTTAGAAGAGGTAACCGGCAAAGTTCAAATAGCCCGTAATTTAATAATAGCTGGTTGTGAAATGAATCCATTGAGTGAGGATTTGTGGTTGGAGGCAGCTCGTTTGCAGCCTACTGATACAGCAAAAGCAGTTATTGCTCAAGCCGCTCGTCATATTCCAAATTCGGTTCGTATATGGATTAAAGCTGCCGATTTAGAAACAGAGATGAAAGCAAAGCGACGCGTTTTTCGTAAAGCTCTTGAACATATTCCAAATTCTGTACGCTTATGGAAGGCTGCCGTTGAATTGGAAAATCCAGATGATGCACGAATTTTATTATCGCGTGCTGTTGAATGCTGTAACACAAGTGTTGAACTATGGTTAGCTTTAGCTCGTTTGGAATCGTACGAAAATGCAAGAAAAGTTTTGAATAAAGCACGAGAAAATATTCCCACAGACAAACAGATATGGATGACTGCTGCAAAGCTAGAAGAAGCCAATGGTTTGTTATTTTTACGATTACTTGTTTAATGAAATATAAACCAAAAATTTAACACTATTCTTATGAATTTCAGGTAACATTCACATGGTTGAAAAAATCATTGATCGCGCATTGACATCGCTAAATGTGAATGGTGTAGAAATTAATCGAGAAATGTGGTTTCAGGAAGCTATTGAAGCAGAAAAAGCGGGTGCAGTTAATTGTTGTCAAGCAACAATTAAAGCAATAATTGGAAATGGAGTTGAAGAAGAAGATCGAAAACAGACATGGATCGATGATGCAGATTTTGTAAGCATATATTTTAATTAGACTTAGAAATACTATTTTAAATTTATTTTTTTTGACAGTGTGCCAAAGAAGGTGCTTATGATTGTGCGCGAGCAGTTTATGCTCACGCCTTACAAATATTTCCATCGAAGAAAAGCATTTGGCTACGTGCTGCTTACTTTGAGAAAAATCATGGAACACGCGAAAGCTTAGAAGCATTATTACAACGTGCTGTTGCTCATTGTCCTAAGTCAGAAGTACTTTGGCTTATGGGTGCAAAATCAAAATGGATGGCCGGTGATGTTCCAGCTGCTCGTGGTATTTTATCTTATGCATTTCAAGCTAATCCTAATTCAGAAGACATTTGGCTGGCTGCAGTTAAATTGGAATCCGAAAATGCGGAATATGAACGTGCACGACGACTTTTAGCAAAGGCTAGAGCATCAGCTCCAACACCACGTGTCATGATGAAATCAGCCAAATTGGAATGGGCTTTGAATAACTTAAGTGAAGCATTAAAATTATTAGACGAAGCGGTTAAAGTATTTCCTGATTATGCAAAACTATGGATGATGAAGGGCCAAATCGAAGAACAACAAGATAATTTGGAAGCATCTGCTGCTACATATGCAGCTGGTCTAAAAAAGAATCAAAATTCAATTCCATTATGGCTGTTAATGTCAGCTTTGGAAGAAAAACGCGGCGCACTGACAAAAGCAAGGTCTGTACTCGAGCGTGGTCGCTTAAAAAATCCAAAAACTTCTTTATTGTGGTTAGAAGCAATTCGAATCGAATTACGAGCAGGTTTGAAAGAAATGGCAAATACATTATTGGCTCGTGCTCTACAAGAATGCCCACAGGCTGGTGAATTATGGGCTGAAGCTATTTTTATGGAAACAAAACCGCAAAGAAAAACCAAATCTGTAGATGCATTAAAAAAATGTGAACATGATCCACATGTACTATTGGCAGTTTCAAAATTATTTTGGTCGGAACAGAAAATTACAAAATGTCGTGATTGGTTTAATCGTACTGTTAAAATTGATCCTGATTTAGGTGATGCTTGGGCATATTTTTATAAGTTCGAATTATTAAATGGAACTGAGGCCCAACAAGCGGAAGTGTTAGAAAGATGTAATACGGCAGAACCTAAACATGGTGAGGCATGGTGTCATATTAGCAAAAATATTGATAATTGGTGCTTTAAAACGACGGATATATTGAAAGCCACCATTAAGAACTTGCCTATACCAACGTAAATACTAAAATTAAAAATGTCGAAAAAAATGTAATTTTGTATATTAATTTCTTAAATTTATTGTGTAAAACAGCAAAACAATTTTACACACAAACAAATAAAACACAAATTTAATTGAGTTTAGAGTTATTGAATCTGCAACTTATATAAATAATATATAAATCTGAATTAGTAACAACACCTATAAATTCAAATATGTATAGCAGCGATTTTTTTGTGTGTGTTACTACTAATTAGGGTAGATTTGTAGTAACTATTGAACATTGATAACTAGATGAGGTCGTGTGTCGTCAAATTACAACGTTTTTAATTGCTGAGAATCTAGGTATTGTTACTTCCTATTTTTTTGTTTTTCGGGTATAAAAATTCTAACAGTTTCTTTTATTCATAAAAATTCTTAATTACTAAATAAGTATAACTCCACTAGAGAGATAATGATGATTCTAATAAAGTATTGATTAGTCAACGCCTTAATTGGTAATTATGTAACTCTCTAGTAGGTGTAAGATAAATTGGAAATAAAATATTTTTTTAATTTAAATAAAAATATAAGTATTTACTATTTAGTAATGAACCTATAAAAATTAATTAGATTTGTTTATAAAGATAAAAATATAATAAACTCATTATAACAAAATAGTAATTGGTGATTTTATTGAATTGACTTGAGGATAAGAATAATGCAAAACCAGGTAATGTAATTTAATTTCCTTTTGTTTTAAATTTATTCCAGGTTAATTGTCTTCAATTTTCATGCGGCACAAAAATTGAAAATGCATCTTCATTACCGATGATAGATTTTTACGTAACTAAGGTAACCTCATTATTCATGATGACAAAAAAAAATAAAAAAAAATAGTACTTACATTTATGTAGTATAAATATTGCTAAGTCAGAAAATGCAAGATGGCGATTTCTGTTTAATAAATAGTAATTGCATGTCATAGTTCTATATGAAGTATAATTTAATATAATATTAATAAAGAAAATAATTATTAATTAATTTAAATAATATTGTTCCTTTGAAAAAAAAAACAATATGTCATCTCTAAAACTTATTACAACAGCCTTTGCAAATGGCACAATTCCTGTCCATAAATACAAGTCGGAATTGACCGGTATGACTATTGTTATTGGCGAAGTTGAGGGACCACTTGTAAATGGCTATTTAACGCTGGGTAAATAAATTATAATTATTTATAAGTAAAACGATTCCAAATAATCTTCCATTGTATAATGTTAATAATGTAGCCACTGAAGCACATGACGATGATGGCCTTCCGCATACCTTGGAACATTTAATCTTTCTCGGTTCTGAATTATATCCTTATAAAGGGGTTCTTGATTTGTTAGCAAATCGGTGTTTGGCATCAGGAACAAATGCATGGACAGATACAGATCATACATGCTATACTGTTAAAACTGTCGGAAAAGATGGTTTTCTAGAATTATTACCAATATATTTGGATCATATTTTATATCCAACGCTATCGGTATGATTTTATATGATCGATATTATTATTTTAATTATTGTTTTCTATTTTTTTTTTTTTTTTTTAAACATTCAACACCTTATACGTTTTCAGGATGCTGGTTTCATTACCGAAGTTCATCATATATCGCAAGATGGTGAGGATGGCGGTGTTGTTTATTGTGAATTGCATGGCAGAGAAAATACTGCAGAAGCAAAAGCATTTTTGGAAATGATACGCGCAATTTATCCAAATTGTGGGTATAGTGCAGAAACTGGTGGTATTATGCATGATATAAGAACAAGCACAACCAATAAAAAGGTATAGAAAAGAAATTAAGTACATCATATAAAGGCCGAAACATTAATTTCATGTAAAATAATTTTACAGGTTCGTAATTATCACGCTGAATTTTATCGACCCGAAAATTTAACAGTAATTATAACCGGACAAGTGAAAGTCGATGAAGTGGCTAGAGCAATATTACCATTAGAAAAAAGGATTTTAGCGAAGGTAAATTTTTCCATTAATTCAACATAACATAAAAAATGTAATTTTTCACCGGATTTCTGTAGGGAAAAAAATCGAAATTTATTCGGCCATGGCAAACACCTATTTCGCCTCTAGCGAAATCGCAAAATTTAAAGATTTTATATCCATCTGGTGAAGAAGACTGTGGGTTAATTAATATTGGCTGGCGTGGACCAACTTGTACAAAAGAGAATTTGAAATTAACAGCATGTTCAGTTCTATTACGTTACTTATCTGAGACATCTGTATCACCATTACAACGTGAATTGGTTGAAATTGATGATCCTTATGCAAGTCATGTATCGTATAATATTGTGGAAAATTACGAATCGTTAATTTATTTTTCATTTGAAAATGTTCCATTGGAGAAAATTGATTTAGTGTTTGGAAAATTGCAATCTGTGTTGAATAACATTTCAAAAGGTTTTTATTATTCAAAGTTTCTATGTGATTTCAGAATTCAGCCAATTTTTTTTTTATTCTTTTCAAAGGCATTGAGAAAATTGACATGCAACGCCTGGGAAATATATTGGAACGCATTGTTCTAGAATATTTCAGCAATTTGGAAAGTAATCCTCATGATTCAATTGCATTTTCGGTTATTGGAGATGTTTTGTACGGCGAAAATAATGATGACGTAAGTTTTAAATTAATGTTGAATGTTATATTGTTTTTAAATATTTTGTATTGCTTTTTAGTTTAATATTAGATTAAATGTCAGTAAACAAATGAAATATCTGTTAACGAAAGATATGACCTTTTGGGTTGATTTACTTACGGAATATTTAATAAAAGTGAGTAATTACGTAATATTATCTTGTATTTATTTATGGCTTAACATTTTAATTATTTTCTGCCTCTAGGGAAATTATGTTGTCATTCGGGCTGTACCCAGCATTGCTGAACAGCAACGTATGGCAAAAGAAGAGGCTAATCGAATTGAAACACAACGAAAAGATCTTGGTCCGGAGGGTTTAGCGACCAAAGGGGAAGAGTTAAATCATGCGATGGCAACGAACGAAATACCGCCACCATCTGAAATGTTAACCTTAGTTCCGATACCCGATGTAACCAATATTAAATCTTTACCATCAAATATATTTCAACGGAAGCATATTAATGATGTTGATGATACATTTGAACAACTTGGTTTTGATTTAAATAAATTTCCAGTGCAAACTACTGCATGTGATATTCATACAACATTTGGTTATGTAAATCATTTTATTTTCGTATTTTTCTTTTATTTTACAATTTTTATTGATTTTTTTTACAGTTAATGGTTTATTTAAATACCAAAAATATACCTCTTGAATTGCGTCCATATCTACTGCTATTTTTGGAATTAATAACCGAATCTCCAATACGACGTCCAGATGACAATGTTCTTATTCCACATGAAGAAGTTGTAGCAGCTTTAGAATCGGAAACTGTTTCATTGCAAACTAGTTTAGGATTAGAATCGTCCAAACAGTTTAGTTGTGGATCCTTTTCACATACAGCTGTGCTGATGATAAAAGTTGATTATCGTAAATATGATCGGGGTATTCAATGGATTATCGATTTGTTGAACAATACCGAATTTACTGCTGAACGAATACGTGTTGTTGGTGCAAAAATTTCGAATGCTGTTTCACAAGCAAAACGTAATGGAAATGCTGTTACACATGATTTATTAAAAGCAATGTTTTATGCACCAGGTTAATAATATTAATATAAACTGTTGTTCTGTAATATTAAAAACAAATCATTTAAAATATATTTCAGAATCAAATGTTCGTGTTTGCTCGATGATACATCAACATCGATTTTTGAATTCATTACTAGATAAATTAGACAAGGAGGACCATGCTCAAGCGATTATTGGCGATCTGAATAAATTACGTTCGGAAATAACTTCCACAAATCGTTTAAGTGTTTATATTGCAGCTGATTGGCAGAAAGTAATTGAAGTAAATACTGGCGATCTAATTGAACCTTGGTTCAAAATTGTTAAATCAACTGATAGTTTTGAGTATGTAAATTTAAAATGGTTTTAAAAATATGATAAATTAATGTTAAAATTTAATAACTTTTTTTAGTCCATCAAAATATGAATACCCAGAAGCAGATTATCATTTGCGAAAACCTGAATTAACATCCAGTGCAGTTCTTGGTTTGGGTTGTATTGAAAGCGCTTTCTTATGTCACGCTGTTACATGCCCAATCGATATTCACGATGATGCTTATATTCCATTAATGTTATTTATGCAATATCTAACACAATTGGAGGGACCATTTTGGCGTCAAATACGAGGCCAGGGTCTGGCTTATGGTTATAACATGTACATTAATTTGCATGAACAGCTATTATATTTTACATTATATCGAGCAACAAATGTCATCGCTGCTTTTAAGCAATTTAAATTGATTACGGTGAGTTGGTAACTCATATTTAGAGGAATTAAGAAAATATTTCTTAAAGTTATGATAAAAAATGATAAGTCGTCTTTTTAATATAAAGGAATCTCAATTATCCCCGAATGCAACATGGGAACCTGAACTCTTGGAATCAGCAAGAAGTTCGTTAATTTTCGAATTTATTGAACGTGAAAAGAGCATCGATGATGTTGTACTACAAAATTTCATTTCCTGTTGTTTTTATCGGACCAATAAAATTACTGAATTAAATCAAAAAAATATTCAGGTATGTACAGAACAATTATTTTATTATTATCAAAGCACATTTTACACTATATATTCCGCTGTTTTAATGAAAATTAATTAATTTACGTAGAAAATCAATAAAGTAACAGTAGATGAAATGGCAAAAGTTGGCAAACGTTTTGTTCAGGAACTATTCTCGCAAACTGCTAAAACAGCTATTGTCTGCCATCCAGATAAAGCGACTGAGGTTGCAACGGAATTTAAACAGTCAGTAACTAATTATATATTATTATTAGTATTATATTTAACAAAATTTTCAAAATACTTATATCAACATTAATTTTTTTTTTTGTTACAGACTTGGCTTTAATTTAACGGTTTCGACTTCAATTGAAGATAGCATTCTTGGACAAAATTCTAATTAATTAAATAACAAAATATTTATTTCTTTAGTATTTAATAAGTAGTCTATAGAGGGTTATTCAAGATACAATTTTTTTTTGTCCCGTCCCCAACCCCCATGTTCGGTGGGGGGTTAAAATTTTGTAATTGCAAGGGTTAACGAAAATGTATTTTGAATGACCCTCTATCTGAAAAACCATGTGAGAGCAAATATTCATCAAAGTTCTAGCAAGGCTATAGACTAAAGGTTTATTGATCGAAGAGCTCAATAAATAGTATTTATTAAATACTAAAAAAATAATAGAAATGATCATCGAGATTAATATAACATCACTATATATTTATTTTATTACTTAAATAAAGATTAATTACATCTTATATGTACATTTCTCGAATAATGTAAGCAATTTCTATAATTACTCTGTCGAAAAATCTATAAGTTTTAGCGACTACACAATGTTTATACACATGTTTTTTTTTTTTTTTGCATATTTTTATATAAATAAAGGTTGTAATTTCAACTTACACCTAAAATTTAATTAAAATAATCAAATTTACCATTTTAATTTATTCATTGAAATTATGTAATTCCAATACCAACCAAAACATAAGTACCAAATTTACATTGAATTAATTAATTAAATTAAATTTGTCAAAAAATAATTGACTATATACGTTGATCCTGATGTGTTAGAACGGCTCACGATAGAATAATTTAACATATCTTCAAACGATATGAATAAATTAACATCGGACATTAATTGCTGAACATCATTGACAACATTAAAGCTATTATTTGATGTAAATTTATCGTTTTTCAATTTAGAAACTGATATCGCAAAATGTTTTCCTAATTCGAAAAAGTTTAAAATTTCTGGACATTATCGACTGGACAAAACCTTACAAAATATTTGATCAACATTCGAAAAACTATCAATTACGTACAATTAAATAGTTTCAGCAAATGATTTGTGTTTTGGAAAAAACTACAATTGAAGTCTTTGTGTATGGCAGAAATGCCATGATATAAAGCTGTTAATGCATTAATTGATGAACTATCGAAATATCAATTTGCTTTCTGGAAAAATTGAAATTTAGTGGTAGTAACATCAATCGATTCATGAAAATTACCAAAACCCTGTTAGACCTAATTAGTTTTAAAAACTTTCAAACTATGCCTTGTTTACAACGTGCTTTTACTGCAGAATTAAATTCATTGGAAACTTTAATATTTAAATTGGCATCCATTCAGCAAAGATGAGATATTTCCTTTAATTTCATCGCATTTAGTATTAAATTTTGTGAATTTTTTACAAAACATATCTATTTTGTTTGAGCGGATATGGTATAGATAATAATTTAAAATACATGTTTGTCGAATTAGCAAAAAAAAAACTCAAGAACGAGATAAAAAGAAATTATTTTCAGTATTTTGATATCGAATAAAATAAAAATGTAAACCTAGTAAAAAAAAATAAAAATGTTTTCATAACATTCATAAAATTCATACTTACATGGTATGAAAATATTTTTTTCACGAGGGAAACTATTTGATGTAGGAAAGTAAACATTTTAAATTTTTTAAGTAAGTGGTTAAAAAGAAAATACTTCGAGGTTAAAAAAAAGCCACGAGGTTCTACCTTGTGGGTCGCTTGGGCACATCGAAGATCTCATTTATTTTCAAAATCCTTTTAGCACGTTAATGAGAGGACAAAATGCAACTCAGAAAATCAGGTAGAAGATATGAAAAAAAAAGTCGATCCACCCTAGTGGGCAGAGCCTTGCTTCTTTGTAATCTTCATGTAAAATATTTTAGTTACTTTTCTGTAAATATACTGTTTATTTCATAAGGATTATAAATATATTCTACATTTATAATAATAAATGTAATTATTTATATTTGTCTTCAATTAATTTGCGAATTTAGGTTTTTTGATTTTTTAATAGATATACAAAGATTTCTGGAGAATCACTTCCACTATACCGTCACATGAATTACTGAATTAAATTTATTAAATTATTGAGGTTTAAACCTTTATAGCTTGTTGCTGGTGAAGAAAAAGAAAAGTGTCCTTTAAATGTAATATTCTAGCTATTTAATTTCAAACAGAAAAATGTTTAGAGAGATTTTAAGTGATCTAGTATTAAAAAACGTGTCTGAGGACATTGAAAGATCATTCTTCGTAAGTATAAAACATAATCTTGATAATAATAATGGAACTTAATAAATAACAAATCATTTTATGAAAAATATTCTTTAATTTAATTAAAGATTTATTTATTTGATGAGGTTCTGAAAATATTCAATTTATTTTCTAAATTTCTTAATCTTGATGTTTTTTTCCTATTATTTCTTAAGCACAAGAAACAATAATTATGTACATTTTATTTTTCCATACTGTAATGGTATTTAATTTGAAAAAAATTTAGAAAAATACAATTTATTTTTGTATGTAGCATTATTATATGTACTTGTATTACCGTCATTTTCATTGTAATTCTATCGACAACCGTTTAACACTTTCTTCCAGTATAACATCCATTCCTGGATCTAAACTTAATATATTGACAGCTTCTTTTAAAATGTCCATCGCCGCTTTCAGTTGATCCTTAAATATGTATTGAAATTTAAAATGTAAATAAAATGGTTCTATGCATTCCATTCATTACCTGAGCACATTCTTTCGTAATGGTTCCATTATTTGAATCGCGTTTTGCCTTAGCAACTAAGCTTTCTTGCAAACCTAAAAGTAATCTACCACGAAAATGGCTCCATCCCGGTTCAAATAGATCAGCAACATTGAGTAGTTCACTGCACAGCGAAATCTTTCGTTTTAAATCATGATCAGATAATTCTAAAAAAGAAAAAGGAAATAATTTAATATTTTTCCATAATTTTTTTTAGCACCATTTAAAGAGTACCATATAACTTGAATCCATCAATATTGCCATATAATTGCGTTAATGCATATTTAATTTGCAAAACATGTGTATTAGTTGAATGAAGCGTCCCAAATGTGTTATTTTGACCAGAATATTTGTCTAGAAAATTTTCCAAATCTTGTGGTGATTGTTTTGGTAAATTTTCAATTTCCATTTGAAATATATTATTAGCCCGAACAACATTTTTTGCTGATACTTCGTGACAACAATTTTCACATTTCCATATTGAATCATCATTTAGTGGATCTATAGAAATACATTTTGCCACTTTACATCTTGAACATACCATAGAGCCTATGAATGTTTGCAATTCAGTTGGATCAGTACAACGTGCACAACTACAATCAAAACATTTACTTTGTCGCAAATATGCCCGTCTTTGGATTGTACTTTGTAATGGTTGAGCATATGAAGCCGATATTATTGAACCCTTCGGAATGTCCACTATTAAAAAATAAATATTTAATAATATACAAAGAAAACCCCATAATAAAAATGAGAATTTATCCCAGCTAGCATTAAAGTCCCAAAAACTTAAGAATATGTGTTTCGGCACTTTGACAAGGTGCCTGCTACGTAATTGGAACCAAAAATATTACTTTGTAGTAGAAATTACTTTCAAGTAATATTTTAATTAATAGGAACGTAATTGTCACTTAAAATATTACTTCAAAGTTCCATTTCTTTGAAGTAACATTTATTAGTTCCGGGAACGTTCCTGGAACCTGCATATGTTACTTCAAAGTAATGGAACTTTGAAGTAACTTTTAAAATTCCGGGAACGTTCCCAGAACTTGCAAATGCTACCTCAAAGTAATGGAACTATATAGTAATAATTTAAGTGACATTTACGTTCCCGGAACTTGCAAATGCTACCTCAAAGTACTGGAACTATATAGTAATAATTTAAGTGACAATTACGTTCCTAGAATTTGCAAATGGTACTTCAAAGTAACAAATACTACAAAGTTACAATATGTAATAATTGTCACTTTGAAGTAGCCATGTACAAAATCGCCATATTTACCAACAAAAATAATAGCGCCGTGATCAATTTTTAATAATTTAAATTAATTATTTTAATTCTTTTACTTAGGTTAAATACCTAAATTAACTTATATTTACTTATTTTAGAATAGTAGGATATTGTTAAAATTAATTTTGTTTCGCTAAACTTGATATTAAGTTTTTATTAAAAATTCAATGATTTTTTTTTTTTTTTAAATAATAAATATTTTAAAAGCGCGTTATTATTTTCCGAAGTATCATCATCATATTTATTAATAATTTTTTTTCCGTTTTCAATTTTGATGCACAGAAGCTGAGTAAATTCAATTTGAAAAGTGCATATTCTCATATAAAATATTATCATATACTCCATATTATTATTTTTCATATTTATCTTTCATGTAGCCATCAATGCAGGGGTGCTTTCCAAAACGTTACTACAGTTAACTATAGACCGCTCGCAAACTATGCGAAATAAATTCCACTTGAGGCGCTGTTGGCGGTTGTTCCAAGTTTCACAACCAAAAAAAACAAAATAAAAATCAAAATATTT
>JAABKK020000004.1:1036962-1053910 GCA_011634745.2 Catotricha subobsoleta
TTTTCACCATAATTCATGATTTCGTGTCCTCTTTCCAAAAATCGATGTCAAGGATGGGGTTAGAAGTGCTCCATACACATCGATCCACCCTATTAAATATAAATAGGCTTCATAGCAGGGCCTGGTTTAAGGAAAATTTGGAACTGCACCTGTCGAAAGAATGGGGGATGGGGGTGAAGCAAAATTTTTTGAAGATATGTTGCTAACATGTCTGAAAATTAAAAAAAATATATTTGGAGAAGCCTGTTTGCTTTTGTGGAATGAGTGGAAAGATCAAATGATTGTGGAATAAAAAATGTAGACCTTTCAAATTCAAATTAGTTTTTATATTCATATTTAATATATTGCTTAAAGTGCAAATGGAGTCTTTTAGTGAAGGCTGAAGGGTGAAGCAATGTCATCTATCAGTCAACTCGCAAGACAAATTAAACTCTTGCTTTCAATTATTTTTTAATAATTTTTGGAGCTGCATAAAAGTAGACTTGGAGCTGCATTTTGGCTTTTGAAACTACACCTTTTGGACGGAACAGCACGTTAAAACAGGCCCTGCTTCATAGATTGATATTTAACGCCAACAGCATCTTTAATTTCTATAATTAAGTTTATGTAATACTCTAAAATTACATGGAAAGGAATATTGATGTTTAACTATTTATCCAAAGTTTTGTGTAGGATTATTAGGCAGTTAGGACAAATGGCGTGAACGTAATCGTTGACGTTAACATAAACGTAGAAGTGTCAAATTTCATGGACAAACAATATAATTTGAAAAAAATATGCGAAGTTTGACCATATAACATTTTTTTTAAATTACGTCAGTTATATTTAACACGATGTTATGGTCAAACTCCGCTTATTTTATGTCGAATTTTATTATTTTTTTTAAAACTTCAACGTTCATGCCAACATCTACGTTTAACGTTGACGGCTATTTGCCCTAACTGCCTATTATAACTATAATACAACTGCAGATTGTTTTTATTGATTTAAAATAGGAACTTAAATAGAATTTAGTTACGTAAAAGTGAATACACAAATAATTAATAATTTATTATTAAAAATAATAATACATGTATTTAATAATAAATTTTATTTTTCTTAATGTTCTTTTTAAAGTGTTATAAACAATTGTTTTAAATAAGCCAACCCTGTTCGTTATCATCTTCATACATGTCTAGAGTTGTATCAACAACGTTTTGTTATTTTATTATTTGCTAGCATTTTGTGTATTGTTTGTATAGTTTTTTTTTTTAATTTATCATCATTTATAAAAACTATTTATTAATATAAATATTAATATATAATATTAGTTTCGTAATTTTTGCTTTTGTTTTGTTTTTTTTTTATTTTACCACTTTTTTTATATTTCGTGTTGGATTCAGTGGTCGGATATTGGTGGTAGATATACCAAAACATGCACAATCTTGTGTTCGTGAAAATATACATGGGACCCAAATGGGTGGTGGAAGGTCAAGATTTTTTTTTTTTGTCAATTTGTAACATCCCTAATGAAATCGTATACCAATTCATTGGCAGTTTTTTTTTTTTTATATCTTGCCACAGAGACTTATTAAGCATTGGTCATAGCATGTAACATCTATGGCGATCCTTTAACTATTGATTAGAATTAATGTTTTAATAAGTTAAAATATCAAAGAAATAATTATAATAATAATAATGGGTAACATATAAAATATTAATCAAAATATTACGTTTTTCTTTTTGCTTACAGTTCCAACAAAACAGATTTTAAATGAAGATCTGTACAAGTGCAGGCGTCATCGTCAAATCCAGTAATATAGCTGTTTTTTTTAGCTTAAAACATATTCAATAGATCAATGTTTATATTATTTGCATTGATTATTTAAATATAAATTATAATACTAATTAAGCCGAAAAGTTTTACATATGAATTCTAAAAAGAGACGGAAACAAAATTGCTCATATTTTTTATTGTTGTTGTTGTTTCGTTGATTAATTTTAAGTAAGTAAATTTCATTATTGTAAATGTTTGTTTTTTAATTATTCTTATTTGTTATGCCATAAATAATTTATTGTTTGTTTTTCTTTTTCTACATATTTTTTTTTTTAAATTTAATTTAGATTAAAAATACCTCAAAGCAATTAAACTGCTGAACAGATTACATAATTTTAATATTAAGAAGAAGTGGGAGAAGGTGACGACGAAGTGACTCCCATTTCGCCATTGCACCTTATTGGAATTAATAGTAAAAATTAAGAAGGCAATTAAAAATTTGTAGTTATATACATACCCATAATTTTTTATATAGATCAACGCTATCAATAATTCAAATCGATAAAAAAAAAAACAAAAATATTCCAAAAATGTCATTTTTAAACAATTTGAAGAAGGTGTTTCACCTTGGTAGCGGTGAGGCGAAAAAGAAACGAATTTATAATAATATTCGAATGGATTGTGATCCAGCTGAATTTTGGGAAATGATTGGTGAGCTTGGCGATGGTGCATTTGGTAAAGTTTACAAAGCACAGCATAAAGAAACTGGTAATCTAGCAGCAGCAAAAATGTGTACACTCGAGGATGAAGAGAATTTAAGTGATCACATGGTTGAAATTGATATTTTATCCGAAATTAAACATCCAAATATTGTTGAATTGTATGAAGCCTTTTCATTGGATGATAAATTATGGGTACGTTTTTTTTTATTTCTAGAAAATTATAATTAATATCTAATATTTAAATTTTATTTTAATCCTGTCTTATTTGGTGTGGCATTAATACTTTAGATGTTAATTGAATACTGTAATGGTGGTGCCTTAGATAGTATTATGGTTGAACTGGAGAAACCACTCACAGAACACCAAATTGCATATGTGTGTAAGCACATGACTGAAGGTCTTAGTTTTTTGCATAAAAATAAAATAATTCATAGAGATTTAAAGGCTGGCAATGTACTGCTAACGATGGATGGTGGTGTCAAATTGGGTATAAAAAATAAAAGTCTTTTCTTTCTTTGAAATTTTATGAAAATCAAATATTATTCTTATTTATTAACAGCTGATTTTGGTGTATCGGCAAAAAATAAACATACATTACAAAAACATGATACATTTATTGGAACACCATATTGGATGGCGCCTGAATTAGTGTTATGTGAAACATTTCGTGACAATCCATATGATTATAAAGTTGACATATGGTCATTGGGTATTACGCTTATTGAATTTGCCCAAATGGAACCACCAAATAGTGAAATGTCACCGATGCGTGTTTTATTAAAAATCCAAAAAAGTGAACCACCCAAATTAGATCAACCGTCCAAATGGTCAAAAGAATTTAATGAATTTTTGTCCAAATCACTAATTAAAGATCCGCAGCAACGACCGACGACAGAACATTTATTAGCATTACCATTTATTAATGCGAACTTAGATTCAAAACCAATTAAAGATTTATTACTGGAATATAAGGCTGAAGTTGTAGAAGAAGAGGTCGTTGATGAAGAAGCCGAGGTTAGTAATCAAAAGATAACATTCACAATCTTTTTGTTGTCAATATATTTTAATTGTATTTGATACGAAAATGTAACCTATAATTTCATGCTGCTCTTTTGTAAATAAATTAAAAAAAAAAAAAAACAAAAATAAAGAAAGCGAAAAGACAAGCCAAACGTAGATCACTATATCAGAGGGTTGGTAAGTTGTCAGACTGGCTGATTTTTAATGGTGCAGCTAGTCTGGCTTTTTTAAAACAAATAGTTATTCCTATTTTTATTTTGCTATAATTTTTGCGTAATTTTCAAACATATATTAAATGGTAATTAAGAATCATTACGTTGAAATAATTCTTAGGCTTCGAAAAGTACGAAATTTATATACATATTTATATTATACATTTTAAGTGAAATTATAAGTTTAATTATTAAAAGTTTTTCCACAACAATTATTTTCACAAATATTTATAAACAAATTATCAAATTAAAATTGGCTTTTAATTTAATTTTATTTATATTTAATAATATTTTTTCATTAAGATCAATTTACTCATAGTTACTTTCTTTTCAAAAATCAATAAAACACAGGAAACCCGCAACTCAGCACTTCCACTCGACTTGGATGATGATTCATCATCTTTACAAAGCCAAGATACCGATAAACGTAAAATGTTTATATTATCAAAATTATTTTTAATAACACTTGACACGTAAATAATAAAATGATTGTTTTAGTTCCAGATACTCCCACTTCCTTATCAAAAACATCGCGAGATTCAAAAGAATCGACTCCTGTTCCAGTTATTACTTCACCATCAGCTGTCACTACAAATGACGGCAAACCACAAAATGTGGAACGTAAAAGTCTTATACGAGACAATTCGCATGAGTCTGACAAAGAATCAGAAATTGAACGTAAAATACCAATTGTAAGTTTCACAAATAAATTAATTATTTTTTAAAAATAAGTTATACATATTTTCCTTTATTTTTATTATTTATAGATCATTAAAAAAGAGAAAGGACCAGCTCCACCACCACCAATGAATGTTGCTATATCATTAACGCCGCCAAATACTCCAAAAGATAACGATCTAAAGGAGCAAACCCAACCTAATATTCAACAGCTTGATCATAAATCATCGCCATCAGTTGCAAATGAAACGTCAACCAAAAAAGAGTTGGCACCAACACCACCATTGGTTAAAGTTGAAACAACCAATAAACCAGATAGACTTGTATTAACTGAATCAATTGTCACACCTGATATACATACAGCAATCAGCTCTGAAATATTGGACAATATTCCAAGTGATGATGAAATTGTAGTCGAATTTAAACAATCACCGACACCGGTTATACAACATTCAATACCACAACAAGCAGATTCAACAAATATTATTTCTGTTGGTAGTGTTGATTGTACATCGATTGGCAACAATAGCGGTGGTATTTCAGTAACATCAACACCAGCCAATAAACAAAATACATCGATGATTACAATTAATTCAGATACACCAGATCCGTCCAATAGTCTGGCTAGTAACATAAGTCAAGTGACTGTTGTCACAAGTCATCCGCCTGTTATAGTTGATAATTCATCACATCAAGCAAATGAAGTTATTATTGTTTCAAATGAAACAAATAAAACGCATCATGTTAATGAGTCATCAACCGATGAAGATTATCCATCATTAGATAGTTTAGAATGTACAACATCCAGATTTATAAAGCATCATGGTCAAAGTACAATTATAATTGGTGATACGACGACACCCACGCAGACACCGAACAAACAAAATCACCCAAGAGCCAGAAAATTAGATGAGAGTGAAGTATTTATTGTTAATAATGAAGATGATTCTGCGTTATCGGATGGTGAAAGTAGCACACTAAGTAAAACACTTGATATGAGTCATGTTTCAGTGGTTACAGTTGGTGAAGAAATACGTGTTAAGGATTCATCAAATATGAAAATCCCATTGGCACATTCAAACAGTAGCGAAATGTCATCATCTGTAGATGGATTTCATGGTAGTTCTGAACGTGATTCAAATAGCGGTGATGACAAACACACAATTATAGCAACAAGAAATAAAATCAATGGACAAATTAGAAATACAACCAGTCGAGATGATGATGTTAGCATTATTGTTAATAAGAAGAAAACCAAACCGAAAATATCACCAGACAGCTCTGTGGGATCAATAGATTCACGTACACACAGTGAATGTGGATCAATGCGTTCAAGTGTTGGTACACCATCACCGGCTGTAGCAAAAATTGATCGTAGTGATGCTGAGAGTATTGCAACGACAAATAGTCATGATAGTAGCAGTCATGAGCATGGAACGGGCGAAGAAGAACCAGTTATAATACGTCGAACGAGACCAGAACGAAGTGAGCGTACAAAAGAAGAAATTGAAATGCGAAATTTAAAGAAAAAAACTCGTAAACGAACACGTAAATTTGAAATTGATGGTGTACAGGTTACAACCACAACCAGTAAAGTCATTTATGGTGATGATGAAAATGGTAAAATGTATGACGATCATATATTCCGTAAGCAAGAATTACGTGAATTGAAAATGCTACAGAAACAAGAGAAAAAACAATTTCTCGATTTGCAAATCAAAGAACAAGCTGGAAAAGAACAACAGGAACGACGTTTTGATCAAGAACGTATTGCGTTGGAACGAACATATGAGGCTGATATGGATACATTAGCACGACAACACCGACAACTTGTTGAAAAAACGGAACAGCAACAAGAAGCTGATCTTAGGGCAACATCGAAAAAGATTCGAGCCGAACAGGAACGAGATCTAAAATTGGTAAATATTTTTTGCTCTATTTTTAATTTTTGTAAATAAATATAAATTCAAATTGTTAATTATTTAAATTTATTTCATAATGATACAGTTCCGTGATAGTTTGAAACAAGAAATTCGTTTATTAAAACAAGAAATTGACTTACAACCAAAAGATAAACGCAAAGATGAATTCCGCAAGCGAAGAGTTTTAATGGATGTCCAACATGAGGACAAAGAACGATCATTTTTATCATCATTGTCGGAGAATCATGAATTAGCATTGAGACGATTAAGTGAAAAGCATCGTGATCGACTAGCAACTATTGATAAAAATTTCCTACAGCAAAAGCAAACAGTTAGTATTTTATATAGAACTTAAAATATGCAAATATATTTTAAATACAAATTTCATTCAATAGGCAATGAGAACAAGAGAAGCTATGCTCTGGGAACTTGAAGAAAAGCAGATTCATGAAAAACATCAATTATCAAAACGACATGTTAAAGATATGTGTTTCATGCAGCGTCATCAAATGATTGTACGACATGAAAAAGAATTGGACCAAGTTAAAAGGTGTGTGTAATATTTCTTTACTGATCATATCGACGGCTAAAGAGCAAAACCTTGCATCTGTAATACAATGCATAATACCAGATACAGGGTTTTGTTTTTTAGCCGTCAATATAGCATAGCTGTTAACTATTGATATAAAATTTATCAATTATTTGTGTTGCCTATTTATAGAATGCTTCAGCGAAAAGAAGAGGAATTAGTCAAACGACAAACCGTTGAAAGACGTGCATTGCCAAAAAGAATACGAGCTGAACGTAAAGCTAGAGATATGATGTTTAGAGAATCATTGCGTATATCTACTAATCTTGATCCAGATGGTGAACGCGAAAAATTAAAGAAGGTACAAGGAATTAAAAAGAGAAACAAACTAATTCTAAAGTTCTTTTTTTTTAAATATTATAATTTTATCACGCCTTTTAGTTCCAAGAGCAAGAGAAAAAACGTTACAACCAAGAACAACAACGATTTGATACCAAACATGTCAAACAATTAGAAGAGCTACGAGCTACAGCTGAAGGAACTGTTCGGTAAATTTATTTGCATAACACTTGATTTATTTGAATAGAAAAAATAATTTTTGCATACGTTTCAATTTGTAAACAAAATAGTGAACTTGAACAACTTCAAAACGAAAAACGTAAAGCATTGCTTGAGCATGAAACTGCTAAGTTACGTGAATGTGATGATGCATTACAACGTGAATTGCGTGACTGGAAAAGTCAATTGCATCCGCGCAAACAGGTATTTAATTGAAATTATATTTCATAAAAAAATTACATCACATAACTTAAAAAAAAAAATGTAGGCTGAAATTTTTGGGCGCATTTTGTACATAAATTTTATTATGATTTATATTCTTTTTACTTTTAAGTTCTTAACACTTTGATTATTATTATCTTTTCTTAGTATTTATTATTTGAGTAGATAAAAAAAACTATTGATTTTTTAAAAAGCATAATTTTATTGACGACACGACAGTAAATCATTCACCGCGAATAACTGATAATAGTTGAATATTGCGCTGGCAATTATGCTGATCAATTCTCAACCAAATCTATTAACAATTCTAGTAATATCTGCGAAGTAGAAAGAAAACATTTTCCTCAAGTCGGAAAAAAGTAGCAAAATGCGCAAAAAGAAAATATCAATTTATATGTTTGATAATTTAATGTCAGTGCCTAATAATAAATAAAATTTTAAAAAAAATAAGTCTGTAATTTCAAAACATCAAAACATTAAAAAAATGTGAATAGGTTTTAAAATGTTCATTTGTCTATTAATAATTTCGCATTAATATGTCATTTTATTCGTTTAAAGTATTAACATTTTGCAATGAGGAATATTCGATCCAGCAACAGCATAAACCTGCCATGCTTTTTATATAAAATGTCAAACAATTTGGAAATTTATGCTTTTAAAAAATATTGTTTCTATAGAATTTGTTAATATATTATTATTTTTTAGCTTGTATTGCATTCACACTTTTTATTTATTTATTTATTTATTTTTTTATTTTACTTTTAATAGTTTTTATAAAACAAAATAACCGACAATTAATAATCTTATTTACTTTTATTTTTTTTCATATATAAATACTTTGAACGTTGCATGATACAATTAAACTCTAACACGAAAATATTTTTCAGAAATTAAATAGCTTACTAAATGAAATGGTTGACGCTTTTGAACAAAAACATGGTCCAGTTGATCGATCAATATTTGATGGTGAAATAATTGTACCGCCACATTTACGAAATATGTCACTCGTAAATTCACGACCAAATCGTTTGCATGGTGGTCTACTTGGCAGTTTATCACGATCCCGTACATTCCTAACATTACCTCCAAATTCCCGTCAAACATTTCATGGTTCTGTTCCTGATTTAAGTCGCAATACATCACAAAAAAGTAGCAAATCATCAACTCATTTATCATTAATTAATAATTCATTATCGATAATGGGTGGTGGTTCAGGCAACATTTCTGATTCGCGTAATCAAACAATGCCACCAATACGTAATATAATAACTAGTGATGGTGTTGAATTAAGACGAAAATCCGAAGATCAATCCTATTTACTACATTCGAAAAATAATGGCGAACGACAAGTTCAATCAATGAAACCAATTATATATAAAACTACTCCAAGTCAATATCAAAATCAAAATTACAATAATGATCAATCAATATCAGTTGATTCAAATAACGGCAGTTATTTAACACTGATCCGAACAAATATTCATACAAAACCAAACAGTATATTCGATTCGTTGAATCGTAATAGTAATAGATCATCACATAAATCACCTATTCGAAATATTTCACCATTATGTAATGCATCTTCATTGCATAATATTCATTATGATTCATTACCACCTTTATCTTCGATGTCGGCATCATCATCAATATCAACTCCGCCGCCACCACCACCACCTCCGACGCCACCATTATCATTTGATCAAAATTCAAAAAGTTTTTCGTCTAGTTTTTCAAATGGCTTAAGTTTGAATGTATTATCAAAATACACAATACCCCGTGTTTCTCTTAGTCATTCCATTCGATCAACATCACCAACTGAATCAACCGGTTTAAGACACGATGATGATTATCAATATCATGCTGGTGGAGTTGTGCTTAAAGATGGTAAAAATAATTTCGAAGAAGATGTATCTGCGGCTTAAATCTATTCATTCATTGTTTGTGCTATTTTGTCTTAGATCCACACCAACAAAAAAATGTTTTTCAAAAATATATTATTCCATAACCTATTCCTTTAGTACTTATTTCTTGTTTTTGTTATGCAAATTATATTCAGTTTTATTATTTATTTTCTATTCAAATTAATTCCAATGGGAATTTAATTTTATTTACTATTATAATTTTGTTTTTCTGTTAGTATTCTATCCTTAAATTATTATTGCTTATATATTTATTTTTAAACTACTACCAATTACTACTTCTTGTAAAAACAAAATGCTGCTTCAAAATGCGATGATTGCGACTATTTGGATATTTAAAATTTCACTAAAAAATCTATCAAAAACACATGAAATTATTCAGGTTTGTGAATGAAACAACAAAAACATTAATTTCTTTTAAGTATTTATTTAATTTGTTGATTTTATTGGTTATGGGGAGAATTGTAAATTTATAAGAAAGTTTGTTTTTGGTATGGTAATTAATCGGTTTGGGTGTGCCGTGTGTGTATATTTTTTTTTTGTAATCACTTTGTATATATAACAAATTTACTAATCAATGTTTATTTAAATATTTTGCTTGAAATCTCTGATTTAAGAAAAAAAAAATTAAAAAATACAGGTTTTTGCTTATTCAAGTGACATATATTTTAATTTCAATCAAAAATTATCATAAATGGTTAATTTAACAGTCATGACTCATGATGCTTACATTTTTTTTTTAGGGTTAAGATTATAAAGAATGACATAGAGAATGAATTAGCGCTATTTGGTTTAAGCCAAAGTTTTCTCAATTTTTATATACACATTTTTCTTTGTCTCTTGTTCGAAAATAGATGAATTAAACATCTCATCCCAAAAATATATCCTACGCAAAAATAATTATCCAATAACAATAACTGAAGCATGAAATTAACATAAATGTTTCAAATATATTCTATTTTAGATATAAATATAGATAACATATAGTTTAATTTCCAACACACACTTTCTGTGAATAGAAATAATATTGTTGCAATTTTATCAAAAACCTTGTATGTCAATATTTAATATTGATTCTTACAAAGCAAGCGCAAGCGAATTCCATCATTCCATACCCACCTTATCATTTCAATTTAATAAAGATTTATTGATTCAAGTAAAATTCATGTAAAACTATTATATATCCTGCATGTTTATGAAATTTATCACGTGAATACTATATAAAACAAATAGGTTGAAATTTATACCGTCACCGCCAACTTCCGTCTTTTTAGTTTCAAATTTAACAAATTCATTTGTGTATAAAATTTTGAGTAAACTTTATCTCTATATACATTTCTGATGTACTAATGTACATCACCTGCCAAGTTCAAGTATAAAAGCCCATTATTTGTATAAATATATAAAACTACTAACCTTAAATAATATTACCTTTCATAGATTCTTTTTATATTTCCTTATTTTACTTTATTTTATTATTAATATGGGGTTATTCACAGAGTTGGGCCCAAATTCTAAATTCTAATAATATAATAATATTATTTTTTTTTAATTCAATTAATTATGTTTTAAACAAGGCAGAATTCTATTTTTACTCAAAATAATTTAAATAAACTTTCTTCTTCAAATATGTAAAGGAGTAGATTAAAAAAATTCATTATAGTCGTATAGCCAATAGCTAACCATTACAGAGAAATGTCAGTTCGCGGTCTGTCCAAATGACAAATTTAGATCTCATGGTTATAAAACTGGAATCATTTTAATAAAGTCCCAATTTAGAAAATAATTTATCATATATGTTCTAAAATGTCTCATATAAGAATTTGTCATTTCAAAAGAATGCGGCTCTGCTCATATAAATAATACAAAATAAACAAACTATAAATATCATTCTCCTAATCTCCTATTGCATGCTTAAGCTTATTGTTCATTGCAAAATGCATTTAACATTTTAAATACACCAAATGAGCAAATAAATATTTTAAAAAAAATATGATAATAATAGAATAGAATATGTTCGTATTTAAAAATAGCACCATATTTGTCTCTTAATGTTGTTGTTTTCGTTGTATTAATAATTTGCTATTATTTATTAAAGGGAATCAAAATTAATCTTTGATATTTTTTTTATTTTTTTTTATTATTATAATGAAATGTGATTATTTCACTGATTCAAACAAAAAAAAAAAAAAACGAAGATATATTAAGTATAATTAATTTAAAATATCAATTTTTCAGCGTTTGGAAGAAACATTCAATCATCAATTGGAAGAAATGGAAGCATTATATGGTGCCAGTATAGTTCCTATAACCGGTGCTGATTCGTCGCCGCGTGAATTGGCCGGTTCAACACGTAGCAGTTTATCATCATATTCAGAGGGTTGATTTTTTTTTTTTAAATTTGTGTTTTTATTCAAAATATTATTTTTTATTAAAAAAAAAAAAATATTTCAGTCTGCGTGCCAGAAATATTTATTTATATTTTTGATTTATTTTAATTAAAGAAAAATGCTTTGTGTGACTTTAAACAATTGAAAAAAGGTAAAAAAAAAAAAAATTGAAAACTGTTTTTTCAGTTTTATTGTTGAAACTATTATCTATATTTAATATTCTATTATTTTTATTATTAATGTTATTATTATTATTATTATTATTATTATTATTTTTATAATTATTATTATTATTATTAATATTATTATTCTTATTATAATTAAAATTATTATTATATTATCTAGTTAATTAATATATAGTTATCGTGAACGTGAAATTAATATTGAGGATTGTGTGAAAAAGTAAAGCAAAATGAGCGAATGAAAATAAAACAGTTAAATAATAAATGTTCAAAGTGTGTTTGGGTAATATTCAATTTTTTATAATAATAAAAGTGGCACCAATGCATGATAGTTTTTAAATACGTGGACAAATGAAAATTAAAGAACTATACAAATAAATAAATAAATTTTAATAAATAATACAAGAAATTGCGATGCATGAATATACATTTTTAGTATTTCCATTTAAATAATGAATTATTTTTTTTTTTTTAATTTTATTTCTAAATCATTAGCTCAATTTCGACATATATGAATTAATGAAAAATAATAGAAGACACACCACTAGATTAGTTAAGAAACTAGAAACAAAAAGAACATATCGCATTATCCACATTAATACGTTGAATAAATATATCATTGGCATTAACGTTCTCTTAGAGCAAAACATGATATAATTGAAAAATGTATCACCTTCAATTTGCGTAATGTTTGGACGTTCATTTCTTCTTAAATCATAAAAAAGACCAATTTCGATAAAAAAAAAACATTCTAAAGTCTACTTTGTACTTACAGCTTAAACCAATATCTCCATAAAATAGACTTACTAATTACAAAATAAATTTACAATTATCAAGGCCTAAAATTTTATTTTATTAAATGGCACTAATTAACGAAATACAAATTAAAAAAGCAAAAAAAGAAAACTAAATAAAATTATAAGACAAAAGACATAAGAACGATCGATTTAAGCCAATATTATCTATTAGAAATTCTCATATTTAGATAAATAAATTTCTGTGAACAAAAGATGAAAAATTTTACGTGATTCTTTTAAAAAATAGAACAAACAATTTGCATCTTTCGTTTATCGAATCATTTTAACGAAACGTTAAGCAATATATAGAAATATGCCTAATATTCATGTAACAGAGATTTGTATGAATTAAATACTAACAAAAAAAAAAAAAACGAAAAATAAAATAACAAAAATAATAGAATTAGAATAAAAATAACAATGAAATGTAACAAATATTTAAATAGCAATCAATTAATTAAATATAATCTGTGAATACTTAATTATTATTATTATTATTATTATTATTATTATTATTATTATTTACTAACAATCAGTATAAACATAAATATTTCATAATAAGTATTATCATTAATTCTGTTTAAATAATAAATAATCGAAAAACTGAATTAATTATTTACAATTAAAACAAAAGAAACGAAAAATCATAAAAAAGAAATAAATAATAATAAATTAAAAAAAAAAATAATACAAATATTATTATTAATTATTTTTTATTTTAAAATTTGAATTAACAGGTTGTACTATTGATTTCGGATTGTGGATTTGTTGGTAGCAAACAGAATTATATAGAAAACTAACGATTGTAAATTAAATTCATAGTTTTTATTTATTTTTTTTATTTATAGCAAATATTTCTGTTTGCATTTTAAATTTGAATGCCGCATGGCAACACAAAAATAACTAACATTATGTTCAATAATATAATCAGAAGTAATATTTATTAATAATAAATAACTGCAATACAAAAAAATTATTTGCAAAAAAAAAAAAAAAACTAAAAGCAAATTATTTATTTTATGAAAAGTTATTTGTTATTAATTATTTCTATTATTATTATTGATTAAATTTTATTATTGAAACAAAAGCAAAAAAATAGATGAAAAAACAAAAACCAAAAAAAAATACATAAAAGAAAAAAATTTCAAAAAAATCAAACATAAAATATTAAAAATAAAACGAAATGTGTATATATTTATATTTAATTTTAAGTAAGGCAATAATTATTAAATTGTAATTATTTTTCACACAAAAATACGCATGTGAAATTAGTAAAATAATTGAATTGAAATTAAATAGAATGTGACAAATGAGAAAAACAAAACAAAAAAAAAAAAAAACAAAAAATGTTTAACAAAAAGAAATCGTGCTGTGGACTTGTGTTAGCAACCCAATAAAAATTAAAAATAATAAAAAAAAAGAATCGTTTGTGAATTAACACCAACGAAATATAATTTTTCTGATTGCAAATTAATTTATAATTCTACTAGTTCGATATATATTATCACATGGATTTCTATTTTCATGTAATTTACTTTTTATGTTTCAATCTTTAATCGGTCAGGTGGAATTTTCATTTATTTAATTCATTTGCAATTAGCAAAATTGGTAATTTTCGAAAAAAGAAAAATATTTAAAAGATTTTGTTAGCTTTGCATCACATAATATCTCTAATATTAAATTTAAAATCTTTAACAATAAATTTAATAAATAATGCTTGTGTTGGCATTTGTCCATCATTATTTGTTTTATTCTCAGTAAGTACTTGTTAATGAATAGTGTAAATATTATGTTTTTGTTAAGAAATTATCGCTTTTGTTTTCAAATTTATTTTCAACATTAATTTTAAATAAATTAATAATGAGAAAGAAAAAAAAACAAATCATTAAAATGTCATTCCAATTAATAGCAATTATTAAATAAATAAATAAATGAAAATGCGATAAAATAAAAATTAAAAAAATAGATGAGAAGAAAAGATTTTCTGCTAGAGCACTTATCAGCTATATGCGGCACACTAGCAATATTAATTATATAATAGCAATGAAATAATGAATATCTTTTATAATAATAATTCAAATTTAGAGCTCAATTTAAAAAAATAAAGAAGGAAAAAAAATAAATGAAATAAAAAGAAATTAAATTATTAATTATATTATTTAAAAAAGATAAAAAAAAAAAAAACTGTTTTATTTATATCACTATTTATATTTCTAATTGATATCAATTAAAAATCTGTTTTTCAATGAATCCCCTGAGTATTGTGGTTATTATATAAACTAAGAACAAATTGTGCTATGTATGCTCCAATTATACTTATCGCATTACCGACGACTATATACCATAGCGATTTCTCGGAACTCAACATTGATAGAAATAACATATATTTTAAATCGTAAATAGCAAAATTGTTGTTTTGTTTCATCTACGATTTAAATCAATTTATGTCAGTGGAAATGTTAATAGTGGCATGCAATATCGGCTATAAATAGAAATATGAATAACATTATAACGACATTGTTTAAGGGTTTCTTTTTCATAATAATTTTCATTTTAAATCGTCTAACCGAGTTAATAAAATTCAAAAACAATATATTTGGCATTGATTTTGAAGCGTAAAAATAAATTAAAAACCATTGCAATGTCATTCAATAGATATTTTAACTTGTGAGAACCAATAGAACAAAGAATCGAATTACATCGTGACGATAAAATTTGCAATTCACATTTTATTTTTCATAACATTTCGATCAATAATTTATTTCATCTAAAAACACAGAATTAAAATGAGGTCAAATGGGTACAAAGTACAATGTCTTACATAATTGAATTCATGTTAGCGTATTTTTTTCCATATGTTTTTTTTTTATAAAATTAATAAACATTATTTCAGGAAAAAGAAAAGTTTTTTTTTTGAATATACATACTATAATTTTGATATAATTTGTTATTAAGTATAATTAAAAAAACATCGTTGTGAATTCCGCTACATTCATGTTATTTTATGCATATATATGTATATTTAAAATTTTTGAAAGAGAAAAAATCGGTCAGAATATATCGATTAAACAAATTTTCGAAATTACATAATATTCATCAACATATATTTATTGTTAAGTAAGTCAAGTCTAAGTACTTTACCATTATCAATTTGCAACATTCCTTAACCCTTATAATACTACACCAAATATGTATAATATGTAATGTATATTACATAACAATTTGATGTTATATTTATATTTATAGTCTTTTGATCCTGTTCGTTCAGGTTCATTCGGTTCACATACCGATTCCATATAAAAAGAAAAATAATCTTTGAATTTGATACAAAAAATGTATTTCCAATAAAAATATAAGATTTTCATCAGGGCCAAATGCACATTAAATAGAATTATATTTATTTTTAGTGCTTATTTACTAAAGCGTAATATTAAATAAAAATTAAATTGCCTATGTAATATTTTTTTAAAATAACAAATCCTTTAGCTTTATTGCGTTAAGAACAATCTGTTTTAATGTTCTTACTGTAATTATGTTGATGTTTAAATTGTCTTTATCGTGTACAATTGGTATTTTATCTATCTCTTGTACTTTTAAATCAATATTGATCTACGATAGCGAAATACCTTCATTCTCGTTACATATGACCGGCACAATTCAATCTTCGGCTCATAATAATTTGTGCAAAATACTCAACAAATTGAGACTTTATATTTTTACATCTGAGGGTCCCATTTTGTCAATGAATCAAAAAGGGAAACTCTCTTAGTCAAAGGCTCCAGAAGGCTTCTACGGGCCTTTATTAAGATGATGTGTTCCCCCGCTAGGGCCAATTGTTAATAAAATACGTTTTATCCCCTTTTTTCTCTTTACCGAAAAAACAAAAAAAAACTTATACCTCCCGTTTTTATTACTATAGTTAGTTACTGGCCAAAATTAGTAAAAGTTATTAAATAGCGTTCTAATTACTATATATTTACTTTTACTAACTACCGTTTTCATTACCGACTGATCTCAGTACATTTCATTTTTCCTCATGTT
>JAABKK020000004.1:1054010-1079949 GCA_011634745.2 Catotricha subobsoleta
AAAATATAAATTATTCGTATTATCGGCCATTAAATTTCTAATACTATTATTGACAAATGTTTTCGCGCCGCTTACGCTGACAACGCCGCCGCCGCCGATAGTTAAGAGTTTTAAAACGCCACGCCGCCGCCATCTAACCTTATGACGCCGCCGGCGGAAAAACTACCGCCGGCGCACACGTCTATATATATGTAATGTATATATAAATATATGCGAATATTTGACATAGGTACACAGTGTAAATACAGTGTTTACTTACTGATTTATTCATTTTGCATTTTTCGTTTCTGTACATATCGTATATACTTACTCGTAATACGATAATATAAACTGAATACTTGCTATGCTATATATATTCATTACAGTATTCAAATATATAACATATGATTGGGAACACGCATTATTATTTCCTCTTGGGCTGTATATCTACTTGGAATGTATATCGCATAAATGGGGCAGGGAATCGTACCGAACCGTACCGAACATGAAAAACTACTGTTTGTCTTACTTCAAAACCGAACTTTCCTTTTTATTTATCAGAACCGAGCCCATTTTCAATTTTTGTCGCTATTATGCGGTTCTGTAAAATTGTACAATAGGTTACTCATTTTTAGGGATTTGAAGAAAAAATTATACTTGAGTTTACTCTTTTACTGAAGCGATCCTCAATAACCCCTGCTTCTTTGACTTCAGATCCGAATTCTTACATATTTTTTTAGGCACGTATTTAAATATTCGGTAAATTATCCAATATATTCAGTAAAAAATCCCAACGTTCGGTAAATAGTTCAAATGTTCAGTAAGAGTAACTGAAAAACACGGATTGAGACAATTACATAAAGAGAGAATGATAGGTTTATAAAAGATGAATGAAACGAAGAGATGGACACTTATTATATGGATTTTGATTAAAGTAAATGAGAGTTATGCCCCAAAATTTATTATTTCTTACCGAACATTCGGATTGTTTTTAGCCGTACAAAAGGGTTTTCCTACTGGTAGAATAAATTGTTCCCTTTCTTTTACGAGATCCGAACCCTTAATTTTATTTGATAAGAACCGAACCACTATTTATTTTTATCAGAACCGAATCCCTAAAGATATGAAGGGGTACGATTCCCTGCTTTATGGTTCAAAAGTTTTCTTTTAAAATAAAAATACCTATTTAAAAAAAAAAAATTGGTAACTAATGATTATTTGCGTAAAGAGTAAACCAAGTTAGATTCTCCTACGAATCTTAATTTTTTAAATTTGTATTATTTATAATCATTCGAAACTGAGTTTCTTTAAATATATTACATACGCAAAGATGATGATAATGATTTGCTTCTTCAATTATTTTTTTTTTGCATTCATTCCTTTCATTGTGTAAGCGAAGTAGAAGGGTGATACAGAAACTCATTAATTTAATTTTACATATTATTTACATAAATTATTGTGCCTGCTAAGTGCTTGATTACATATGATTATTGAATTATACTTCATTTATTTTTGCTTCATTTTTGAAAAAAAAAAAACAGAAAGCATTGGGGGCCATCCATAAATGATGTCTATGTTATTAGGGAAGGGGGGACTAACTGTAAAATGGCCAAAAATAGACAAGGGGTGAGAGTGCAAATTAATGGACGTCCCTGCTATGACTTTTTTAATACCAAATATTTTTTTAAAGGAGGGGGTCTTTAAAATCAGAGATAAACCGACAAGGGGATACGGGCTAGTCAAAAAACTACTAAAAATATCGGACGTCATTTATGGATGGTCCCTTGGTCATTTAATAACATTTTTAACAGAAAAGAAGCAGTGTAACAATCATTTGTAATAGCTTCGTTCTTCATAACATCTACACACTGCATACATATGACTAATATTAAGTGCCTACAAACTTATAGTTTAACTACAGTTTAAAAATGTTATGTGAAAATTAAGTGTGTATAAAGAAAAAAAGTTTGTAATAAAGAAAAATAGCTTGTCGGACTGTTGTTAACTGCTATTTTTTTCTCTTTTTTTTTTCATATTCATCTGTATTTCTTATTTTAATTTCAAGCAAATACTTTTCAAAGGATAACGCCTAAACTACGTTAATCATCCGTTTCGCTTTTAAATATGTTTCCGATAAACTTATTTACTAGAATACAAATATTCAAGGTTAAAAAGGTTCCATATTTAAATATAATCTGACAATCTGTTATACATATTGTACTAAAGATATTGAGCGATCAATTTAAAATGTTGGCCAATTAGTTCCGAAACTAGCAAGCAGAAATTTCAATATAAGTATTATAGTTTTGATTTTTTTTAATAATATTTAATTAATAAATAGTTGTTGTAGAACTACGGTGATAACTGCCCTTGAAAAAAAATACTTCATTGAAATTTCTCAAAAACGAAGTAAAAAGTGTAATACCACTGTCATACCCTGTAATGGTAAGAAATTCATACCATAATCATTAGGGCCCGTCATAAAAAAAATTCTTGGATTTGGATTTAGATTTGTTAGAATTTATACTAGAAAACTTATGCCAGATTTATGAGTTTTAGAGTAAATCACTTCAATACAACTTATTTTAAGGGGCGATCGGAGGGGGTGGGTTTGCATAATCGACACCCCCTTGACATAACGAACATTTCATCTGAAGACACCCACTCTCTTGGACCAACCGTTGAGGTACAATATTTAGATTTCTATAGGAAAATGAGGTACATCAGCGCCTAAATTAATATTTCACACAAGACAAAAAGTTAAATGTAACATTAAAATTCGTCTTTTCCCCATAGTATGATATGAATTTTATTTCATCAATTGGATCAACAATTTCATTTATTGGCATTATTATATTTATTTATATTATTTGAGAAAGAATAACTAATAAACTAAAACTACTAAATTGAACAATTTTTTAATCGTGCAAAAATTATTTAAATTTTTAATGCGTTCATGTGTGTTAAATATTAATATTAAATAATTTCTTATTTTGTAATTGAATTTTTTAGGTATTTAAATTTCATTAATGAAAGGTGAAGCAAATCAATTATACATACAAATATATACCTACAATTATCTCTAACGTCATGTAGGACATAGATGCCTATCTTAACAGAGATTTAATTTGATCAATTGATGATACATATGAATCATTTTATGTAAAGTAGCCGGCTCATATTAACATAATATCCAATCTTTACCTGCTACCATGTGTTAACTGACAAGTAAATAGTATAATTTGTATATTCAGTTTTTTCATCGATTCATAAGTTGTGACTTGTGTGTGCATTCTTGTAGTATTTACATAATAAGATTATAATGAATTTGTAACCTGTTGTTTGTTAAGTCGTTATTTGTTGTTGTTGGACCATTAATTATCATCTAATAATGTGATAATTGGAGATAATTAGCATTAGGCAGGTATTTCTTTATAAATTTGTGTGTTCTTTTTATACACATTTTTTTTTCTTTTTTATCTTAAAACTTAAAACATAATTTTTTTATCTCCATTTAGTGGTTAATGGGTTGCTGTTTCTTTTAAGAAAACTACATTGCTCTTTTGGAATTTTGAATCGTTTGTTATTTAAATATATTCGTTTACTGATTTTAATATTATGATCTATCGAAGCTATTTAATTTAAAACTAAGAATTTTATAAAACGTTCGTTTACGTTTACTTGTACATCATCTAATCTAAAAGAACCTCAATTGTTCTTTTCTTATTAGAATAAATTCAATTCATTTTAATTATTATAGATACATTGTAAGAACTCCTTCTAACTGAAAATTAAAAGCTGCCAATGCAATCCTAGCTAAACTAAATGAGAAAGTGTTTTCAGAAATTGGCCACGAGCTACTGTAAATTAAATTTTTATAATTAATCATAAAGTGCCTAATGAATTGAAATTCTACTCGTGGAATAAATGGAATAAGCTAAGCGATACATATATGAACAAATGTTATTACATTGCTCAATATAACAAACAATACAAAAATCAACAAAAAAAAAAAATTGCTCATCAACTTCCGGTGGGTAATATCTATTAGAGTTTATTATCAATTATAAAGTTAATATAATATTTCAGTATCTGTGCGCGATATGTAGTTAAGCACCTAAAAATACATATTTAAAAAAAAAATGGCCGCGCCTTATTGTCTGTGATGTGCATTAATTAATTTATATCAATTTTTTTAATTGTTCTGGTTTTAATTCATTAAAAAATAATAATTTGAACTTGAAGAATATTTTTATAAATTTGTAGATACCAGCAAAAAATAAAAAAAAAAACAAAACAAATAATTGTTGACCTAAACCAAAATGGTCAAATTACCATTTGCAAAAATTGTGAGAAAAAAAAATTGTAAACGCGGCAGCGTTTAAAGAAGCATTCATAAATAATATAAAATTTTAAAAAATGAATAAAAAAAAATCACGAGAAACGAACGCTAACTTATGTTATAAGTATGTTTGCCGCCTGTCAAGCAAAAAAGAAATAAACATACAAAAAATTGATATTTTCGTTTAATTTGCAAAAATATTTACTTTTTAATTAAGTATTTACTTATTTTATATAGTTTATAAATGTGTATAGTATATAACATTAACAAGACTTGATAAAATGCAACATATATTAAAATTGTAAGAAAACTAATAGACATGAAAAAAAAATTGGTAGACTAGATTGGTCACTAAATTTTCATATGTCCGGAATGTAGTATGTATTATATCCTTCAATTCAAACCACAGATAATAAAAAGGATTAGGATGAATAGAATAACCTAATACTAAGAGGGCGTTCACGTACAATAAGTTAAAATTGAGAATTTACGGTTGGTTGTGGTTATATTCTTTGTAATTTTATAACTTTTACTTATTAACTAAAAATTTGTAGAATTTCAATCTGATCAATTCCTCAAGCACCTTTTAAGAGTAAATGAATGACGTCAAATTTAGGACAATTTCTTTGATGTTCTAGAAGTTAGTCTTGAAAAATTTCCAGAGAATCGTTTATTATTGTGGTTCTGGTCTTAGTGCTAAATTCCCAATGGGACAAGTAGAAAGCCCTACTTGAGAAGTCAGTCTTAAGGAATCGAAATAATTTCTCATCTTGATCATTTTGGTTCTGGTCTCATCTCATCTACTCAATTTCCAGACACATTTTTATCTGCATATTGCTCGAGATTAGCGCTAAGCGAATTATCCCAATAAGTAACTTCCATTCTGTTTGAAATGTTACTAAGAAATATACTTAACAACATTTTTGACTGCTAAATAAGCCAACAACATTGACGATTGTTTGCATAGTTTATGTTTAATACAATTTGATTTCGATTGGTACTAAAGTAAAAACCTGTTATGTATAGATGGAGCTCAAAGCTACACTGATGATCGCTCGAGCGTGAAAACTGGTGTCTTCTGTTTGTAAAAATTGCTTGAATAAGGAAATATTTGGTTGCAATAACATTAATTTGTTAAAAGGTTAACGTTTCATTAAACGTATGTGGAGGGGATTTTCCAGAAATCGCTGTATTTTTATTTAAAAAAATACAAAAAAAAAACAAACGGCATACAAATTTTCTCCAAAATCTTTTATTTCACTAGAGCAATAAAAGTAAACAATTTTGCTTAGATAATAAGCAACACAGTCACTACTGAACGCCCTCTAGGTAAGCTAAAAATGGTATATGTAGTTAATAATCTGACTTTGTAAAAATCTCCTTTTATCAGTCAGGCTGAACAACCGATAGTATTGAAAATTTAGCTTTTAGAGAGAAAATGAGGTAGCACGGAAAATTTTCTATAAAAATTGATCATCCACTCTTTTGCGGTAATTTAAGTATTGAGACTGCTGTCGGTCAGAAGAACGCATCTAATCAATATGTTTCTTTCACAAATATAATTACGGCACCTCACTTCATTTATCCTATAACTGTATAAAGGCAGTAAGCAGTAAGTAATAAGAGCAAATAAAAAAATTATACTACATGCAACCGTAGAATTATTGCAACCACATTGATATTACTCATTAATTTATAACTAACAAATTAAACTGAAACTTAGTAGGGTGGATCGAATTTTTCAGAACTGCCGGTACCATCATTTTTTAAGTAGCATTTGCTCTTCTGAGTAAAGTGTATAAATGATTTTGAAAATAAGTTAAATTTCGATGTGCTTCAGGCTCTTGAAGTTGTCAAAATAGCAAATTTAAAGCACCGTAATTTGGTTCCGTTACAAGTAATTGTATTTCTGTATTCTCCGCCAATTAGAGTAATTCAATGCCTTTCAAATAATATATTGACCATACGTAGTTTACTACGAAGTTCGTAGTTATTATGTTTCAAATATCATCAAAAAATCGATCCACCCTATTGTATAGGTAATAGAGTGGATCGATGTTTTTTTTTTTCATACCTTCTAACATTGTTTTTTTTCCAACCATATTTGAAGCATTGTATATTCGTGCCGTTGCAAATAATTGTGTTTCTGTTTTATTATGTAGATGGCTTTTAAATAGTACATGCGGCATTTGTAATTTGTTACTAGGTTTGTAGTTAAGTTATCTGATTTTGAAAAATCGTTTGTTTTTGGGAAATTTAAAACTATATGACTACGAACCTCGTAGTAAACTACGAATGACCAATATATTTGTTGAAAACTATTGACTTGCGCTATCTGCATAAGAAAACAGAAACTTAATTATTTAAAACGATACTAATTTACAATGCTTCAAATATTTTCAACAAATATTTCTCAACTTTGCAGATCTACAGCACATCGAAATCGAAGACCTTATTTATTTTCAAAATCCTTAAAAAACGTTAATTAGAAGATCAAATGCAACTAAAAATACAATGGTAAAAGATATGAAAAAAAAAATTGATCCACGCTAATAGGTAAGTACGACCACATCATCTGAAATAAGAGTAAATGCGATAATAGAATTGGATAGCGCCATTGCACTAAGTGTAAAATTTTAAGTTTCCTCTTACAACTGATTGAGTTCCTTTGTGTATTACTTACTTTATACTTACTTTCTCCGCAAGCATATTTTCTAAAATATATTATATATGTTTAATATTAAATAATTATAAAAATGCATACAGTGCGGACAACGAGTCATGAATCACAAAATTCGTCTTTTTCTGCGCATCGTATCAAAAACAATAGACTTTGAGTGGAAAAAAGGAGAAAATAATGTGCAGTTGACGCCGTGTTGGTCATGACTCGTTAGATGAACTGTACATACCTACTATAAAATATAATATGGTACGGTAATAGACCTGTTTGAGCTGTCAGAATTGCTTTCGTTAATTCATTTTTGATCATTTTTGTTCATTCTCATTCTTGTACAAACAAAAAGTATTTTGCATTTAAATGTGATTTAATATATTCAAAACTCAAATTAATATGAAATTAAATACTTAATTTTATGTCTAATATTTTATTAAAACAATAAAATCACAAAACACGAGAAACAAATTAGGCGCTGTTCATATATTACGTAACACGATTTTAATCATTTTTTAACACCCCCGTCCCCCATTATAACAATTCGTAACAAATTTCCAGACTCCCCCCTCCATAGTTACGTAACAGAATTTCAAAATTTTTAAATTATTGAAGTAAAATTTTAAAAAATGTCTGTTATGTAACATCGACAAACACTCCCCCCACCCCAACATAACTCGGCGTAACACTTTAACAAACCTCCTCCCCCATTAAAGCGTTACGTAATATATGAACAGCGACTTAGTCTCACTCTTGTACAAACAAGAATGGGAGGTTAGGTGTTACTCAACGAAGTGACCGACTCAAATAGGTCTATACTCCAATCTGTGGCATAATTGTATATATTTAAAATGTACTTTTCAGTGGATATAAAAAAATATTTTGTCAATGACTTATTTCACTTCCATAATTTCCATTACAAGACTTCCTACAAAAATATTTTAATTACAGGTACATCTAAATGCGAAAAACACTTTCACTATCTTTTAGATTCTACCTCAATAAAATACACCTACCTACCGATTTATCGCATATGACAGTAAATAATGAAAATAGAATATAAAATTGCGAAAAAGTATAGTCATACGTGTGTATCGCACTTATCCACAAGGTGTTCGTAAAATGTATCATTTATAATGAAAAATAATTCGCTCTTTATCTCGCAATTCTCACATACAAAAAAATATAGAATTTGTGCATATTCGGACCGTTGTGTCGTCGCGGCGTCGGTACATTTAACTAAAAAAAATAATCGAATACGAACTTAGAATTAAATAGAAAAACATTATATATCCATCCAGTCTTTTGGTGTACTTACTTTGGTGAATTATCGTACGTTTGATGCCTTATATTTCGATTAAATACGTACAAACGTTTTTTCTTTCTTTTTTTTTTTTTTTTGTATTGAAAAGCAAGCAAAACCAAGTCGTGAATTTTTCGTTATATTTCGTTTGGCTATATTTTCGTCTCGTTATATTAGCGGTATACTTGTGCGTCTAGTGTGTACTGTGAGAGTTCTTTGGTAGGATAGAATCGTTCAGTTGAAATCAGACAGTCTTTAGCTTCAGTTCAGTTTAGTTTGTTGTTGAGTCGTGGTGGTTTGTTAAGGAAGCTGTTTTTTTTAATGTGATTTTATATGCGGAAAAAATAATTTTCACGACGACGACGTCTCTCCCATTACGGTGCGTGTGAAACAATATTAGATAATATATCACATATGAAATTAAGAATTTTGAGTTGTCGATGGGCATAAATTCAATATAATGAAATAAAATTCAAGGAAAGATAAGAGAGTAGCAAAAAAAAAAATGTATTTAATCGTAGTGCGGTGTTTGAGAAAAATGAAAGAAAATTAACGTCGCCCAGTCAAACAATAAATTGACTGGTTTTTATTATTTTTTTTTTTTGGCGTTGCGTGAGCGACACCACCACACATCAACACAAACCACCACTTTGTGTATGATTGTGGGTGCGTATTTCTTATTCTTTTCTTCTGAACTTTTTTATTTTATTGTACGATTGCTGTAACAATTTCTACACAACTTAGTATAAGTACACATTTTTTTTCCAAAATAATTTTCATCTTTATTTTTTCCGGTTAAGAAAAATAGTTGTTTGTGTTTTATAGTTTTCACAATATTAATATATATATATATGTGTATATATATATATACATATATATAATATATATATAAACTCTATATAATAATAAAAACAATAAATTGTGGATGGAACTATTTAGTGAAAGTGTAACGACAGTAACATTTTTTTAATTATTTTTTTTTTGTTTGCGTGCCTGTAATGGTGCTCACCGAGGATTTTGACAAGGAGCCCGACCGGCTGAGGCCGCGAATCGTGTAGCTCTGCCATGTGCCAAATTCCTGGACGACTCTGTTCATCCTGGGGATGTGTCCAGGCTCTTGTCGTGACCTTGGCCATCCTAATTTTGCCAATTACAGGTTAGTGTTTATTTGAATATTTACTTCTTTTGTTGTTTTATTTTTAAATTACTTAATAACCCAACGAGAAATTTATATAAATTTTATTATTCAATTATTTTAAATTCTATTCATTTTGCGGATATTTATAGTTAAATTATAAAGAGTTAAAAAAAAAATTTAAAATTAAATAATAATAATTCACAAAGTTTCATAGTTTCATATGGGAAAGATTTTAGTCAATACTCGTAAATATTCTGTTCGGGAATTGTGGAAAGAAAATAATGATAATTCTGGTCGATATTATTCACTTTATTTTTATTTGTTTTTTAAGTTATGTTAACAGTTTTTTTTTTAGAGAAACACCGCATTGATTTTCCATTAATTTGGGGTTGTATGTGTTTGCTTGTGTGTGTGTGTGTGTGTGTGTTTGTGTTTGTGTGACTGTGGGTTAGGATATTTGTGCAATCTAGGTTTGTAGAAATGTGCTCTAGTTTTATTTTACATTTTTATTTTCTTATCTTTTTTTCTTGTTGTAATACACAGCACAACCTGCCTCTATTTTATTGCTAATTCTGAAATATAGAATTTTCAAGCGTGCCATTTAGGGTATTTAATTTATATGTGAAATTCTAAATTTTAATCTAATCAAATGATAAGCAGTTTATAAGATTAAAAAAAAATAGAAAATATAAAATAATTAAAATTTCACAGAAAGTATTTTTTTTTTTTAATTTGAACAACATCTTACGTGATTAATAAAAAAAACATTGATTTGAAATGAAATATTTCTTAAACGTTTATGTCTCAATAAATCTATTTACCACTAACATTTTAAAGATTCTTAAGGAATTTCTTATTCCTCTAAATGCAAGTAATTAAAACAAATTTAAAGAATTCTATTCGTATATCTAATACGAAATGAATAACATTTTATTTATTTATTTTTTTTATTCATTTCTTAAAAACAAAAGGTCGGATTAAATAAAAAAAACAAAATGCGTAAGCTTTTAAAACAAAGTGAGACCGACCTTTTGCTATATGCAATATAAAATCGTTTATAGTTGCAGCGTTCTGTCCTTGATCTTTTTTAAAATTTTGAATTTCTACATTCTTACGGTCAACAATTATTGCGGAGTTTGTGTGTAAGTTTGATGCCCCATGCAACTAATTTTATTTTTCTCAACTATTTTCCATCTTTGTTCCTTTCTTGTTTTTTTTTTTTTTTCTTAATTATTTCCTAATTGTTTTCGATCAAATATTTAGTATATTAATCCCGAGATTTAAAATTATTATTTATACATTTGATGATTTGATTTTGGATTTCTTAAAATAATCAAGTGCATTGACATCGATAACTTTATTTATTTATTATAACTAGAAAGATAACTTTTAATTCGTCGAGGGCTACTGAAATTAATATTCGACTATTACTTAAACGGGGAAGGAACCAAGGAATTAACTCCCAAAAATTTTGCAGTTAATTCTCAAAAAATGGGCATTAATTCCCAAATTATTTGGAAAGTTATTTCCACTTCCCTTCTCAAACATGTCTAATAGATCAATTTTAACCCGACATTTAAAATGTCAATATGATGTCCAAGAATCAATTTTAGAAACTTTATAGAAACCGAAATGTTTTGTGATTCGGATAATAATTGAAATAATTAAGTTTTAAAGACCTACTACATAATACATACCATTAAACATCAATAATAACTTCACAATAATTGAAATCGATAGCGGTGTTTTTTTTACTTTCTCATTCTTCTACGTAATTACAAAGCAAATTTTATTTTAGAATCTTTTTAGAGCATTTCTTCAAATAAAACAGTAAACAATTTGGATAACTGTGATGCAATTCATATGTAATACCATTCATCAGAAGTTAAATTGTCTACAATCATTTTTTAAATAATGCAAAAAATAAATATTATAGCTGATAAATTAATAAGAGTATACAATTTTTATTATTTTTTTTATTGTAGAGTATATTCGAATTGCGTTTTTTTTTTTTTTAAATATCATGTATGGAAATGGTAGCCTACAGTCCTACACATACTTTACATATTCAAACAAAATCTGTACAATCTTTAACAATGAAATAAAAAGATTACCATTAATTTTGTGGATAAATAAATTTTTGAAAATATTTTCGAAATTTTTTTTTTTAATTGTTTTATATATTTTTCAGCGATGTTTTTAATATAAAAAATAAGATAAATAATTAAAAAGTTTATTAATTTCCGTTATATATTGACAACAAAATGTTGCTTATGTAATTATGTAACTATATTTCATATAAATTTACAAAATACCATTTACTAAAAACAGAAATCGATTTAAAAACTAAAATTGAATGAAATCTTCGCCACATAAACTAATAGACTATGAATAAATTAAGATAGTTACACAAATTTCGATAAAATTGTCATAAATACATAAAATTTATCAGTTGAAAAAAAGAATTCACCCCTCACAAATTTCTTTAAAATACCAGAACAATCTCTTCACTTGCATTAATACGAATAACAAGTTAGTTATAAAATATCATCACGTCATCATTTTTATTATTCTATTATCTTTATATTTAACACAGCAGCAGGAGTTTTCGCATAATCGTTTCATATAATTGAAGTCGAAAGAGAAAGAGAAAAATAAAAATAATAGTTTTTTTGAAAAACCAACCCTGTGTTTAGTTATTATGAATTATGATTTATATTTAATGTTTTTCTAGATATATATAAAAATATATAAATATTTTCTTTTAGCAAGGTATGTAATCGCATAATAGAATTTAGAACAGAATAAAATAATGTAAAGTCTACTGAGATGTGTTCAATAGCAATGTCACCCTAAAAAAAAAAAAAATGTTTTTTCTTCCATGCTTTTCGGAATGATTGTTATTGGTGTTATATAGGTACATTGTTGAGTGCGTTTATTATAAATAACGAAATTTATTATAAACATTGCTTATAAATAATATTAAAATAAATAACTAGACAATTATTAGTAAACAATAGGACCCCAAAATATTTTTGGTCATAAAATGTTCTAGAGTATGAATGGTATGCAATAAGTGTAAATAATAAACCGTATGATTAGATGGTATTTTCGTCGATTAATTTGAAATAAACTATGAATCAAAGAAGAAAAATATAGTTAATGCATTACCATTTATCTATTCAAGTTTAATTTAAATATAGTCTCGTGTTCCAGATATGGCCTATATCAAGGTTTATTAAAATCCATCATGATATTTCCCAAGTTCTTGATTAGAATTTAGTTTATTTCGATTGCAAGTCATCTATTGTCATCTAATTATATTCTGCTTAATGTTTGAAATTGGCTTCTAAATGTCAAATTTCGGATTAACTTAATACATAAATTTTGACTATAATAATTGAATCGTTTTTCTTTAGAATGTAATCGCATTTACTCTTTCTTCGCATAAATATTGTTCACTTTGTGTTCATTTTCAAATGTACCTCTGCCTATGCCGCATATATTTCTATTGTAATAGATCTTGATGGTGAATTGGCGCGATATTACGTCATCATATGAATTTAAATAGAATCGAATAAATTTACTATAAATTTTATTTATATTTATGCAAATCCCTTCTTTCAATTCAAAAACTATTCAAAATATATATATTTCTATAGCAATGAATGCGATGCGTCTCATATTATGTTTTATAACCCCTTTTATGAAAAAATGATATGGAAACGATTTTACTTTGTGGTTGTTCTTGTTTTTAATTCAAATGTTTTTTTTCTTCAAAATTTCTGCTTTTATACTGTTATTATAATAACATTAATATTATAATATCATAGACCTATTATGTCTTTATTTGTATTGAAATTTTGAGTATCAGAATATGTATTAGGAAATGCTATTAAGATTTTTTTTTTGCTCTATTTCTGCAAATCATGAATAAGAAATAAGCTATTTTGCTACTTTTGTCATTGAGCCTACGCATAAATAAATCTACTACGAATTTACTACAGCCACCATATCGCCACAACAAATTTCACAACTTATACAATCACATTTACGATACAGGAATTTATATTTAGTTTACTCTACTTTCTTTTCTTTTTCTTTACTTATTATCGTGAGTATATTAAATTGACTTGTTTTCATTTATTTATAGCTGTATATATTTTTTTCAAATGTGAGTGATATAAAAATAATTTAAGTGGAATTTTTTGTCACAATTTCACAAATTCGATAAATGAAAATTAACTTAAATGTTAGCAATTAATTACATTGATAATTGATCGGCAGTTTAATCGAATTAAATTTTATATCGATTTATCAACAGATGATGAAAAACTATTGTTTAGGACTTATGGTTAATTATATTTATTGTGCAGAAGACGGTTAAATTTTTTTGGTCATTTTTTTTTGTCAAACTGTGCTCATAGAAAATGTTAATGGTCCGGAATTACTGCATGACTATGACTAAGGACTTTTCCTTTTACTCTTATTTTTATTTTTACCCCTCTTTTCATCACAAAACATAATTTATATTAGAAACATTTTTTTTTTATTGTACTTTATCCGCATAATTTTTTTTATAATACCTGTTTTATAGTTTCTTGATTAAGCGTACAATCAATTTGACTATTCGAAATGTGCATAATAATTTTCATAATTCAGTATCAGAAAATTTCCCTATTATATATTTAATGTATCTTTTTTATTGTTGTTGTAAATCTTCGTCTTGTTCAGTTAGTTACAGTACAAATTAATTAATATCTAAATGATATTTAGTAGTTTGTCGATTATATAATTTGAATGGTGAATGGATTTAAGTAGTTGTGAATTGTGATTTAATATCAAGAATTGTTTTAAGCTTTTATTAAAATATTAACTAAATAATTTACAATATTAACATTTCGCTAAGAAATTAGAAAAAAACAAACATGATAGGTAATAAGTATAGAAGAATCGGAAGTATCCGAACGAATATTATTAACATACATTTTATTTTAAATTCGTCAGTGGATAAAATTGATACATATTTGATTTAATTATAATGAAAATTCAATTATGTTAGTATTGAATTGCATGAATCAATGCAATGGTTTAATGGTTCATTTGATTGCGATGCTGAAAAATGGAATAGTAATTGAGTAGAAATATTTTTTTAAATAAAATATTTAAACCTACTCATTTTCTATATTTCATAATAGAAGTGATTTTCGATTAATTATAAATTACCATATTTAGCAGAATCAAACTAAATTTCATGTTAGTGCTCAACATTTTAAATGATTCATCAAAAAATTAATAATATTTCTCAACTATAGCACTATAGCAATATATAAATATATAATTACCCCTCACAAATATTTTGAACAGAAATAAATTAAAAGTAAAAAAAAAAAAAAAATTAATAACGTAATTTGTTAAGTTTTCACCTATAATTTTACTATAACCAAATAGCGCCATAGTAGAAAAAGAATTAATAAAAATATAACAAATAAGTATAAAGTTAAAAAATAATGGAGAAGAAGGGGTTGATGTTGTTGTTGTTTTTATTTTTTTATTTTTTTATTTTAAATATTATATAGAGCGACGCATAGTGACTAGAATGAGACAGGTGTGACATCAATCATAACTTTGTTGTGTGTATAACCGATAACCCCTAAAAGGGTGGTTGGTGTATATCTAAACTATACAATATCCGTCGTAATACTGATGACTATACAGAAATTATATTTGTTTGTGCAATATTAGTATTTTTCATTTTTTTTTTTTTTTTTTTTTTTTTTATAATTTAATACCTCTTGGAGGTTTGTGTTTTGTTGTTGTTGTTGTTATTATTATTGTTGTTGTAAATGTGTTTATGAATTTTATATGGATGTATTTGAAAATATTTTTATATGCGTATCTAAATTTTTGTATGGGATATTTAGTTGCGTTGTACCTTTTGTTGGTTAATGATTATGAAATCAGGAAGGGAATAAAAACGACCCTGCGCAAGATAGTTTTCAATCCTCTAGTTTATTTAACATTTCGTTATTGTTACTTATTTTTGCGCATGCAGACACTGTACGTGACCTAACAGTTGTACGCATACACATTATTATATACACACATATCCACCTTAAAATAAATTGAAAAGGTGCGTTATTTACGCTACGATTATATTTTTTGTTGCAAATTCAAATAACTTCATTCCCTTTTTTATAATTTTGTTTACTTCTTTTTTTTTTTTAAATTCTACAATGTTCTAAAGAATAAAACTCAATTGCCATTTTAATTGTATAATACTGTAATAGTTTGAATGGAATTTGTGTGAATTGTCCACTGATTAGTAAATTGTTCTATCTACATATTACTATTTTTGTTAACTCGCTTTAGAGTTTCAGATCGAATTTCTTTAAATATGGATTCGAACATTTTATATAAAGAGATTTTGATGAAATGTATGACGATTATTTTTGTAAAATTAATTCAAAATCTGGCTTTTAAATCAGATGCAAAAACTTGCTGTAGACCGGTTTTTATCCATTCAAAAACTTATATCTGGTTCGTGAATTGGTGGAGATTGTAAATACAAAGAAGGAAAATGTGGAAATAGGTAAATGTATATATCGTAGTTTGTTGAAAAGATAGCTTTTCCTACTAAAATTTAAAAAAAAAAATTTATTGGCTTTTTAAGCGCAAATTATGAAATTAATTTAATTATATAACAAAACAATATATAAGTTTTGAATATGAAGTTTTTATTAAAAGCAACAATAAAAAACAAATGCCCTTTCCATAGTATTTTGTTGTTCCATAACATTTCGATACGCGCACGTCAAGAAAGTAAAAAAGAAAAACCACTGCAACAATAAGACAAAAATCAAGGACAAACATAACAAGCCTTTCTTCTTCTTTTTTTTTTTTTCTTTCTTTAAATACTGAAATTTCTCATCGCATCAGATATATTTTATTAATAATAACCGCATTACTATAATATTTTTATTATACAAACATTATAGTTTCTATGAATTTTTTAAAATTCTAACTAATCTCTATATTAGATATAGATTAGGATACCAACAACTTCATTTTTATATAACAAGCGCACATACATACAAACATACATGCGCACGCTTTTGTTTTCTTGGGAAGTCAATGTTTAAAAAATATGGTAAGGTAATTTGTTCTAAAAAAAAAAAAGAAGAAAAAAACGACAAAAACCGCGTTGACCTTCTTTTTTCTTTTAGTCAATCATATTCATATACAACAAACGAAATAAACCACCAATAAACGTGCACTGTTAGCCACTTTCGGAAAACTAAAAAAAACAAAAAATATTTCTCACCGCGAAAATAATCGCGCTGTTCCTTTAACCAATTACGGAAAATTTGAAAACGATACTATTTTGTATTTTCCTCCAAAATTCGAGATATGCTATTTTTTTTATCACAATCTGAGGAGGTGGGGGGGTTTAATTTGTTCAAAAATAAAAAATATACTATTTTGACCAAAATCAACAGATGGCAATTTCTCAGGGAGGTTACTTCCCCCCTCCCCTCCCCTTGCACACGTATGCATACAAATCATACAATGTCTAACATCATCACATCATTATTAAATTCTAAATTGTATAAGAAAATAATAATAAAATTTTGTGTTGTCATATAAATTTTATACAATTTTTTTTTCTCAGTGGTATTATTTATTTCTTTCTCTGTTAATAATCATGTTAAGGTATATTTACATAAGATTATAAATTTTACATACACACGTATATTTTAACTGTAGTCGCCCGTTTGTGCTATACTGTTTTTTTTTTTTTTTTTTTTAACTTGAAATTACTGACACCGATGCGGTGCAATCTTTTGATGAATGCGAGCATAAGGGATAGGAAATTTATCTTAATAGAAAAATATGTTTAACAGAAATTTTGTGTTCATAGGTACGTTAAAAGGTATTCTGTTGTTAATTAGTTGTGAGTGTTAAACTGGATGAGATTGTTACCAGGCTTGTTAGAAACTGAATTACACATATAATAAATGATGTGGATTATTTATTATTAGTAATTTATTATTTATTATTATTACATTATTTTTTTTGTTGTGTTGACGAAACTACATGCATTTGAAATCACATTTTTCGCAATTACCCACATGCAGGGTTAATTGATTTCATTACATCAAAAAACTGATTAATACCAATTAATACCATGAAACAGCAACGCATGCCACATACATTTTTGTTTTTTGTTTTGTTCAATAAAGAATTTAAACGCTTCCTTGAAAATAGTTTATGGTAATACTCCTGTGCTAAACTGATAACGTATTTAAAAAATTAACAGCGTTTAAAGAAAATAAATATTGATATTTCTTTTAAATAAATCCAGCTTATTTCCTTTCATTTTGTTTCTTTTTTTTTCAAAATATTGGAGCTTTTGAATCTTGTTTGGCCTAAAAGTACATTTTGCTACACCTAATGACCCTGGGTAAATATTTGGCCTGAGGGTGGAAGCGGTTTGAATGGTTTCCATTTGTTTTCACTTCAAAGATTCGAAAAAAGCTGGAGTCAGGGACCTTGGTTTGGTCTGTGTCCTACCCCCCTATTTGTTTATTCAATTACAACGTTGATTCTTTGCTGAAAATGTCATCTATCGAAATTATGTTACAATATAATGTCAATTTATATTATTCACTAAGTTAACTAACTAACTAAATAGAATTTGTTTTAGAAATAAGAACATGTTTTTCATCAGAATTCAGAAAAACACTGTTTTCTAAGCTCTTCATTTTCTTAAATTTATTGCGAAACATTTCTCATAGAACGTTTAATAGGTAATTAGGAAAAGAATAATGTCTTAAATATGCGGCAAACATATAATATTAGAACTAATACGAACACCTCTTGAAATATGAAGTATCGCATATCACTTTATTTCATTTTTAAATGCATTGCTTCAGTTTAATACTTATATTAAAGTATACATTTTTACACTTTTTTTTTAGAGGGTATAAGGGTGATAACAAATGTAGAAAATGTATGGAATAGAAGCTTAGAAAAAAAAAAAAAAAAATGAAAATATCGTAAAACTATCGTAAAAATAATAAATTAAAAACAACTGAAGAATATTTCAGACCCTTATTTTTTTTTATCTGCCTACTGCGCAATAAGAGAAATAATTTTTCTTTTTTTGGTTTAACATTTTAAATTCAATTTTAAAATTTACTGCAATTGCGCTGGTAGAACAGTCCTGTTTTTTATTTTCGTATATTTTCTCAATACGGCTTTTTTTTTTCTTTCTTTTTAAATGCAATAAGTACTGATGTGAACTTAAAAGTATATTTACATGAATTCAATAAATTAACAATTTTATAGTTAAAGAAGCTGTCTGACGGGATTTTTTTTTTATTTTTCAATATATTTTTTATTAGCCTAAAAATTTAAATGAATTTTAAATAAAGTATATGTATCGCTTTTTAATTCATGCGATCTTATCCAATCGGATAGATTAGCCTTATTAAAAATAAGAATGGCATACTTATTTATGCATAAACCCCAAATTATATTATCAACAATTTTCAATGTGAAACAAAATCAAACAAATAACTAATGAATTAGTAAACAGCTTCGTTTTTTTTGTTAAGATTATTGATATGGTTGCATCAGGAAGGCGAATCGAACCGAACCCCAACAATGAATTATTTAATCCAAACAAAACCAAAAATTAAAATAGGTACTCATATCTTTATACTTTATTTTGTAAATGAATTCTAATCAACTTTAATTTGAGATTGGACTGTGTCGATTTTTAGTATATTTTATGATCCATAATCATAATAATCATCTGCTCAATGATAACTGACAAAATATGTAAAAATACTTTCATTATAAATTACTTAATTATCAGTTTCATTGTCAATTTATGTAAAATCTATTCTCAATTATTTAAAATAGTAATTATTTATTAATCTTAAATTATAGTTGTAATCTATATAGCCAAAGAAAAAAAAAACCATTTAGACTTATTTGCTAATCTATAATTTAAATAACTATAAAGCGAAAATAGTTCATTAGTCATTACTAATCTATAAAAAATTTATGTTATTTTGAAGTCAAAGGTAACATTTTTAAATAAAATATTTGAGCATAGTTAAAATAAAAATGTTTTTCTTGTGCTACAACAGCATAATTATGGAAAAATCAATAAATTTAGTTATTTTTCACAGTAAAACACTGGTTCGTTTTAAACTATTTTTTTTATGGTAATAAATAGAAAAAGACCGTCTTTGCCTATGCCTGTTAGACTGATATCTTAGTATTTTAATGAAGGTGTGGACATTTTTCCATAATAGCACGTACTTTTATCGAAATAAAATGACTGACTTTTTTGTGAATTTTTAGTGTACATATTTTGAAGAAATGAATTTTGAATGCAAATTTAATAGTATCTTTCTTTTCATTTTGACATTTTTAGACGTCTACAGACCAGCAAAGCTAGACTATAGTTTATAGATTATGTCTTATAGGGTCTAATATACCCTCTATCTACCGTTTTTATATCATATATAGACGGCGTAGTATAAATATCTAGTTTATATAACAACGGTGTATATACCAGAAATTATAGACTGCAATCCACAAATAGACTATAGTCTAAACTTTTATTTTGTTTTTTCTTTCGATAGTCTAGAATATCTAAAACCGTTTATAAACTTGATATTTATATTTAGCCGTTTAAGCCGTTTGGATTTTATCACGACAGATTCTCTCGATTTTGAATCCGAAATTCTAAATATATTGTCTGAATTTTAATTATCGATATTTCTTTCATTTGAGATATATTTAACAGTGATCCCCTAATACATCCGTTAAATTTTGAACTTTTATATTGCCTATAAACCTCAATTCAATACCAATTAATATGACAGCGGTTCATACAACCGTTCATACAAATAAGATTCTACCGTTTATCATTCAAATAAAAATTTGAATACATTCCATTTCACTATAAAACTGATATATATTCTCATCATTGCGCATTTAAACAAAAAATATATATTTTTCCTCTTGAATTATTCAACAAATTTTATTGTTTAAATCATAAAAATCATTTTTAATTAAATATGCAATCCGCACAAACACAGGTCTATAAAAAAAAAGAAGAAAATTATATTATATGATTATTTATTTTTATAGCTAAAACTTAAAAAAGAAATAAAAGTAGGTAAGAACTAAACGAAAAGTAAATTTGTAAATTTGTAAATTTAAAGGAATTTTGATGACTTAACTTAAATAAAAGTATTGAAATCAACCAGAATATTAACATGCTTATAAATTGTTTAACTTCAATTACGATTAAAGCATGAAAACATAAGTCATTTATTTGTTTACTTAATTTTAAATTAGATTTGATTCATTCCAGTTTTAGATGCAAAATGAACAATTTATTTTAATGAAACGTGTACTTATGAGTAAAAATAAAAAGTAATTTTCAATTAATTATGAAGTATTGATTTTGAATTAGAATTTAACTACTTATACAGTTAATATGAACTGTTTAGTTTGTATAGTAAGTAACATATTGAATACTGACTGTCCCTCATTTACCACCACATTTATTATTTATAAAAAAACTCAACATCAACTTTTCATAATTATAAATGTAATTTTTTTTTTTTTACATTATTCCTAATCTAAAGATAAATGATTTACATTCTTTGAAGCTTATTCAAATGATATAAATACGCATTTGTGTGACTGCAGTACTTTTATTGCACTTAAGATTTGATTTATAATTATGCATCGCACTTTAGAATTCTATCGATGTAAATACAGTATCTAAGAATATCTTAAGAACTACTTAACATCGTTTCCTCTCTACCAGTTTATTGTCTGTTTATCTCAATGCTCCCATTATAATAATATATCGTTGACACTATAAGTTCATGTATGGAAAAATGAATCATTCATTTTGACAAGTGACACTGAGCTTAACATCAGATTTTTATGTTTATTAATATTACCATTTATTTTTCACATTTTTATTTTTCATCTTGATTTTGTAAATAAATAATTAATTAATATTATTCACCAGTTTTAGTTTTTTTTTTTTTTTTTTTTATCCTGGCTGCCAACTGAAGTTTTTATATTATTATTTTTTTTTTCTTCTATTTTATGAAGATGATGAAAATTCAACTCTTATAATTGAAATTCACATAATAGACTTGGTAAATGACAAGATTGACGAAATTCTACCTCAGCATATTAATATAATAAATATAAATGAAGAGGTTCTGCCTGCTTTGCTTTTATTATAAATTCGGATAAACAAAATTATGAATATGTTAATTTGTGTGAAATCTGTTATGTTGATGATGGAAATAGTCGCGCGACCGTTTTCGATGTACCACAAAACAAATATTGTAACACTGCTATTAATTTAACGTTCATGAGGTGTGAAAAAATTGATTTTAACAAATGGGTTAGTAACAACAAAATGAAGTCTAAAATTGTATAATTTTATATTTTTACGATATTTTACATGGCATATAGAATATAGATCACGACAGTTGTAATGTATATATTGCTATTTTTTTTATTTATTTTTTTTATTTAATCTTTGAATTCAGTTCATTTATTTTTAAAAGATTTTTTTATAATTGTGATTTTGAAATGGAAAAACTTAAAATATGAATTTGTATAGTTTTGAATGAGATTAATTTCTGATTGGATCATATTTTTAATTCTCAAGAGTAATTTTCATTTAGGATGAGTATTGTGAGAAAATGTTTTCATTTCTTATTATTTATAGTTCGATATAAATGCGTTCAAGAGATAATCATAGATAAAGAATTTTTGATTTTAAAATACGTTAGTCATTTGCCATTTGGTTGATGGGATGTGAATCATCCGATCGACTAAATATTCATGTCATATATGTAAACACGAAACGGCACACTCTTTCAATATTTGTTAACGAATTATTCGCATCAGACGACAGAACTGAGAAATCGACATGTAATACAATGTAATTTGTAAATTGGTTATAATTCAAAATGATGCGCACAGCAAGACGCACAAAACAAGATCTTCATCATCAAATTATTATCAATTAAGAATTCGTATCGCGTGCGAAGGTATACCCAAATAGAAAAAAGAAAAAAGAGAAAATAAAAATTTCGGGATATTAATTTATTGGTTGTTTTCGTCTCTGCGTACGCACAAAAACCACGCCGCAAAACTGGTTTTCTTTTTTACCTCATGTGATTCAATCTCATCACCATCATCATCATAATCATAATGTATATAAGATACCTATTCTTATTTATTTTATTTTATGTTGTTAATATAATATTTGATATGTATGCATGCGTACGCAGACTTGCATCATACCGAACAGAACAGAACAGAACAGAAAAGAACAGAACAGCGAGCCAAGCCAAGATAAACGATAACATGCTAAAAATATTATAAATACCTATCTCTTTGTTCTGCTTGCTTATATCATATTGAAAATAAATTTGACGATCGTACGATCAAACAATATATAACCAATTCAGTAGCTACTGCATTCCGATATTATGTGAAACAAGTCTATGTTGTATTATAAGATAACCGCATTTTGGACAAATGGAACTAAAATTAAATAACTTTTCTTTCTTTTTTTTTTTTGGTGTTTTACATCATGCGCAGTGTTATCCATAATTATCTGTATCAAACTATTATAATTTAATGCGTTGATAATGATGATGAAATTTATGGTGACTGAAACTGATGGAATCGAAAAAACATTAATCAAATCAGTTGTCGGGGTACTTTGTGATCAATAACCGTAACATATATACATAATATGAAATATCATCTCGCTCACTTATTCAATTATAGTATAACTGGAAAAAGTTATGAATCATAAGTTTCATATTTTTATTTTTATAAATAATAATAATATAAATGTCATTGCATAGCTTTGGTCTTTCCCCCATTATATCACAATCACTGATAATGATATGATGGACTCATTATAAGTAATATGCTGTATACAAATCCATTTACACAAATAAATAAATAAATAGCAAATTATTATCCTTTATATGCATGCCTACGTCCTTGAACAATTTTCATCATCACTCAACTTACATAAGGCGGAGGGGAATTGAATTGGAATAAATTGCTGTAAAGAGAAGAATTGTTTTTCACTTAGTAGTTCTATGGATAAATAACGTGTATATGAAATATTGTAAGCGCACCAATTTACAATCATTATCCCTTTTTTTGACCCACATCTATTTCATCATGAAATTGTATTGCCTTGCTTATATGTTTGGTTGCTTGCTTTACTGATATATAATTCTGCTTCTCCACTCTATAAATTTTTCTAAATCATTTCTATATATTATATATATATTTTACAAATAGATATAGTTGGTATTTGGTTATGGTAGCATGTCTATCCTGCAGCATCATCAACATCATCATCAGTAAGTATCCTATAGCTATATTATGACCTATGGATACATTTATCGAAGCACAGCAATCATGCAATTAGGGCATAATTTGCCCTTGTGGGACTTGTAGTATATGTCATATAATACGTTAAAAGTGGTTGGTATACAATATACATTCTATAATACAAGATGATTTTGCGTTCTATGTAAAATAAAGAAAAAGACCCTTTTTTGACTTTTTTCAATGTTATATGTGATTTTTTTACATTACACATATAATAATAGCGATGATAATATACTTATCTAAACTATAATATATATATAAAAAAAAAAGAGAATAAGTTAGATTTTGCTGATATAGCATCTGAACAGAGTATCAAGTTAGCAACATCACATTATCGCTTTTGTATAGAGTCCGCGTTCCGTCGCATACATGCATTAATAAAAAAAATTTGGTGCAAAAAAGAAATTAAGCAAAAGGGAAACAAAGAGACAATTGATTTTTTTTTCTTTTTATATTTCCTTTTCATTATACTTTATAAACATGAAACAACAACCAGTAGCTATTATATTGCTTCTAAACAACATTTCTATGAAAGAGATTGTCTAAATGGTAATGGTTGGCTATTGGAGATCTGACTAATATTTTATTTAATCAAATCGCATACCCTTTTTATTTGCTATAAAGCAAAGTGAATTAGAAATAAAAAAAAAAAACAAAAATAAAAAAAATATTTTCGTCATATTAATTGCTTAATATGTTATAGTAAAATATATTTAATGCTTTAATTATACATCACATTTATAAATTATTTAAATTGTACGCCTGGTATCTTTACTGAGTTGATTTTTTTTTTCTAAACGTTCGAAATGAATACAAAACAAAGTATCAAGAGACCAAATAAAGTATGCTTGCAACGAACACAGATGATATCTTTACAAATTATTTCAGAACAATACATAGATAGTATTTCATGTTGAAATTGTATGGAAAAAGTGCCAATTTTTATTAGATTTTGAATCAGAACTTTTCTTTTTCACTGTTAATTATCTCAAACAAATGTTCTTCTTTCATATTGAACATTATATGTAAGCACATAGGTTTTATGCAACGACACAAAATTCTTCAACCAAAACAAAATTAATTAAATTACATAAAAATGATGCAAGTATAAAAATAAATCTAGCATATATACAATATACATATATAAATGGTTCGGCACGCTTATGTACCAACTGAACGTGAACCAATATCAATCAAATAGCAAAGAATTATCATCAATTATCTAATTCCGCTATTAAATATTCAATATTAGTATATAATTCTTATATTTTCGCAGTGCATACCCAAAAAATGTCGTCATTCTAAAAATAACTTAATGACGTTTTCTTTAAAAGACAAAAGTCAAAAAATTTCTTCCAATTTCATTCAATCAATCATAATTAATTGATGATCTCGTGTATTTATGCGCGCCCATTTATAACAGAGAGAAGGTCAGGCCAATCAATAGAAAAACTATCAAGAGCTTGGTGGCGTCACGGCAATCAGTAAATCACCACAAAAGATCCACATCCAATTTAGTTTGTTGATGATTAAAAAATAAAAATAAAGTGACGTCGCCATACCAATCATAAATCATTTACATTTGTATTCGCTTGGCTTTTAAAAATTAAATAGAAATACTTAACATTTAAAATGAAAAAAAAAAAACAAAAAAAACGAAGATCTATATTATTATGCATTTATTATATTTGCATCATCAATAAAATCAAATGAAACCGCATCGGCGCGGAATCACTAACCCAGTTCAATAAAAAGAAAACCAGAATAAAATATAAAAAAAAAAATATGTATATTTTTTTTTTTTTTTAATGAAATGATATTTTCGGCGGCGCCATTCAATAAAAATACATAATAAAATCTAAAGAATATTGGAGACCCTCCACACGACATCCAAATAAATTTATAACATAACAACGGACCATAACTACATCGCACACACAAATCAAATCAACTATGTTAAAATAAATTATTATTTCGGTTTATATATATATAAATATATATATATATATATATTTTTTTTAT
>JAABKK020000004.1:1089234-1225465 GCA_011634745.2 Catotricha subobsoleta
TGCCTGCTAAATAACGTCATTGTCATTTTTGTTGTGTTTAATTTTTAGCGCCCCTATATTTTTGGCGCCCTAAATTTGCGTTTAGCTCGCTTGTACCTTTCACCGGCCCTGTGTAGAAGATAGCTCACATAATTCTAACACATAATATCCTTTTGGAAGAAAAATAAGCAAAAATAGTGTTTTATTAAAAAAAAAAAAAACATTTTTGAGGGATAATCACTTTACATAGCAACTTTAATCTATCGTACAATGCTATGTATGTAAACCAAAAATCAAACGAGAAATGGAAAGCCTTGAAACGATAACATAAAGATATAGATTTATGAAATCGTTGTTCTTATTTTAATTCAAAAGCCCTTTCTGTGAATTTCACAAAAAAATTATTTACTAAGAAACAATTTTAATTTGATATATGATATATCGTTGCAAAATAAAATCGCCTTTTATTATATGAAGATATACACAATAAATGTAATCCAATTGAAGAAGTTAAGTTATCACAAGTCCATTCAAAATTTGTTAAATTTATATTTATAGGTTTCGGTGTACTATGTATTGTTTCTATTTCCTTAATACATACATATAATGAAAAAAAAAAAAATAGTTAATAAGAACTAGCGATGAAATATTTTTTGTTTGTATTAATGGAATTACTGTTCACTTTCTTAAATCAAATTAGATTAGTTTGCAGATAAATCAATACAGAAAAAATATTAATAATAATAACAATATTTCAAGTTAAACAGTAGATAAAATTTCGAATTGAATGTTGCTTTATGGACAATATGTTTATCAACTCTAAATAAAATATAATAAACATTCGCAAAATCCAATAACCCATTGTTATACCGGTTTAGTATTTAGTTAGACAGTAGTGTTTTGCTAACATTGCACATGCACGTGGATTATTAACTAACGTATTGTTTTCGTCTTGTATGCATTTGCCTTTAATATAATTTATTATACGTAATGGAAAGGTAAAAATATTATTATATTTATGCAAACTATAAAAATAAAATGAAACTATAAATATATGCAGATGGCTTAGCCATTTAATAATTTCTGTGGTAGTTTTTATTATGGTTTAGAAATACAATATTTTAATTATAATAATAATAAGTATAAATATATTCAACAATAATAAAAAAAAAACAATAATTATAATATTATCTCGTTAAACAGGTATTATATAGAGTGCAAATATATTACATATTTAACAGAACTACAAGAAGTGCTACTATTTAACATATATTTATGTATAAGTATATAGAGAAAACATGATATAGCTGATACTGTTAACGATCTTTGTTGGTTTGGAAAATTCTACTAGAGACCCAAGTATTTATTTAAAATTTGATATTAATGATAAAATTTGCTGACTTTTGTGGAAAACTGTGAGAACATTTTTGTTTTTTTTTAAATGCAATACTGCTGGGTATTATATTACCTTAATTGTTTTTAATATGAATGCAACGTTATATATTGAAATATGACAGAACTAATAATATAAAAGGCGGTAAATAAACTTTCAATTGACTTAAGACAAGAGAATTAATCTTATCGTTTTGTGTTAAATGATAACTATGTGGTAATCAGTGTCATAGCTTCACAAATTGAACTCTACTGCATGTTTTAAAAAGACGCTCTACAAAAAAAAAAATTGGCGACAGAAAGATGTCCTACACCTGTAGCGCCCTGCTACGGTATCAGTCTTCGTAGCACCCTAGCTACGGTACTGGTGCTAATGTAATGAGTCTATATTGATATACATTAAACTAATATCTATTCGCAGTGATACAAAATCGATAGCTTGGTTACATTTACAAATGATTGCACTGTGAACATCTCTTAATTATAGTTAAAAGCTTATGTTCGAGTTTATGGTATATGTATTTCTATTCAATAAATAATGTTGGAATCATTCATTCTATTTAACCTAATTCAATTTTTCTTTTTACGATAAAAATTCCTGTTTATAGCTAACAACTATATTAACACAAATTGAACTAAACTTAAAAAGCAAAAATAATGAAAATGACGGAATGTATGGATAAATTATAATGTGATATTTGATAATGTAAATTTTCTAATTTACTATTAACACTTCATCATCTCATAAAGCAATAACACAAAATATAACTACACAGAATATAAAAATCGAATGTAAGCACAGTAAAAAATCATAAGTACCAATAATCCACACCAACAGACATACATAATCAAACTACATATAAGCATCTTCTCTGGTAATATTCTTTTCTTATTGTTTATTTATTTATTTATTTATTTATTTAATTATATGCAATATTCAATACGATTCTATACAGAATATATAAAATATAGGAATTCACGTTTCGTACAGAACCAAAAACAAATACAAGTTAGTAAAAAGAAAATTGCAACGAAAGAACTATCAAATAACTTTAACTTGAAAACCGTTATTACATTTCTCTGCATAATACATTATTTCATTATAGTTAGCCAATAATCCAACTACTTACTTAGCTATGCCCACTGCCTTATACAAATACAAATTACAATCAGCTTTTTACACATGTAGTTACACGATAATGGACCAGAATGCTGTGTTATAAATATCAGAAAGCAATGTACTATTTAGATGAGTCACGGTGGTGGCTGGTATGGCTTCCAATATAAATAAAACATTACGACTTAAGATTATATTGTATTAAAGAAGTTTCATTGTCCCCGTTTATATATGATTTTATTTTCGATTCTATCCAGCAAAACGAAAAATTTGTAGCATTAGAAGTTGTTGCAGTCCTGCCGGTAGGAATTTAAAAAGAAATATTTATGATATTAGTAATGAACTAAGTAGACAGACAATTCATATGATTGTCATCCTTTTATGATTATGGTTAAAAATATATTATAATTAAAACTATTCCTCAAACTATAGAAAATAAACGTTATATTCATACACATGTCATAAGAGGTAAATTATATTTAATCTATAAATGCTTTCTCGAATAAGAATTGTATTAAATAAATATTTAGAAAATAAAATAATTAGAAAAAGAATGTTCATAAAAGAAAAATAATTTGGCGCCGATATATTTGATAATTATCAATTCACTTACATATACCAAAAAATGTGTTTACCACCAACAGTGTGTTTGCTTTTTTCGCTACACTTTCAATACGTTACAATAAATGGTAGGACCACACTATGCCATCGTCTATAAATATTAACTATGTGGTCTGTTAAAGAATCTGAAGGACAATATATAATAACATAAATATGTTTATAATATAATATGACTGTGGTGTGTATAATAACCAATCATATATTATTTACACGTAACTACAATGAGACTATATAATCAAATACAAAAAGGCAAATAATAAAACTTTATGTCTGCATGTTTATAGATATGATTACGCAGCGGTAATTAAATAATAAGTAAAGCAAGTAATATTATTCCATAGAATAATAATTCACAGTACATGGAATTTAACGATAACGGTCATAATTGAAATTATAAAAGGCAAATTATGCAATTAAACATTTACACTTAAAAAGCCTCGTCTTCGCATTCTAAGCTATTATTATTTATTATTGCTAATTATTAAAAACAAAAAAAATGCCGAAAAATAAACAAACATATGATTTTTATGGCTTAGGAACTCTCCTAAAGTCAAGCAAAATTAATTTAACTGATTTTATTTCAAATTCAATTTCTCCCTTCCACCAAAAAGTCATAATTTCTGCTCAATTATATTATGTATATTTATAATTAATTGATTTGGTTAAAGTATATGCAATGATATTTACAAAAGTTCCAACACAAATTGAGTGTCATTGAAATCGGATATCACTGAATAACATAAATAAACATATAGTTGTTTTAGCAAACAAGAGCAAAAACATCACGAACCACATTTAAAATTTGTCGAATTTCATCAATAGACACATATCATTATAAAAAAAAAAAACAAAAAAAAAATAGAGAAAGAATTATGTCACGATCTTAGGAAAATTATTTACTTATCGAATTATTATTTAGCTATGCACAAAGAATAAAAATAGTCGATAAATTTGAACTAATTTTACGGAATTATATATATGGAACATTTTCACCGAATCGATAAATATTTCAAATTTTTCACAAAAATAAAACTATAAATTAAATGATAAATAATTAAATTTACTACTTTATTAATTTAATGTGAATATATATTTAAAAAAAATTGCTTTAACATGATAAGAATAAGGTGGCATAATATATATTTTATAAATATTTCCTTGAAGTTGCGATATTTGATATACCTACCACACATCCATATAATGAATAAATGTTTGTTTATTTTTCTTAATATCTACAATATAAATTAGATGAAGGCGCCAAGTGTTGTTATTTGTAAGGAAAATTTTAAATATAGTCCATTAGTATATTATTTAATAAGCAAAATTATTTTTCCAAAAAAATTGATAAACACAGGTCTTTGTATGCCATTTAGAGTGGTGATTTTATGGACAAATCAGGGGATGAAATAACGTGCAGTTGGGCCCAAAATCTGCAGTCAGCCTGAAAAAATATGCAGTCAGGAATGTCAGTTTCAGCAGTCAAGATTTTTACACTCAGCTATAATTCATAATTAAATGATAGAAAATAGTATCTTTTTCACGTTTTCAAAATACGATTTGCATACAGCGCGGTTTTTTTTGCGGTATTAGCTCTCGTGAATTTTTATTCAAATGAAAAGCGCCTCTGGATCACGAGTTTTTCTTCAAAATATTAAAATATTGCACTCAGATTTTTTGCTTATTTTATCCCCTGGGACAAACAATTGAAAAATCATGGAACTTAATCCAATTACTGATTTCTACTTTGTGGCAACATTTTAGTTTTTTTTCTTCTTTATTTTTTTTTTTGAGTGATCATATAAGAAATATTTGTTGTATCATGAGTAATACTCGTTTAAATCGTATTAATATATTGAACCAATTGAACAAATAGAAATTTTAAAAAAAAACATAAAAATCAAAAATATTTTTCCCACAAATTTTGTTTTCAAAATAACCATCCTTAGGGCGGTAAGCATCAACCCACGAGTCTCGTGTAACCCGAGCTTTTGATATAAGCTTCAACTCAACAACTCGATTAAACCTCCAGTTTAATATGTATACATTACGTACATCTTTTCTATTCAAAAATTGTACTAGGCGTACATTTTAGCATAATTATTTTGTCAATTATATAATACAATTTAGTTCATACAAAGTATTTATAAGACGTCACGATATTAATATTCTATATAGTATATAGTATAATATATTGTACATTATGTGTAAAACAAAACCAAAAACTGTTATGGCGATATCCAAATAATTTTTTAATTAATCAGCAGATTTGTTTATAATATTTCTTATTCGTTATGTGCAAAACATCACACATCTATGGGTTATTAATATGAATAAATGTAATTTAGAATTTAGTATAAAAGTTTTGCCGGTTCAGTTCAGATCGAATATAAATATAAGTGAAGCAATTAATATTTAAAAAAAAAGAAAATACAATAGATCTTATATTTGATACAATTTTTTTTTACTATGGTTGAATGACGCCCATACAAATAATAAAATAAAAAGTCCAAGTTTCTTGTTAATATTCAATAAAATTTTCTATCGTGTGTCGTGTGCGCACATTTTAATTCACTGGATTTTTCTATTTATTATCTTTTTTTTAGAAGTAAATATAAATTTGTTTTGTTGTACGTTAATCAAATATCTTGACGATCTTGTAAATATCTACTAAGAAATAAAAATATTTTTCTTAAATTATTCAATAACATTTTTGCATTAAATTATCTCACATTATTAAATCATAAAAGTATATAAAATATGAAATTAATCAATTAATTTATTTTATGCTGAAATGAAAATTCCATTTTAATTATGTTGATATTGCCTACGCGAGTCCGTTACATAATAAGATTTTTTTATTTTTTTTTTGATCAAGTAACTATCTATCGTCAAGCATCTACCTACATTTAAGTGCAACATATTATTTAATATTCAATTTAATTATTAATACAAATCAACAAAGCCTATCTCTTCAATAATAAATAAAAATGTATCTAGTTAGAAAAAAAAAATCGCACAAAATTAAAACGTGCACATTTTTTTTTTAAATATTGAATTAATCGCGCCGGTAAAAGCATACGGTTTGCGGTTTGCCTTTAATGTAATTGGTGAGGAAAAAAATATATAATTGAAATATTTACAGAGCACGCGCGTGATCAAAATTTTCTGTTCAGTATTTTGTAAAATATTGTATTTTCATAAAGTGTAATATTTGCAATTACCTTATAAGTTAAATTTGTACATTTTTATCAAGAAAATGAACTACTACAACTTTTGCCGTATACTGCTAATTATAAGAATTTTCTACAAAAGTAGATCGTTAAAAGTTCTATAATTAATTTATACAATCAAAAATTTGCTATGTTGGGCTCAGTTGCTAAATCAGTATTATTTTTTTAAATTATTCTTAAAATATGAAATAATTAATATATTTTACAGAACATTTGATTTTGCTAAGCGACCATAACTTTTATCATAAATTTAAAGAATAAATTGAACTTTGTAACTGTTGACATCAGAGAATAAGATTTTAGTACATTTTATTAAATGTGAAGTGTTTTTTTCGTTTAATTGTGAATTATTTGAAATAAGTATGCTGTTGAAGAAGTCACAGGAGCGCGCCGCTACCTCATTATCACTTGGTAGTTATAAATAAAATTCATGTGATGTGACGTAGTGGAATCCACCTCTGACTTTAATTACTACACATTTTTCAGTAAAAATATCCGTTTAGCACAAATCTTTCTTTTTTTTTCCTGAAAAAATTATTTATGTTTAATACTGTGTGAATATGAAATGTTTTTGTTTATTAAAACAGTGAATTAAAAATCCTAGTGTAAAAACTACTTTTATACCATTAATGGTATGTAATTCATACCAAACCAGGGATTCCAAGGTATATTTTGGTTTGTTCATGCCATAATCGGTCTGAATATTATATACTTTAGAAAAGTATGATTTATGGTATGAACAAACCAAATTATGCCTTGGAATCCTTGGTATAGTGTGAATTTACTACCATTAATTACATGGTATGAAACTATTTTTATTGCAAGGGAAAAACGTTTTACCGTAGCGCCTTACACGAATCGCGATCTAATCAATGAATGATCTAATAGACGAAATCTTGATCTACATCAGATCGTTTTATTAAAAAATAATATAATCTATTTCGCGTAGATAATTTTCTTAAAAATAAAAAAATAATGAGATCGAGTTTTTTTCAAAATTCAATCATTTTAAAATTTATAAAAATATATTTAAATAATTAATTCAATAATTTAGACTAATAAAATTTTATAACAAAGATTCCATAAAATAATATATATTCTTAAAATCATATTTTATTTTAAATATTATTTCAAAATGATCTGATCTAGGATCTAAACATAATCTGCAAATATAGATGATCGGATCTAAGGAAAGATGATTACCTTTATTGTTTAATGATCACAGGAAAATATGTAGAACATCATAAAAGTGATCTGAACTTAGGTGAAGGTGATGTTATCAAGATTTAGTATTTCTAATTATCTATTTTTTTTAAAAAATATATTAAAAGTTCAAAAAAATATCATTATTTGTCTAAAAAATAAATTCATTTTATTAAATTTTCTTTAGCCAATATTTATAGTGATAGTAATTGATATATAAAATAAATTGATTTAAAAATTAAAATAAATACTTTAGGTAAGAAATAATAAGGGAATGAGTAGGTATATGACATAACATTTTATGTTATATAAGCCGATTTTCAACAGGCTATATGACATAATTTTTTTTTCTTTTTAATTTTCTCCTAGTCAAAGGCTCCATCCAGAAAACTTCTAATGGCCTTTATTAAGATTATGTATTCCCCCGCTAGAGCCAATTGTTAATAAATTACGTTTTAATACCACTTTTCCCTTTACCGAAATATCAAAAAAAGCTTATATGTCATAAATTATTTATATTCTCCAAAGGCTAAAACATACTTACGCGAATTTCTAAAGCAGCGCGAATTCTTCATACAAAATAATTCGCGTGAGTAAGATTTTGTATAAAGCTATGTCAAAAATTCGCGTAAGTATGTTTTAGCCTTAACCACTGCCAAATATTAGTGCTTATATTCGGTTGAAATCATCAAATATTCAAATATTACGTAAATTTAAATTCAAGTCTCTAAGATAAGTAAAATAATTATGGATTGTTATGATTTTTTCCGTTTAATTATTGTTGGTTGGTCTAAAATATTCCTGAACTACTTCGAAATTTCTTCAACAGATTTTTAAAAAACGAGTGCTTTTTTTTAAATTGATTAATATGTTGTGCATTTATAATTCTAAAGAATACTATAGGTAAAAAAATAAAATTAAAATCTATAAAAAAAAGAAAAATATGTTATTTTTTAAATATTTTTAAATTCAGTTATTTATAGTTAAACGATCGATGTTTGCATTCATTCTATTTCTTAAGTTATTTGTAGATAACTTTGGTCAATTTGCTTCCGAATGTATTCTCAAATAATGTAATAAATCGTTAATTTAAATTTAAGTAAGTATTTGTTATTATAAATAAATCACTACGTTCCTCAGTTGCAGTTTTTTAATTTGATTTTTTTTTTCTATTCGCCTGACGCGGTCATAAAAATATGTTCTTTCTTTCTATTTTTTACTTAACTTAGGTATTTAAATTAAGCAGCCATTATTTTTATTCAATAAACACAGATTATTATTCAAGTAAGTAAAAAAAAAAAAATAAAAATATAAAAATAAAAGCTTAGGGAAAAAAATTCCTCGAAAAAGTAAGTGATTCCGTACACTTTATTTTAACTGCAATATCGATTTAATCATTATTGTTCGTTTTTTTTTCTTTTTTTTTTAATATTTGTCTCTTAGTTTTAACTCACCATCCAAATAATAATAACAATAATGGTTAAAAAGAAGAAAACCAAAATTTGCTACCGCGTGGTCTCTGCATTTTTTTTTATGAGCAATAAAATGATCGCATACGAAAAAAATTTAGATTGCAACCATGGGTGAAAAATAAATATAAATTACACTTTAAATAGGATAGTTCTGTTGTGCATTTTTTTTCTTTGTTTGTTTTTTCTTTAAAAAGAATTTGAAGCATCGTTTTCGCGATGGTGTGAGATGTACGGAATTCGGAATATGGTGTACGGAATATAGAACATCTGTTTTTTTGATGTACGGAATAAGGAAATAAATCTTAATCCAGAAAAATGATTATAATTAAGTTAAAACTGAATTATATTAAAAACGAATTAAACTTCTGAGTTAAGAATAAAAAAATTAAACAATCTATTCCTTTACATCAAAATTTGGTGGAAAAATTAATTTATGGTATGAAATCAAATTTAAAACTTTGTGAAAACTGTATGGAATTAGGCCATTTGACCTTACACATATAGTTAAAAAATGTATGATAACTATAACTAGCGTTAAATTTTTTTTTCTTAAGTGTTTAAATATTTATTACAAAACCATTTATAGTTCGGTTTTTATAAACCTGTTTGACTGTTTAGATTTGTTTTGCAAGTCAGTTAGTTTGTTAAAAAGTTTATTTCATTTCTTAGCTTTATTGTTAAATTTGTTAAAAAATTTGGACACTTGGAGTAATATCATCATAATGTTCAATTTAATCAATAATTTATATTAATATTAGATATTAGTATAAATATTAATAAATTGATGATTCATTTTTCTGGGACGGCGATCTGAGCCCTGTCCGCGGCCCGAACCTGTTGCCGCCCGAAACCCGCCCGGCCCGTACGGGCTTGATAAAAAGAATCAGGTACGGGTGTCAAAATCAAAAATTTTGAAATTATCTAAATTTTGTTTTACATATTATATTTTTCAAATCAATTATCATCATGTAATGGATTTTAGAAATCCAATAATTGGATTTAAATTAAATTTTAAAATTGTATTCAATTAAAAAAAAAATTAAAATTTTTAATTTTTACGGGTACCCGAACCCGACCCGACCCGGTCTGCGGACACCCGTACCCGACACGGCCTGTGTCCGGTGATAAGCGGGTCGGGTCGGGCACGACTTTTTATTTTTTTTAAACGGGCGGGCTTCAGGCTCAAATTTTCGACCCGTGCAGGCATAGATGCACACGCTTTTGATTTCAGGGAGGGCTAGATTTGAAAAATTAAGATAGGGTAAATTTTATTTTTTTTTTCATCGACGATTGCAAAACGGGCTCAAAAAAAAAAAGGCTTACACCCTTAACTGACTTTTGAGAAAGTGAAAAAAGATACTATTTTACGATTGCAAAACCGCCTCAAAAAAAGGCTTACCCTTAGCTAACTTTTGGGAAAGTGAAAAAAGATACTATTTTCTCCAAATTCTTCCAAAACAGCGCGAAAAAAACCGCGCTGTATGCAAATCGTATTTTAAGAATCGAAATAGAGTAATTTTGAAATCGAAGTAGGGTAATTTTCTCAAATTTAAAAAAGATACTATTTTATTTAAAATCGAGGTAGGGTAGTTCTCTGAAACTTAAAAAACATACTATTTTGTGTTCAAAACCTGAAAAAAGATACTATCGACCGAGGGTAAGATTTTTTTCAAATCTCAGGGGGGAGGGGGTGTAAACATTGTGCATGTCTGCGTGCAGGGTTCTAACGGTGATAGCTATTTTTAAATTGCTTACAAGGCATTACTAGTTTTTTCATATTTTGCTTGCAGTTTTTTGTTCTTTTCTTTTTGAAATTGTTTTGCATTCTCTAACATAAGAACCCAACATAATATAAACTATTAATATTTAAATGGGTACATATCTATTTTCGAACATGCCCTATATCCTATATGTTACTGATCGAATCATCTTAATTAAAAAATATTTAAATAATCACAATTTTTTTTATTATAGAAATGGCTCGAGTAAAGGAAGTGAAACCCCAAAAATTAGCTGTGATACATAATATCAACTAGAGTAAGAGCTCGAACATACGTATTCGTATCGAGATATATAAAAGTTAAAACAATTTCCAAAAAACCCGAAGTTATAATGAATCACGTACAAAGGAATCTTATGAAAGAACGGGACCTCATGGTTATAGTCCAGGAACAGTGGCATTGCGTGAAATTCGGGAGTACAAAAGTCTACTGAGAACTTCTTCCAAAATTTAATAAATAATAAAGTTATAAAATTAAGTTAGGGTAAGTTTTTTGTCGTATTCGTTCTTACAAAATTAAAACAAAGTGAAAGCGACAAAAGGCTTGCCCTATAGGTTACTAAAGTAACTAAAACGAAAGCTTCTTCGAGCAACGAATCAGAGTTCGTTTAGAGTAAACTATGTGTCAAAGAAAAAATAATGTCCACATAAAGCTTACTCAAAACTTACACTAACTTTGAATCGTTACACGAAGATGCTTATGTGTATTCCTTAAAATTTATTGTAATTTTTGACATAAAACATAATTGCCAAATCCTTGTCTGTTCTATAGATCAACCGCACGGGAGAGTATTTATAAATCTCTTGTGCGACAGCTTAAAGCTAAAGCGTAATTTTTAGCTTATAACTTAAGTTCAACTATATTCGTTTTCAAGGAATGATCCAACTGATGTAAAACGTCGATAATACAGATAAACTATATAAAAAATAGTAGTAATACGCATATTGGATTATTTGGTGTAAGTTGGATCATTCCTCACAAGCGGCTTATTCATATTATAGTTACAGTTATACTGCATTTTCATTCATAAGTAAAAGTACCAAATTTTGTAAACACAAAATAAATAGATTTTAACTCGGATTTTAATAATTTTTTATCAAATATGCTTGTTACTACTATTGTAAATAAAGCTAAAAAAAAATTGCTGCCACATCTTTACTTTCGGAGCATATGTGTTTCAAATTTCGTACACCACAAAAAATGAAGAAAGCGCTCATATTGGGAGATGGAGGTGGTGATTTAATGTTTCCTCCTGCGATTTAAATATATAAGTAAGAACGCTGTTCCCAAATTTCGTACATAAACATTTTAAATAATAACAACAGTGTTCCTAATTGAATATTTAAATCGGCGGAAGAAATTTTACATCATTCATTATCCTTATATTATTTTCAGAAGCGTTCTATTAAAGATTGTACATTATAAGTATTGTAGAAAACCTGACACAAATTAAAGCTCTAATAACTAGGTGATATTTTTGAAAAACTGGCATTAAAATGGTTTATTATTATAAATAATATATGTTTTGAATTCTGATTCAGTTTTATGTCTTGAAAGACAAAAAACAGTTTCAAAACAATTTCGTGTAGCTAGTTTTCTTTAATAAAAAATACTCCATAATTTAAAAATCACAAATGTGGTAAAAAGTAAAAGCGAATAAAGTCTATAAATTGAATTTATTAAATATCCGTTACTATTTTACTTTATTAAGAAATACGAACATCAAAACACCTCAAATCTATTTAGCTCTTTCACATTCCGTATCACTCCATTTCATTTAAAAACAATTTAATTTACCATAAGCACCAAAATTATATATTCTGTTCGACTACACCTGTACCTGATAGCGGTGCTTTATAGAATAACAATACACTTGCCATTTTGCATGCATGTGCTTGTACTTTGGTTGAATAAAATAAAAGTTGTCTAAGCGCTACTTATTGGATTTTAACAGGAAATAAATTTGATATTAGGGAGCTTGCGAAAAATATGTAAACGTGAAACGTAAAACGTAAACAGCGAATATCCACACAAAGAAGAGAAAGAAAACTTATAAAGATACCTATTAATTTGTCATAAGTTAGAGTCTCTAACGTCTACGTTCTACATTTCACGCTCATGTATGTTTCGCAAACTCCCTATAGTGTTAGGTGTTACATAACTCAGGAAGACGGGGAGTTCAGTAATTTGTTATACGAAATGTCCAAAAGAGGAGGGAGGGATGAAACAATAGTTACACTCGACTCTAGAGATAATTCGTAATTAACTCGGACTTAATGCCGTTTCGAGAAATGATCCATAATACATAATACATAATTTTAGTAATTACGTATTTTTTGAATATAAAGTTAATCTACTATAACGACGATTTATATAAACAAACACGGAAGTGTCTTCAAATGATTCAAGTGATCTCAAGTGATTCAATACGTATACGTATGATTTGAATTATTTGCAGAGTTGGTATCATTGAACATTATTTTAAAGTAATCTACCAAAAATAGATAGGTAGGTCACTTGGTGTATGTTGTGAAGCTATATTTTCGACGTTTTCGCTCATTTGGATCCATATTGCTCGAACACGCCTAATGTTAAAATATTTCATAAGTTTTCTTTTATCAATATTTCAAAAAACCACAGCAATAACACTGTTGGAGTTGGAGATAGATTAATATAATTTTTGATGACCAGAAAATCCAATATTTCTCTCGCTCGTTCAAATGCTCTGCTGTTTTCAAACTCATGGTAAATTAACACATTCACTATCCTCTTATCATAATAGCCGTCACACTTCATCGCATATAGAAAAGCCATGCGCCAAAAATATCAACTGAACCGATGAGAAGAAACGAGCGGTTTTCAATTCTATCCACATATACAAACAGTACAAGTAGAGAGAACAGATACAACAGTCAATTTAGTTGAGGTTGAACTGCCGTCTTGTTAAGTTGAAAAGTGTTATTTTGATTATTTTTTTTTCAAATGCTGTGTGTGCTGTGCAGGAACTTTTTCAAATTGTTTTTGTGTTATATTTCTTTGGATAACAACAACAACAATCATTTAAAACAAAATCAATAACTATTTTTTTTGCCATGTACATACATACGTGCATTCATAAACAATAGAGTTATATTTAATTTAAAAATCTATTTATTTCGGAATTATTACATTATTGAATTGCAATCGGAAGAGATCAAATCGGTCTATTGTAATTTGCAGGATTTTTTTTTGCTGTTTGTTTGTTAGAAAATGGTGGTGGTGTATTTGGGCACGGCAACCGCAAAATAAAAGAAAACTGTCTACGACTTTTGTTGGATGCGGTAAAAGCGACAACGAACAAACGGTATCCGCCCGCCTTTAATTTTCAGTTTTGTGCTGATTTCATAAAATTAATAAATATTGATGTATTGAATTTAATTTGATCGGTAAATTGAATTACATAAATTTAATAGAGAATATAAAGAAGTTTAATTTTTTTATGATAACAGTGAACTATTTAATAACAAGTTAAGTGAAGCATATTTTTGATTTAATAAATTTGTTTGTGATAATTAAAATTGAGTTCACATAAATAAAAAAAGAAAAAAAATTAAACAGAAATACTGATGGATAAATTGGATAATTTACTTATTGTTCTCTAATTGGATTATTGAAAGAGGTAAATACCCTTTTAGTTTAGATATTTTTTTAAACTGTATTTAAGTAAACAATTTATGATGTAAGAAAGTAGTTGATAGGCTTTCTGGTTGTCATTTTTTATTTATTTTTATTATTATTATTTTTTTACATTACAAACAAAATCTTGTCTGTAGATCGTACAATGCCAACATGAAATAATTAATAATTGACAAAATCAGGATTCAATTTTATTTATATAATTTTATTATGTTGAATTTTTCACTCATTATAATAACAGTACAGCTGTTACGATAGTTTTTAATACTGAAATATTTTCTGTTAACATTACGTATTATTGATATTAATTATTCTGTAATTGATTATCTATTTGAAACAGAGGTACGCTCATTAAACGATTTGTGATTCAGTTATGACAGTGCCGAATAATATTTTCAATCGCGTATGCGCATCCTCATTCAAAAACATTAATCAAGATTTTGATACAAATTTGTGTATTTTTGAAATAGGGAATCATTACCCAATATAATACGCTACCAAAATGTAATCTAAAGTTAAATTAAATAATTATAGTTTGGTGATGTCACCGTGATTCGTAATCGCAAAATACAGTTTGTTGATATGTATTACGATGATTATTGGCTCTATATATATATAGTGATATCCATACTGTGTTGAAGCGTTTAGTTATACATACTACAAAAATGTCATGATAACCGTGTTATCACAAAAGATCTGTGTAAAATTACTTATCGGCTAAGTCATCTAAAAAATTCCATGAATTTTCTTTAATTCGATTATTTGATATAAAACAAATTTAATGGCTAACCTTCTTTATTAATCAATGCGATTAACGTCACGTTTTCAAATCACTTCCAAATACCAAAATCATTGGGAATCAATAAACATTTAAGTATTGTTTATGTGTTTATGTTTCCGAAGAAAATATTCAATAATCTAATGTAAAAGTACTTACCTACCAAATAATAACTTATGGCTAATAAAATTGTTTAGTAATGCATAAAAAATGTTTTGTTATCATGATAACCTTGACAAAGAATATTATTTATTTTTTTTTCCTTCTTTTTTCTCTCTATATTTTGTGAATATTATTTTTGTATTGTTGTTTTATTGTTATTTGTATTGTTATAACTTTGTACGGAATAATTATTATGCATACATGCATGAGAAATTACCCATTTTTTTTTTTATTACAATTTTTTTTCTCTTTATATAATATTTTTTAAATAACAATATAATAATTATTATTATGATATTAATGTTGAATGAATGAAATACAACTACGAATATTGCGATGGATATATATTTTATTGTTGATCGTCGCAAACGTCATTCGTTTTTCACATTAAAAATGGATTATTATGGATTTTAATTTTATCTTGGATGTATTCGCTTCTGATGATGATGTGTTTCAATTTTAATGATGATGTAAACAGATTTTTTTTTAACATTTTATAGTGAAATAGCGAAACACTGATAAATATTTATTCGAATAGTAATACGCTGATAATTTTTGACTTTTAAATAATATCAATTAGCAGGTAAAATGCAAATGATTCTTTTTACGTTTTTGAAAGGAATCTACAGTTAACAGACGATAAAATATGTTTAGTTAAAAATTGCACGGATTTAAAAAAAAAAAAAAAAAATCATGAAAATGATCGATTCTTTTAAAAAAAAATCCGTGGATTTTTCAATTAGTTTTGTTCAAAATCACCAGCCTTAATGGATGTTTTTTTTTTTCGTACATCATCACATCAATGACATTTATCATTCAATAATTGATTTTTTCCATAGGCTTTGAGAAATTTAGTATCAATTTTAATTAAATCTACATTCATGCTATTTATATAAAAATATAAATAATATTTAATTTAATTGACGTCAGTTAATTGCTTATAGATAGAAGTTCACATTTAAAATAAATTTTGCTCTTAAACATTTGTTTCCTATTATATATTTTTTTTTTATTGTACGCCTTATTTTAATTAAAATGCCTAAAATATTGGAAGAAACACTCTTTTAAAACAACCATTAAATTTTTATTGTATATTCAAATTTATATTCGATACTATTGAGATAGGTACCTGCTCCTGTATGTTTGTTGTCTGTAAATAAGATATTACGTAATCCAATATATTCTGATTTTGATTTTTATTTTCCATTGGCTGTTCTTACATACCTGAATATCAGATTTTATTACCAAAATTATTACAATAAATGTTTGTTGTTTAGTCAATTAATCATCATCCTAAACTCATACAATAATAGCATTCATTATACGATTTCATAAATTACGCAGGTTGAAATATACTCTAACATAATACCTACTCAATTCGTTTACCTATAAATTTAATCACTTTTTTGCTTCATTTTTTTTTTTACCGAAAAAAAGAATTCTCAACAAAAAAAAAAAAAAGGTATCCATCTGTTCAAATATAATTTTTATTTTCACGTTTTTCACATTCTCCAATCATCAAAAATATTTCATGGTATAATTTTAAATGAAAATTTGTAAAATACGTAACAAAAAAGTGAAATAGAATAGTGATTTTAATTAAACATTTTCATTGAGAGAAATAGAGTTTATGATTATTTTCTTTGTATGTATTTTATGTGCACTTCTGCAATTCTTTGAAGATGCATTCGAACGATAAAATATATTTTTTTATATACAGTTTTTCTTTTTCCTCTCGATCGGTTGGATTGGAATGACGGCGGTGGAACCTAGAACGTGTTGTTATTTAAAAATTTCATTCAATTCAATGACCTTATATTGAAAAGAAAAGAAAAAAAAACCACCTACACATCGTTAAACCAGTATTGTTGGCTGGTTCGTGTATGCTACCTTTCTTCTTTCAGCGACTACACTAATTTTAGGTCGATTTTGTTATGAAGGTACCTTCACTGCATACTTAATACATATTTTATAGATATATATTAATCGTTTTGATCGCTGGTCGACCGAACCGTAAAGAAATAATGAAAAGAAATATTTCTCTTAATTCATTATAATACTACCACAGAGGTTTTCTATTTAGAGTCTAGTTAGAAAAAAAAAAACGAAAATGTATTAGCAAAAATTTGGATAGGTAATGTCGACGTTTCTTCTACAGTTTCAAAAAATTACTTAAAACCAAATCGAAACCAATATTTAAAATAAATATTGATGTAATCGTGATAGAAATGGATAATGACCAAACAGACCAAAATTAACTTATTTACCAAATAAAAGAGAAATGATGTTTATATCAAAATTTTAATATTTATACGAAATGAATGATGAAATTAATGCGTACAACAATGGGTAGACACAGGTTAGCATTCAAATATAACCTAGTTATTTTTTTTTTCTCTAATTTTCTAAATCCATTCAAATTTTAATATTTTAATCTAATATAATTTCAATTTGCATACTAATTAATTTACTATATTGGTAAGTAATTATGCTCATTTGTAGTATTTTTCTTTTTGGTTATGTGATATCGCGGCATTATTTACTACCTACAATAACATTTAACGATTTTTTTTTTTTTGTGTTTTTTCATATATCTTGGTATCAGCAGCTATTCGCCACTATTAATACGACATTTATATTGGAAATATCAAAATTGTGAAATTTTCAAATACATTTTTATCGAATAATGTATTATGTTACTACATTAAATATTTTATCTTCGTTCACAACAAACTAATTTGATTTTATTTTATTTTATTTCATATTTTTTTTTAAAAAAGTCATAATTAAAACCAAGGTTATAAAATTATCTTTTATAAAATTGTATTATTTTGCTTTAGATTAAAAATCGCGCAATATAAAATCTATTTCAATACGGAATCATCTGTGCTGTCACCTACATATTTGTTATTCAATTAAATGAAATTCAATCGGTTTTACAGTTATTACATATATATGCATTATGCATTTACAACTAGGTGTTAATAAGAAAAAAAAAAAGAAGAAGAGAAACAAAATTTTGTATTAAGAAAGTCAGAGAATGTAATTTTATGTGTCTGGAAATATTGTACATATTAATAATAAAATAAATTGCATTTATAAGTTTTCGCATGAAAATGTATTTGAATAATTCAAAATTCTATAATATTCTTAGATATTCGAATAAAAGTGCAGAATATTAGTAATTTTTTTTTGTATTAGGCGGTCGTTTTATTTATTTATTTATGTGTAATATTTGTAATTTACAGTCGTGCAATTGTAATTTAATCAGTTCACATTATTTGTTCTTGGGCAATACCTACGACGACAATATTTAAGTATACGCTTGGATAGAATATCACTTATTTTTATCACAAGAATTTGAATTTGTTATAATTAAGTTCTTGTGTAATAGAAATAGAACTGATATAAATACAATTCAATTTAATTTATACTCACACCGGAAATATATCAAATGTTCGTACATACATTTCAAATATGTAGTAAAAATATTCAGTTTTAAAACAAAGTAATGTTATTCGAACAATTTTATAAATATTCGAATAATGATTTTATCGAACACATACTTCCAGCCCTAGTAATTCCCTATACTATTTCAACAATTTTTAACATTACCAAAAAAAAAAAAAAAAATCTGTCAGAAAATATAAATTTAAGTAGGTATTTCATGTGTATTATCGTGTCAGAACATAAACATACCAATGTTCTATGAATATATGCTAAGGTAGTACAGGTCAAATTTTGTTTAGCAAAAGCACATCAATTTTTGAGAAAAATAAACTCAAACCTATGTAGTTAATCGTTTTTTTTATTTTACCTTTATATTTTCCTTCCAGATATTATTAAATAAAAATGGGTTCATATATTTTTATGACATTGAAAGGCCCCAAAATGAAGTATTTTGTTGTTGTTTTTACAGAATCTACTTATAATAGATCATTTATTAGCTCAAGCTTAAATAATAAAAAAAAAATAGAAAGAATTTATATGGTACACAACTTATGAGTAAAACAAGAAAATTGACGTACGGTCACGTATATAAACCTACACAATTCATACGGGGTGGTTGATACTGGAAATATATACTGTAGTATGTTGTTCAGTTTTACTGTTTCGACCTGTCAAATATGGACACAGGTTTCCCTAACTATACTTAAGCATAAATTCTTTATTTTATAGGCACACGATATGGAATGGTGCACGGGTAAACAAAAATAAAATGTAATACCGAAAAATAAAGTACCTACACACAGAACGATTAATCATCAATCAATAAATTTTCTTTTGTTTTCTGGATGGTTTCGTTTTTATTTCTTTATTTCTTTTTTTATTTTTTGCGCACGCATAGCTCACTATAGATATTCTGGCACCGGCATCAGACATTATTAAAATAAATAAATGTAATAATTATAATATGAATATAACACGTTTAAGGAAAAAATCTTTTGTAATACGCGCTCGTCTCAAGTGTAACTTGTGTATTTTTTTTTTTTTTTAAATTATAAATAAGTCAAAGACCGTGTTAATCGATTATTGTATTTTATGATTATTTTTTTTTTAGTTGAAACTAGTTTTCTTTAAAATGTGTATTTAAACTTTATACTTTAATATTATTATATATATTATATATTATGTATTGAATGTAAAGTGAAGAGTTTATAATTTTTGATCTATCGCTGTTATGCTAAATACAAAAAAAAAAAAAATATATATATATTTTTTAAAGTTCATTGAATTGTAATTTGGCATTATTTTTTTTTTCTTTTCATTTACACTTATACATATTTCTCATCTCTATTTCACAGCATGATTTACAAAAAGTCCTAACTAATTTAACCGTACTGCGCAAGTAATTTAAATTGACGTTTCATGTACTTCTTGATACCATTCAGTATTAAACGTATGTGTGCCCCCACGCAATTATTTCAATGATTTTTTTAAATTCAAATTTAAAAATAATTAAGTTGTCAATATTTGTTATATAGGTATGTTTTTAAATTCATAATTATTCTATTGATCACCAATCAGATTAATAATTCCGCATGGAACAGCATCAGCTTTATTTTTCCTTATTAAATATTCAAGATCATTAGTTAGGTAATGAACTTTTCTGCCATGACATTTTTGTCGCTAGACTTTAATTTTAAAATTTAAGTGAAACATGCTTAGAATTTTAAAGCTTGCTTTATTTTTGTAAAACAAAAATCTAGAATTTGATTAGTGAACATCAATAAATTAAATTCGGAACGATAGTAAATATAAATATTTTGGAGAAAACTGGCAGAAATGTGAGATTTTATTCACTAAAAATAAAGTGTACTGTCATAGAATATATACCTACTCCAAAATAAAGTGCTACCATATATGACTTCCCATACTTCCTAAACTTATATGTAACTCTATTTTTAAGTGTGGTCTTTTTATTATAAATACATTAAAGTTAAATGCAAATTGAGTGTTAATTATAGAATAGCAATTATTATTTGAAGCAAAATATAAAACCGCCTGCGGTGCTAAATTTATCTGTATATAAATAAAAATTCATAGGTCAATATCGATTCATCAAATTTAGGATATATTTCTGGCTGTCGTTAGTATTTCATCTGGTCTAGTCTAGTCGAATCAGGTCCCGTACCTATATAACTTTTGTGTATATAACCTATTTTTAATAAAATCCATGTTCATTTTTTATTTCTCCATACACTTTTTTGCAGTTATATTTATTGCATTGAATTTATTGACGTCATAGAATTATGATGCCCGCACTCCTTCATTCATTCAATTTAATTATTATTACAATAATCAGTCAAATTTCTCTTTTGCTTTAAAACTAAACGCTACACAATATGTAATAACAATGCTATAGGTACTCATCTTCTTTTGTTGGTAATTGAGCCGCATCTTAATTAAGGTTGAATTAAGTGCTGCCGAGACTGCCGGAAAGAACGAAACCACATTCATATAAATATAATATATATTTATCTATAATTATTATTTAAAATGCACAAAATTATATTGCGTATGCATTGGGAATACATTGAACTGCAGCAAATTAACTAAATAATCAACCAAATAACGAAATACGAGACAAAATAGATTTTCGAATTCAAAATGTTAATTAAAAAATACCATGTAAAGTCTGTTTATTGAATCAATGGATTTACAGGTTTTAGTTTTTTTTTTCCTTTTTTTTTAATTTTCAACTTTGTATTTGGTGATATTTTTAAAATGAAATGTATTTGAATTTCATGTGGGCTTATAAAACATCTGAGGATAAAAACCAATTATTGAATAAAATTTCTCATTTTATCATTTTTCAGTTCAGACGTGAGTGCGATTAAAATAATTCTGAAAATTGTACAAAAAGTGAGAATAATTAAAATGAGACACGTTCTGTACTTTTTTCTTTATTTTACTGTAATTTTATAAAAATTTGCTTGTTATTTTATGCTAGCGACATACGAGCGAGATATTCTAAATAAATTAATGTATATTTGTCGAAAAAAAATTTAACATAATTCATAATCCACTTTCGTTAGTCTAGAATATCTTGCTTGTCTGTCGCTAGCATTACGTTAATACAGAAAAATCTATAATTAATTTCTTTAGCATTAAAAAAAAAAAAACAGTTCACTGCTAAAATTCAACAACAAATCAGCAATATTTTCATTATTATTTCTTTTTGTGAAAATTTCCATTTCGAATGGATTAATTATTTTTTAAAACAAAAATAAAATGCTCAAATCATTTGAGGTTAGCGTTTCACTTGATAACATCACCATTCCTTATTGCAGACTAAATGCTGAAGATTTTATTTAGAAATAATAAGCCCAAGCAATAATACTTACTCGCATAAATAATCTTAATGGCATTTAAATTACTTGAAAATTACAAAGAATAAAAATGCTTCGTCATGGAATCATGATGTGAATGAAATGGTTATTTTATGCTGCTTGTTGTTAAAATATTACCTACATCATGTTCATTGATATCCAAGTAAATCTATTACTTAAAACATTTAAATGATAATAATTAGTTGTGCAGACAGATCTGATCAAAATGAAATTGAGTTTAGAAAAATCGTTTTGACTACTTACTCTATGAGTTGGGAATATTGTAATGTTATGCGAAAATTACAAAGTGAAATTAATTATTATGTTTTATTTTAAAATTTGATAGTGCTGTCTATTAATTACATTGGAGCGAGAAGATCATTTTGATCAAAAAATTAATATTGTTTAAAGTACTAGCCTTTATAAATAATTATGATAAGTAGTATGATTCGCCCATATAAAACTCGATTTCTGATTGTTGCTTAGGCATATTTTAAGCGTTGCCATTTGTTACCAAAAATTATTTTTAAGAATTCTTTGTGTATTTTTAGGATTATGCCATTAACTGTTAAAAATTTCTTTAACCATTCTTTGTTTCAATTCATTTGTGAGAAATCTGTTTGGTGGAGAAACATTCTTTTCATTCACACTTTATTTATAAATAATAACTGTCACACTAGCGAAATTTCTATATCAAAACAATACTCAGAAAAAATTATTGTGTCCTAATATGTCTATCCTCTTAACTGAGTAGGTAATGAATAATTCATTTGGTGTAAATGTATAATTGAATAACTTTTTCGCATAAAATCATTACAAATACATTCTACGGAACGGAAAATGCGCTGCTATTATTGATTTCCTTACCCCTGGTTTTCATTACTATAGTTACCAAAATCAGAAAAATTTATTAATTAGCCTTTTCACTACTTAGCATTTACTTTTACTAACTATTAGGTTTCCCTACCAATTAATCTCAGCACATTTTATTTTTTTCACTTATTTTCAGGTTTCTGAGTTAATAAGTTTACCAGCTATGGGTACAATGTACGCTCGTACATTGTATACTAGTATATAGTAAATATAGTTATTAACTTATTACCGCTTTCATTACTAAAATAAAACCTATTCCTATTCAGTAACTTACTATGGTAATGAAAACAGGGGGTTACTGATAATTGAATTTATTAGTTAATATTCACATAAATGTAAAAAATGTTGAAAACGAATTTAGAGCATATAGAACTGGAATTAAAGGAAAAGGTATTTCAGGTAACGCCTGTTCTAGGTATTTACCATTCACCATTATATTATTTTTGGGAATTCATAATATGTAATAATAAAAAAAAACATGCATTTTAAAGCAATTATATTCGAAATATGAGTTATACTTACGTAGGTAATAAATATATGTAGTTTCTCATTTAAATAAATTTACTGAAATCGAAACCTTTTTTTTTATTCTGGGTTTTGTCGGTGTGCGGAGTGGAGTTGTTTACTCGTTTTTCTACTTTACCTAATTCAAGAAAAGAAAGACAAAAAAATTTATGATTTTTTTTTTTCACAAGTTTTACTGTTTTTCAATGCAGACACATTGAACAAAACACTGTTAATTTTTTTTTAATGCAAATCTAGTTGAACCATGTTAGTTGAACTGATCTGTCCGTATGTTTTGTTTTGTACATACTACATAGTATTGAATTGCATTGCGCTATAAAAAAAAATATATGAAATTTCTACTTTAAATACCTTTTAAGTTATTTTAAGTATACAAGTGATGTTTATTTGTTATTATTGTTTTGTTGTTGTTGTTGTTGTTGGCTGTTGGCTGTTGATGTTAAAATATTATTCAAGAAAAGACGGTACATGAGTACCGTTAGAAATTTACACAATATTGATTTGAAAATAGAGATGGGATAATAAACATGCACTTTTGATTGTATTCAGTTTCTTGAACTCATTTTGTTGCAGTGTTAATATTTCCTTATTTACAATAGAACAAATAAACAAGGGATTAAATAGAACGATTTTTCTGTTGGAATTTTTTAAAATACAAATTCTAATGTAAATGGATCTAGTATCTACAAATGTTTTGTAATTTATAGAAAAATGTGTGTCTCATCACTCAACATATAGATTTGTGTATGTATAAATAAACTAACTGACCAAGTAAACATATATATTATGAGCACCGGGATCAATTCTAATATCAATGTAGAATTAGCATTTTTTCACACTTAATGTTGTCATGTATTTATAATTAAAGAGATGAATACATTGAAAATCACCGAAAAAATCTATGATGACAATTAAGATCTGAATTATTCCAAATGGACGAATTTTACAAATATGTTTCTAAGTACCTATTTTACCTATGTTTTAAAATCTTTTAATACGAATACGTAATCAACCTCTCTTAAAATAACTAAACTCCGGTGTGATTTAGAAGAATTCAAATTTCGTTTAGATTTTTCAATTAAATATTCTGTTTCCAATTAAATAACGTGAATTTTACTCTCTATAGCAATAATTGAATTCCATCCCTAAAACATAATTAGTTTCTTGGAAAATCGAAAATCGAATTCCTTTTCATGAATTCGTACAATTTCATTTAGAAGATGTTTTCCTTTTTGTAATTGAAAATCATTAATAATTGAAATGGTGGCGTTGCGCTGCTATAGTATCTACATACATGCAATTGCCTGTATTATTTATTTTTCTACATTTTCCTCGGAACATTTTTCTTCTCTCAACAATATATATATATATATAATGTGAAATTTATCATTTATCGCAAAGCTATGCTGAAATAAAATTATTTCCCATTCATTGTAAAAAAAAAATAAATAAAAAATAATTACGTATAATAATATATATTACTTCGTATACAAAGTTTACTTAAGTAGACACAGAGTTCTGTATACAGTACCTATAATACACCTACATTACGCGCATATACTTAATACATATTTTTGTTATTCAATTCACTGTAAATATATCTACCACCTTTTTAAGTAAAAAATAAAAACTGTTTGCTCTTATGATAAAGAAAATGTTGAAATTGATGATGTTGTGTGTTTGCGATGTTTATTTTTTTTTCTTTCTTCATCATCATTTTCAGTTGTGTTAGTGTGACTGCCTATGTATTTAGTTTATCTATCTGTATTGATGTGTGTGTACAATATTCATGTTTCTATTTTATTTTATTATTTTTGTTTTCGTATTTGTAATATGCTGTGTTGCTACTGCTGTTGTCTCGCTGCTGCTTCTTTTGCTACTGATGAAATCAATGATGGTTACCATAGCAATGCAATTGTGAAATATCATCTCATCCACCAGTTCGTATATACTATCCCTCTTGAATGTTAAAATTGCGAGAACATTATGTACCTATAGTTAAGAACGAAGCATCAAGCACGATTTCATAATAATTTATATATTTTGTGAAAGCCAGAAAAAAAAAACAAAATTAGATAAAAAATAAAATGAACCAAAAACAAAACATATTAATTAATTATATTTCTAGTAAGACTCTCGAGACTATCATCATCATGTTTTAGTGTCTTTGTTGTACATATGAATAAAAATAACTATGAATGTTGCTTGCACATAAATAAACAGTATTTTACTAACTGCTGTACACAATTTTCACTATCCTAATTTATGAATGCATTAGCATGAATTTTAAAGTAATATTTTATAATTCTTGAAGCTTTTCTCATGTCGTTTCTCAAATTAATAAACAAGAGATACCTATCCCTTCGAAATAAACACAAAACGTTATATATAACATTAAGTATAACCAAACTAAACATTTTTCAAATGAAATCGAAATTCTCTAATTCTAATTAAGTGGTTTTTCAGTGTTAATGATATTATTAAATAACTTTTAACAACTCATCACCATCCATTAACCCACACATGAAAAATTCTATTTTCATTTCGAATAAAATTGAAAGAAACCCAGTTTCCATGAATATTTCTATATTATTTGTATAGATTTTAAAAGAGAATAAAAATGTATATCAAATAAACAATTTCAGAAAATAGCAGATTATCGGAATTTAACAAAACTTACATCAAATAATTATTAATTAAATTTTTGGAGAATAGCACCAAAATGGAATTTTGCAAAACCCAAGAAATTTCTAAAGGAAAATGAATGAATTAAAATGTGAATGGAAATAAATTTTTCTATACATACCGAAAATATCGATGTCTTTAAAAAAATGTTTAATTAAGTTAATAAAAAAAAAAAAAATGGAAGTAAGAAGTTTTTCGTATGGAGAAGAATGACATTTTTGTAACCCTTAGATGGCAAACCACTGTTAGAGACGCTTTAGAGTTTCGAAAATGCAAACAAAAAAATCTTTTTCACTAAGTTCCACTGCTTCTTTGAGGTTTTTTTTTATGCTTTTAATTAATAATTATATGGTACTGAATAATTTAATTGGTTACGTTATTTATTTTTCTGTCTACATACATATATTACATTTTCTTAATCTTATTTTATTTTCATGTTTACAACTTGACCGAGATATTTGTGTAGAAAAAAAAAGAATTAACAAAAACATTTCTCTACTAATCTAACGATCATTTTGATTTTCATATTTAAAAAAAAAGAAAAAAAAAATATTTATATAAAAAGCAACCGATAAATAGAATGGCGGCACTAACTTCAATTGCAAAAGCAAAAGAAATATATTTTTTTTATAAAAATACTGTAACTTCAAGTATTATATAAACAAACCGTACTGGTTTATATGATCAACCAAGATGATGTGTGATGATGATGATAATGATGATAATGATGATAATGATGGCAATGCTTGTTTACTTGGATACTTCAATTTTATTTTGCTCTTTGCCATTGAATATTCTTTTTATTTATATTTTACTATTATTATGTATTTTCAAAAAGAATAAAAAAAAAAAGAAGAAACATTTTTGCCCAGAATTATATTTGTCTCTCCGAGTTTATGTTCTTGTTGATAGTTGGAGACTAGAGAATTTGGCTACCTATATGGAAAAAAAGAAATAGTTACAGTGATTTTTGTTTCGTTTTTTTTTACTATCTATTATCGACGACACGAAAAAATCTTTATGGTCAGAAATTATTGAGAAAGAATTGTACACAAAACTATAATCGTTAATCGAATTAAATAATGTGGATAGACTAGACAGGCGCACCCAAGAAAATGCTGGTACAATAATTTCTAAATGTTTATTTTTCTTCTTACATTTTCACGAATAGAAAAGAAACAAAAAAATTTTGACGCATTTATATATTGAACATTAATCTTAAACTTTAACATAAAATGCTTCTCACAAAAAAATTTCGATGAATGGAAAATAGAAAAAGAAATGGAAAATATTTAATCTGCACTATCGGCAACTATTTTTCCATAAAATTTCAAACATAAAAGTAACAAACAATTTTTGTTTGTATGTAAAATGAATGAAATATTTTGTTCTATATTTACAGGGCTGTGTGCTTATGAGAAAATAGTTAAATTTATATGTGCCCTCTTATATCATAATATTAAATATTTTGTATTGTATTTTGGTACAGTGGTTTGGGTGATAACGCTTTATATGCTAATGTTAGAACCATTTTCAAAACGAAATATAAATTTATGTAAATATTTTTTATTCTTATGGATCTTAGTAGTATCGCGAATGATATTTTGTGGCGTCGACGGTATGTAACAAAAATTAAAAAAAAAAATAAAAATGAAAATGTTTTTCAAAAAAAAAAAAAAACAACTAAAAACGAAAGAAAACAAGTTCAAAATTTGAGCAGGCTAATCGCTTATAACGAAATATTTAATTCGCTACGCTATATACGCACTGCAAATATCGATGGCTTAATATCAATAGGTATTATCTGAGTTAAAGCTTTTTGAATGAAAAATCAAATATTAGATAGTGTATTTGACAATTAAGTCATCGATATATATATAGATTATATCATTTTAATCCATTATTTCTATCATAACCAGAACAAAATAAATGTAAATCGATTAAACGATATTTAATCTATTTATAGTTGCTAAATGTATAATGTCGTTTAATATTAATTAATCTGCTCGGAATTATAATACCAGATTTGTGATATTGATCGATTGTCCATTTAATGACATTGAGCTAAATTTCATCTGATTAGTCTCAAGTTACGTTCGATTCGCAAATTAAATTCAATTTGAACATATTCTAAAATAAAATCAAATAAAGAGCATACAATAAACCATCATAAAATTCTATTATTTTAAATGGTAAATTGTCAAATGCATACAATTATTACGTGCAAAATCGTAAAATAGTTATGCAAATACAAGTTTTATATGTTTGTTATTCAAAAAGTTTTATTTGTGCACAATATAAATTGTCTAGTTTGTACAAATTGAAATTCTCGGAATAGAAACTCACCACCAAACCAATATAATAAAGTAAATATTCGACATGGAAATACCAACCGAACTTATACAGAATTATTTTACGTTAGGTAAAGAATTTTACGATGCGTTTTGCTTGTACTTGCATTATTTTCACATCTTCTTTTTTTTTATATTATTATTTCGTATCGTTTTCTTTGATTTTTTATTTTATTTTATTTCGTTTTTTTTTTATTGTTTGGTTTTTATTTTAAATGAGAGGTTGGTATAAATGGTCATAGTATTTCATCATTATCATTAGTTGGTTATTATAAATATTTATATGCGTATTCCTATTTATATATTAAAATATCATACGAATTAGTTTCTGTTGAACCAAGAGAATAATAAAAAAATAACTGTAATAAAAGCACGTAAATAACTGGAGGTAATTTCTGTTCAATGGTTATAATTGAAAAATGCTTTTCGAAAACATGATGTGCGTGTAATAAATAGGCAGAAAAAAAAACTAAAAAAATCAATTTGTAACACTACCGAGATTGCGAATGAGTTCATTAATTTTGCTGCAAAATCTGTAGCGATCCAAAATTGTATGTGGTCAATATTTTTCACCGAAAATATTCACTCATTACATTACGTTTAAACGCGAATTCAGACATCTGTTTGAGATCTTAATATGAGATGTCCTTGTAGCAAATCCAAACTTCTAAATAATCAAATTAACTTAATTATGGATTTTATTAATTCTTCTAAAGTTTTTTTTGTTGTTGCATGTGTATTATTTATCGCTTATAAGATTTCAAAATAATAATCGCAACGATCGATGTCGCGCCGTCGTCATCATCATCGTCTTTTTTAATTTTTCTATATAACATATCCAATCGCGCCATATTTTATTAATCGTATTTAAAATACCTGTTTTGTTTTAAATACCTTGTCTTTTTTTAATATTTTTTTTTTTTACAAACGTATTGCGCTTTACCTTTGTCGCGTACAACATCGTATACTAAGAAAAGAGGTTTATAAAATAAAAAAATAAAAATGAAATATAAAAGAAATCCCAAGTAAATGATCGATTACTTATACCTCTTTTGCACCGTGCAAAGTTTTTTTTTTTTTTTATTATTTTTTAATATTCTGTTCTCATATTTATATGCCGATGCGAATAAAATAAATACGGAGAGTAGAAAAAAATAAAATAAAAAGAAGCGAACGGTCATTTTATTCATTTAAGCATTTGTATTTAACATTGCTATGTTCAAGCTCGTGTATGTCTCACGTTTATATATAAATATGAAAATATGTACTGCATAAGATAGATCCTGGCATATGAGAAAATAAGACAGCTACTCGCAGACATTGGACAAATTGATAAAGATTATTCATGTGCGCTCATATAAAGGCAAAAGCGAAGGCGATGTTTATACTATACAATCTGTTACAAGTTTTATCGCTTACATATAAAGTGAACAATTTAAATAAAAAATAAAAATGAAAATCATATTTATCATACTCTTGGTCATACAATTATTATTAATTTTATTGAATATATTATTATAGGTTGATGGTTTCGTTTAGTCTATAGTTTTGGTTTTATATATAAACAAATTATAATTCAACAATACATACTATTTTGCCAATTAATTATATGCTCGTATCTGTTACCTATGCATTATATATCATTTTTGATGTGATATGATTTTTCTCTATCATCATTGGCATCATTGGTAATCATATGCAGCAGATTAGTTTAGTTATCATGTTTGGTACGATTAAATGTTATTAAAAGAACAATTTAATATTACATCCGATACGCGGTTTATTTGCACTGTAGATGCATCTATCAACATAAACCTGAATGCACCTATGTTATTTATATTTCTCATCTCTTATTTGCAATAAACTGTCGCGTACCTAATAACAATAATTAGATATTTTTCTGTTTTGTTAATAAATTTATTACATAATGTACGTTATATGTTAAGTGTATTAATTTGAATTGTTTTTTGGTATTTATATGATACAGTACATAATCCCACACTCAGACATTATATTTCAATTTACATTCATATACAAATACTGTCAAAAAAGGGGAACAAAATACGATATAATACAAATGCGCAAACATACTGATAATAAAAAAAATGCGCGCGAAAGTAGGATGTCCGTTTGAAAATTTTACATCAGCAAATTACATCCGTTTTAGGGTGTTTATTGTGTGTCTGATAATTTTTACAATTTACTATAATTATAGTTTAGTTTTTATTTTTCCAGTACTGAAACTATCCCAGCGGGGTATAAATTATTAAATCATATGAAACTAATTAAATATATAGGTAATTAATTCATCACCAAAATATAATAATTTCAGACTATATCTGGCAGTTAGACAGACGACTAGTAGCAAAAAATCTAGATTGGTCTGTGTTGGTTCTTATTTTAAAATAAAGGCAGAAACTAAACCAATATTGTTGCTCCCTTCATCTTATAATTAAATTAAATATTGTTCCATTCATATACATTCAAACAAAAATGACCCGAAATCTCTATATCTGAGCATTCTAGATTTAACTCTAAAGAAATAAGGTCCTCCATCCTCCAATAAAAAAAAATCTCTGCGCCTGTCGGTCACGGCAATGTTATCATTAGATATTTGTTTTAAATTCTAAGGATTTATCAAAAGTTATATCAGGCCCAACTTTAGTTTCCAGAAACAAATATTTTATCATAATATGTCAAAATGTCTGTCCGCCACATAGATATGAAATTGACCATTTGCAAAAATTAATCAAATAAATAGTTTGCATAGATGGAACATATAATAACGCTTTGAATGCATAGATTATAAGAAAAAGAAATATGTATATAGAGCAATCGTGATGATCTATTTTAACACTGGTTTTTAAATATTTTAATAACTCTACTCTAATCGTTTGCTATAACTGCATGTGTTTTCTGAAAATCATGATAGCCATTGGATATAATTTGACGACCAACTTCATATAAGCGAAGAAAACACAGTTGTGATTCAGTTTATACTTATATCATTATTTTAAAATTTTAATTGCTATATTCATTTGGTAAGTTTACAAAGGAAAATCGTATATCTATTTAGTTGGTAAAACAATTAATGCGAAAAAGGTTCAGATGTCAATTTTTTTTGTCCTAAATCATTCCTAAATTACTGTTTGACACTCATTATAGATAAAAGTATTAGCAAACGATTTGATAACACATTACTTGAATGATTTATGTCTAATAACCCATTTAAGTTTAACAGTTTTTATTCAAATTTGTTGCATATGTGAATATGTGATGCGAGTCTATGTTTGCTTACAATATTACTGCATCATATACAAAAAACATAAATGGATAATTTAGCGAAAGTATTTTTAGTTATTCTGTATTTTGTATTTTGAGCTAAAATTAAAAGAAAAACTAAATAAAAGATTTCAAATCTGTTTAAAGTATTTACGTATTCAGTAATCTATATAAAAGCATATTGAAGTAAGTAATACCAAACTTATGGAGCATAGACTGCGGCAAATTTTTCTACCATAATTATAATCGTCGTAATTATTTTATCGCTGATATAGAAGTCTATGCATTTAACAAGTTATATAGAAATATGTTTTATATCTATTACTGACTGCTGTACATTTATTCGTACAGTAATTGTGCTGGCCTGGGCTGCTCAAAAATGTATATTTAAATGCTACACTCTATGTTAAACATTAAATTGACTTTGTGTATATTACATATGCAATATGCCATAAAACAAGTCATGAAACTTATTTCCTTTTTGATGTTTTAAGTTGAGTTTGGATTTTACCAAAGAGATGAAAATTATTATAATGTTAATGTGTGTTTTTCTTTTCCTATTTTATGTTTTTTTTATTTTCTCCATCTTTCTTAGATACGAAGATGCGTGTTACTCTTTTTTATTTCGCTAGTTTCTTCTTCTTTCATCATCTGTTTAAGAAGTAGTATAAATAATATTTATTTTTTGTATTATTGAAATTGTTTGTTATTACAGGCCATTTATATACTTACTCTTTGTTGTGTTAATGAAATGATTTTTCGATAAATTTTTTGGATGTTTAACGTGTATAATCAAAATAATGAAAATAACTCATTAATAATTGAAATAAAGCAATTCAAACAATTATATTTCATGGAAAGAAAAAAATTAATAAATTGTGAACTTTAACTGAATGTAATCATAAAAGAGTTAATGGGGACCCTTATATACCATCAAGCTATGATATTTTGACGAGATTTATCTTGTATTCTATTTGCCACATATGGATGCAAAGTTAGGCTAAACTTTAATTGTGGTTTGCTATTTTGCTAATGAAAAAAATTTGATATTTAGCATGATGGATGGTTTGTTCCTAATATTTTTTCCGCATAGGTACTAATCATAAAATGTTTTGCAAAGTTTTATTTTGAAATAAAATATGAAAATAACTAAATGTATCAATAAGATATCATAAAATATAGCCATTTGAACGGATTATAATAAACAATAAATAATATTAAAAGCCCTCTTATTTGATTTGATTTGATTTGATTTTATTTTTTAGTTTTCTTTTGTCACCTAGGACATTTTAGCATTAAATAAGAAATTGTAATTTCCAACAACAATAATTTCTTCACTTTCATACAGTCTAGAAATTCACGTCTGTATTACCTATTGAAACTTAAAAGTAAAAAAATCTATATAAACATTTGAAGACATGGACATCTTCTTAAACCAAATGTTTTAATTCAAAAAGAATTTATTACTCAATGCGATCGCGCTAATTTTAATGCCTAATAATGATAAATTGATGCATTTAGCTTTAAAAGTAGCAGCTGTTTTATTTGTTATTAAAAAATTAATAGATTTGTTATATGTAAGTATTTTTATTATGATTATAAATGAGAATGTTTGCAATGCAATATAGTAAAATATATTATTATTGCATTACATAATCGATTCAATATATAAACTAAAGAAATAAGTATGTGTTTGGACATTATAGTTAAATGTAAACACCTTTTATAATTAGGTTTTGCCATAGCTACCTACTTACTTATATCGAAATCAAATTTATTTATTTTATTTTGTATTGAAACTTTCTGATATATTGAGAAAAAAAATAATAAAAGGCGGCACGGCATAGCATAATTATGTAAATGCTCTGGTTGATTTTTCGGTTTGGGGTATTTTACGTTTAAAGAAAAATAACAAGTTTTGCGGCACAATCTTACAATAAAGCAATTATTTTTTATTTCAGTTGATAGTCGAAGTCATTTAATTATTTATTGCACGCTTAAAATTTTTCGGCATAAAAACAATATATGAACGGACAACATCGGACTGCTGTATAAATGAAATAATGATTTGTACTCAATTTTCAGTTCATATAATGAATAATGGTCAATAAGCTAATGTTTGATATGTTATTGTGTTTTGTTATATAAAATCTATAATAGAATCAAAAATGTAATCAATAAAGTTTTTAATGATTTTTATGATTTTAGTTTTTTTTTTGTTCAGCGCGCTGTTGTTGTTGGTCGCTTTTGTTTTGTAGTCATAATATTTGCGGACAGTCATATAAAATTAATTTCAATAGCGGAAATATTGCTTTTTCTGCAAATGAAAATTAATTTATTGCAAATTGTTTTGTTCGTAAGTACTTTCTCTAATCATCTTAATTCACATTTTTGAGTAACACATTTTTTTGCTACTGTAAATGAATTAATTGTTTCGTGTTTTAGAGCCATATTCAAAATACATTTCTACAGTAAATTAAAATAAAATTACAGAAAAAGGAATAGTAATTTTGCAGTTTCCCCGCTAGGGCTATGCAAAAATTTATTATCTTATATATTTACTTGGCTATACATCTTCATTCTTTTATCATCTACATATATACTTAATATATCATTTTCGTTAAACAAAAATATATATTCTGAGCTATTTTGAGTGTTTTGATTTACTGTCAGCCAAACATTCTAATATCAACCTTTAATATAAATTACAAAATATAAATTTTATATTTTTAATCTTTCTGATTTTCTAGCATAAACTTACCTATATTGGCATAAATTTGCCTGTAGGTTATATTCAATTTTATTGCTTTATACAAGCTAATATACCGCAATAAAATACTAGAAAATAGCACACATCATATTATGTTTGGTCGGTAAATCGAAGCGACTATTTATATAAAAATTTACATTAAACACCGACCACATTTACATTTCTATATAAGATATTATTATTATTGAGATTGAAGACCGAAGACGACGAAATGTTTTAAGTAAATAGAAAAAGGTATAATTATTAAAATCGTCATTTTGTATTCGAACACTTTATTATAAAATACGAACATATAACATTTATCTATTTCTATTTATAAAATTTCCAATGGCATTTTGTGTGAATTTTGTGATTATATATATTTTTTTGTTTTCTTTGATGCAACTTACTGTTTTCATCCATATATAGAATTTAAATGACTTACCGGCAGACGATGAGTATACACTATGTGTAATTATTTACAGTTCGATGAAAATGTGTATTTGAATTTCGGGTAAATCTTTAAATTGTAAGCATCAGAGCATCTGGGGATAAATTCTTGAATCATTTGAATAATGCCTACCTACTGGTCTATTGAATGGTTTTATTCGTACCTATGGTTTATTTCCAGTCAGTTAAAGATTTTCATACAAATAGGAAATTTTGCATTCTTGAGATACGAATATTTCAATTTAGTGTTATGAATTTATATGTTGTTGAAGTTTGAATTGAATATAAAATCTCTGAACACATTAATAAAACTCAAGAGATTTAAAACATCAAAGAGAATTTAGATTTGAAAATATCGTATTATCTAATACGGTTTAAAATAATTCCAATTATTATTTTTGTTTTTTGTGTTTGTTCTAAATCTTTTCTTTTAAAAGCAATTAATATCCTTTCTATGTCAAATTGAAATTTTTTTAATTTCATCACTCATCTAAAATTTGAATAAAATATGAAAATTTGATTAAATTTGGCTTTGGAAATGCTTTATCTTCATTTCATTTTAAATATCGTCTAGAGAATCTTCTTTTTACATTTATTTATTATACATATTCTGTTGATGAATGGGTTTAAATATATGAGATTTTCGTTATAATTTGTCGAAATAGAAAATTTACATTTATATTAACAATGATTGTGAGAACATACATAAAACTTTTGTATAAATATTCTATTATTATTATTTTTTTTCTTCCTTTATCTTTTTTTTGTGTGTAGAAAACAAAGAATAGATTTATTATTGCGCATCAGGGAATTTTATTTTAAATTGAAATTTGTGGAAAATTATATATAAAGGAGGAAACTCGAATCTAAATACTTCCAGAATTTTTGGTTTAACTTAATTACAGTAAATTTAATTACTTTACATACATTTGTTTATTTTTTGTGATATTTTTAACACAGACTAGCATTTTCTCTAGTCTGATGTTGTTTAAATATATCATAAATAAACATATTGTCATTTTGGTTGTGTGTGGTCGGACGCGAAAGCGCACCATTTAATATGTAGAGAAATGCTTACTCTAGAAGAATTTGATCGGACTGATTTCTACTTGAACAGACATTTATTATTATATAAGAGAAATAAACCGTATGTAGAGTGGTATTCTGTGGAAGATGTAACCGATACGATAAAATCGTTTTGTATTAAAATAATATAGTTGGCAATATTGGTTAAAAGTTGAGATAGAGAATTGTACAATCACTATTTCTTTAATACTTTTACCATATGAAGCATTTTATGATTTACATTTTTTTTTTTGTGGTATTCGTACATAGAATATGTAATTACAATATTCTTTCAATTTTTTTTCCTAAATATTTGCATTTTTTTTTATACTTTAAATTTTAAAATATACAAACCGTAACATTTACAACTTTTGAATGAATGAAATAATTTATTGTTGTAAAAAAAAATATATATATATTTTGTTAATACCATGAAATATTCACTATTTTTCAGTATTTATTTCAAATATATGAGAATTTTTTATTCTTTTAAATTTACATACGATTTAAAAATTAAAATGATTGCATAATTTTAAATTCGATTGAATTGAAACGCATACAAAACATATTAATTTTATTTTCTACATGTATTCCATTTACCAGTTGAATTGATACAACCAACATATTAATAAATATTATAATCTCTTGCATTATACAATATGTTGTTCTGCATATTTAAAAAAATTAACCAATCTTTAACACAGCACACAACCAAACAATATTTCTCATTTACGTATATATAAAATATTGCAAAAAACAATAATAATAATAATAATAATATTAATAAAATTAATAAGAAAAATAAAAATCTCGTTTTCGTTGTTGTCGTTGTTGTTGTCGATTACAAAAAATTTATTGTATATTAGGCGATTATTTCTTATAAAATGCGCTTATGTCTTATTATCTTACCTATCTAAAAATAAAGGTAGACAGACGGTGTGGAGTGCATATCGAATACATACAAATAACAAAAATACCAGATATAATTAAATGGAGTATATTGCTAGATTGTTGTTAGACTGTGTTTTATAAATAATAGTAAAATCACACAGTCTGTAGACAATTCAAGCGTAATATAAAATTGACATGTCCTTGAATAAAAACATTGTTTTGAATATTTTTGTATAAAATGGGAAAAATGTTACACGCATATTTATTTATTCAGTGTTTTATAGTATTTTGATAAAAGAACATATGTGCTAATTTTTTTCATTTTATATTGTATGAAATTAAGCGTCTTTTGTTATTAAAGAAAAAAAAAATGCTTGCAGAAATTTGTAATCGTTTAATTTAATTTTATGTATTGACCCATTTTTTTCTTCTTTTTTTCTTTTTTTTGAATTTTGGCCGTGTTTATAATAAAATTGACAGTAAATTCATGGTTAAATAATATTTATAAAAAAAAAAAAACAAAAAATTTAAGCAGTATTTTAAAATTATAGGTTTTATTGAAGCTAATTTCATTTCTGCTGAATTTATGACAATGTTGGAAAAACCAAAAATGGATTAAATTTAAACTTTGCTATTCTTATAGTTTTCTTCTGTTTATTTATTACTTACACTGAAACATTTTTATTTGAATAGTCATTTCAAAAATTTACTAACTAAAAAATAATAATAATCAGAATTCTTTTGATATTGAAGATAAACCACTGCATTTTCCATCATAACTATTAACGATTCATAGGTAGGTACTTAGATTAAAAATGTATTTCAAAGAATTATATATTGAGTTTTATTTATCATTTTATTCTCAATGTGTAAATTAATTTTTTGAAGGCATTACGTGAGTAGGTCTTACGATATACATGACCTTCAAAAGTTTTACTTATTTATTAATATTATTTTTTATTTAATTTATTTTTTTTTCTTTTTTTTTTTCAGAAAAAGAAACGAATTTTGAATTATTTATTTTGTTGATTAAATAATTAATTTTTCGATAATGTTAAAAAATAACCACTGGCTATAATTATATTTTTTATTCTGATACTTTCATTTTTGTATTATTGTACAATTGAAAGTAAAATCTAATGAAATGTTTTCTTTTCTTCTTTTTTTTTTTTTGTTGATGAGAATACACATAGTCAAGCCGATATAGCCTCTTCCCCGCTCCAATATTGTCATTTCTACCTACGCATGAACATTCAATTAATGAATGAAGCTCTTTTCGAACCTATAATAATATTATACATATAATGTTCATATGTTATTGCTGCCTGATATGGTGGAACCCATGTTACATATTCAGTTTGTGTGTACAAAATTGGATAAGACATAATAAAATTTTCCATAAATTGATTTTTGTTCTTTTCTTAATAAATTAATTGATGTGAACATAATGTTTATAATGTGACACACACACACACACATATGACGTCTATTGTTTATTTATAATATAATTTAATGCGTTCAATTAATAAGCATTATAAAATACAAAACATTTTTTTTTAAAGGGTAGGTTAAATATGAAATACCAATGAAAACAAAAATGAATTTCATGGAATTACTTTTTTAAAAATTTATTATTTTATAGAAAAGGTCTAATTTTTGCTCTTTTGTTTAGGTATATAGACAATAAGCGGAAATTCTATAGAGCGAAAGTCTCAAATTTAAGAATATTATAAAAATTGGCTTGTTTTAGCTCAAATACTAATAGATACAAATACAATACAACTATGTACCTACCTACAAAATTTTGGTAATGTCAGTTCTTTACTGTCGTTATACAATTGCTTTATTTCTACCTTCTACAACTTTTCTTACAAAATGTTATGTTAACAATATACTTTACTTGAAATTCTATTTATATATAAAAAAAAAAAAAAAAAATAATGAAAAACTTATGCATTTTCATTTCATTTCATTATTACGTTAATATTATTACTAGTTACATTACATACCTTTTATCTTTTAATTTATGCGTACAGTTATTTCAATTGAATATTATGTAGGACTGGTAGATATAGATATATTGATTTATATTTCTTTAAACAGCTGTAGGTATGCACATTATAAAAACATATATTTGCATTAAGCCTACTCTATGTCTCCGATATAGGTTTTATGTTATTGTATATGTATGTAAAAATTGTAATGTTCGTATTTATTTTATAGAAATATACGTATGTATAGCGAGTTTTTTTTTTTTTTTTTTAATTGAAAAACTACCACTCACTATTTTATTATTACTTTTTTTTTTATTTTATTGTTATTATTGACACTACAAAAGTGCATAAAACAATATTTAATTTTAATATGACACATATTAAGACACCGTTATTATAATTTATTTAATGTAAGGCATTCAATAAAATATTATAATTTCAGTATTGTATCACTAACGGAATAGAATGAGTATACAAATAAATTTTGAAATTTTAAGTAGATAAATTTATTTTATGTTTAAATAGTTTTTTGTATTAATAAATATTTCGTATTAGCGTCAAACAACTGATAGCGTAACGAATATGTTTGAAAAATAGTTAGGTTGACTCTACAAGTCGGGGATTGTTAATTTTTTTTTTTCGTGCTGATCACATTTCGTTGATAATTCGAGAACAGTAATGGTCACAGCAATATTATTATGTGATTTGGAAAGAGCATAGTTTCAAAATTCTTAACGCAAAAGGTTCGAACAGGTTACTTCTAACGCTTATAGACCAAAATCGCATCAGCGTAAAAAAGTAGCAAAAAGAGATTAATCTTTTAATGCGTTAGTACGGAACTATTCAGAATAATTAAGAATTTTGAATATATACCTACCCTTTTCAAATCACACAATAACATTGCTATAGCTCTTACCGTTCACGACATACCTATCGACCATAAGCCAATTAACGTAAGTATTAGTCAATACCTGCTAGAATAGCAGCATCATAATAAATCAATTCATATTGAATATATGACATTCAAGTAAAGCATGATTTTATTATCAATTTTTCATCTGAACAGTGAACAAATACAACATAAACGCTTGTTCATGTTTGATCCAGAAATTTTCAAACTACTTTGAAATTATTGCGGTGATATATGAATATGCCGTTCTCAAACAGATTTCTAGTACCTGATTGAGTTTATTTGTAGATTGTAGCATCAATATTTATTACTATTATATATTTTTAACATATAAAAAATAATAAACATATTCAATAGCTTAGTTTACATAAAAAATAACGAAGAAGATGATTAAAGAAATACATAAATATTTTATATAAACAATTTGAATTGTTTTATAGTTCACATAAAATTATATTTAAAATTGGATCAAATGAAATTTGTTAGTTTGTTAGCTGCTACCCCAATACATGCACCATAACAAAACTAAGTACTTTTAAACTATATTTATTATAATTAATTAAATACATATATATATTTTTTAATAATTATCTATCTAAATTAATCATAATGAAATGGATGCATTGCAGTTGTAATAGAGTATTTGATATTCAAACGAGAAAAAAATAGCCGTGAAGCGAAGTAATAAATACTTATTGCTTGTATATCACAGCAACGATGAGAATATAGTAGGTACTGAAAACAAAATGATAAAAGAAAAAAAAAATGAATATTACATCGTGTTTGGCGTTCACTTAAAACCAGAAAATCTAATTAATTCAAAATGTTCACATGGCAATTATAAATTAAATCTATTTTATTTATATATTTGTTATATATTATGGTTGATGCAGATGTACGCGTACACGTATATAGAAAAACAAATTACATATACATTCGACACTTGAACATCATCTCATCATAATTACAATATAATTAAATTTTACTATACATACAAGAAAAGTCTTAAAATTTATTAACATCTCTATGGCTCTCTGGTATCGGCAATCAGTCACACAAAACACATTCACGTTCAGATTGTAATTTAAGTATAATTTAAATATTTTGTTACATGGTACATTTTTCAATTACCCATTATAAACTATATATTTTACATTCAAATACTGCGCAGCATCTATCACAAAGAAATCTAATATTATGAAGCCAGCATAATAAAAACATCACATATTATGTTTCATTAATGTTTTCATTTTAACAAGATATTATTTGATTTGATTGCCTTCTTCCTACAAAACTATATTCAGTGCACAGTTAATTTTAAATTAAATGGTGGGGATTTGATAGGTTGGCATATTTTACTACAGTTACACAAATCTCAACCATTAAATAAAATCTACAACTGCACTGGTTAGCCATTATTACCACATATTTAGTTCATGAAATCAGTAGCCGGTATTCATTGTATGTACCATGTACATTTAAACGATGGCATAGAAAAACCAAACTTAACAACAACAACAACAAAAAACTAATTTTTACTTTAATATTTTCACACATAATTTTATAACTTTATTGACTTTATGGATGGTATAACTATTTATCGTACCTTTTACAGTAAGTGGACTTAATAATTATGTATGAATACTTTACTTTGTAAGTAGAATGTTGTATATTGCGTCATAAAATATTATTTGAATTTCAGAAGTTCGAAGATGAAAAAAACACTATTTATTTTATAATCATTATAAAAAAAACAAAAAAAAAAAATTACACCTAATCCCAAATTCATAGTCAAGCATAATGCATAATATAATCAAAAGTTTTTTATTATTACTTTTTAACAGTGTAAGGATTTTAGATTGTCAGCAATCTCTTTCATTATAATATTCTCATTGTATCGTTTCGTATTGTTGTTAGTGATGATAGGTACATACTCAATTGCAAGGCAAATAACGAAAATTAAGTTATTTAATTTTTTGCATTTTTTCGTTTTGGTGCATAAATTAGATTGGTTTGGCTTTAGCTTTGATTCTGTGGCTGTTATTTGGCCGGATCTGTCAGTGCGCAATGAAAATAGCAGCAGTCTTATAACAATATATAGTTTTTCTTCTTTTTTTTTTTCATTTTATATAAAAGGTTTTCAAGTCTATGTACATCTATTTGCAATGTATTCTTACATTTTATTATTGAATTGAAATGAAAACAATTACAATTCACCATTGGAATTATCAATCGAAATTTTTATGGGATTTTTTTTTGTTTTTATGTTACAATAGAAGAAACATTTAATTGAGTAATTTTATAAAATAAAAATAAAAAATGGCACATAAACTACAAAATCCTATAAATAAAAAAGCATCCGAAAATAAAAATAAAATTATGGCATTCGTACAACAAAATAAAAAAAAAAAGTTACATCATCTAAATTATGTGGTTATAAATTTAATATGTGATTGTTATTCGATATGCGTATCGAATCATCGCAACACAAAACTGTAATATTAGATTAAATAATTTAAATAGTTATTTAGTTTTTGTTGCTATTGGAATTTGATTTGAGGAAATTAAAAATTTCACATTTATAAATTGACGCAATGACATTTTTGATTTCGATTTTTGATGTATTTTTAAAATGGAATGAAAAATATTATCGAAATTTAATATAAAATTGGAACAGATTTTTTTTTAAAAAAAAATTAATTCACATAGAACTAGAATCTAAAGTACGTATCTTTGATTTCATAATTTAGTCTGAAAATTACATTAAAAGCTAATTTGTACAATTTGCACTAATACCTACGTCATATTAAAAATTTCTGATTATTAATGCAAACATTGTTTCTTTTCTGTTAGTTTTACATATTTCTCTAAAAATCAAATAAACAAATTTCAAACAATATTTTAATCAAATACATTTATCTCTTTTCAGATATAATAATGAATTACCATCGTAAAAACGTCTGCTACAAATAAAGAAAATCGTGCGTGCATTAATCCGTACGCGTTAATACGATATAAAAATTTAAAGCAAACCGCCGTAGACAACAACAACAAATCATAATAAAAAATGAATATCGAGCCACCAACATCAATTGGATTTGATGATGATCCACCGCCAGAACCACGAGATGGATGGCTTCTGGTACGAATTCATGTGCCCGAATTGAATGTATTCAAATGCCTTCAATTTCCATCTGAACGACTAGTCTGGGATGTTAAACAACAAGTGTTGGCATCGTTACCCAAGGTTTGTGTTCAATTCTACATAAATGTTTTAGTTAAACATATTTTTTTTTTATTGTTACCACGAACTTCTTTCACCCTCATTGTAATTTATTGAATTGATTCTGATAAATTCACAGTCGCATAACTCCTCCCAAAGTTATTATTTATGCAATTTATTTTATCTTTTCGTTTATGTATTAGTAGTGGTATTGAAGAAATTTTATCAAAAACATTTTCATCTGTTCATCTGCTCATGATCACCTAGTCTGAATTTCAATACAGATAATTATTAATTCAACATCGTTCTCAATTTTAGAAGGTGTTAAATGAATTAATTGCAAAACTTGTAATTTCGTATAATATCTTCTGTTCGCTAAACATAAAACAGAAACATTTAAACAACAAAATAGCATCAATCTCGATTAGTAGTATTATTAATAATAAATTAAGTAAATTATATTTATTACACTCGAATAAGGTTTTGTTTTGTTTTGTTTTGTTTTGTTTTGTTTTGTCTTGTTTTTTTTTTTTTTTTTTATTTCATTCTCCAATATATTCATTTATTTTTATATACGTGTGTATGTCAGTGTGTTACTCTCATGTGTTTTTCTTTTCATTGTTATTTATAAAATATGTTCGTACAATTTGAGAGTACGAGAACAATTGTACAATAAAATATCTAAAATAGTTAGCTTGATGATGATCATCTATCCACCTTTTCTATAACTAAAACAGCGATTGAAATTAAAGCATCTAAAAATTATTTTGTATCTCTTAAGTATAAGTTATATACTATACCTACCTATACCTATACCTATTATATAGAGAGCAAAAAAAAAAAAAAACATAGTAACATTATAATCACGATGATTCTATTGTTTAGCATTATATATGAGTACACAAGTACCCTATAAATAATATAAAATATATTTTATTATAAGTAATCAGGCTGGATAAATATTATGAGTTTATAATGATACGTTTACCTTGGCTTTGAAATTGATGTTTTGTTTTCTTTCATTTTGTATTGTTTTTGTTATTAGCTTGGTTACAGTCAGCTATGATATTTATATTTAATCTACGAGCATTTTCATTTAGGCTATTCAGAGTAAATGCTTATAGAAAAATGAAAAAAAAATTATACCTGTGGCTGTGCGGATGGTTTCAAATGACATGAGTTATGAGACCTTGAAGTGTTCGATTTCAAAGCAGAAATGAAATTATGTTTCTTAAGATATTAGACTGATTAAATTACATTTCCTATTATAATTTTTGATTCAAATTTGAATAAAATCTCTTAACGAGTTATAATCGCTGGCAAAGGACAAGAACAAAAACCGTTTTTCAAATTTTTACCGAACAATTTGAATAAAAAAAAAAACATTTCCAATTAGTGCTGTTCTTTTGTCATTTTCTTAATGAAAATTGAATTCAATTTAGGACAACCATTCTTACTATTACAACAGTCAAAGTGTAATGACCTCTTCCCCTCTTCCGTATATTATTCTTATTAAACTTAAAAAAAAAATAATTAAACTCTTAAAAAACCAACATTTTCATCGTTCAACACCATGAATTTAGTTAGCAATAAGATTAAACAAAACATAATTAATTTTAAGAAAAACTATTGAAAACAATAAAATTTGATAAAAGAAATATTATTTTATTTGCTTTGAAATTTCTATGGTTGATCAACTTCAAAAATGTTTACGGTTGATGAACAACACATGAACTTACCTAGCAATAGATCAACTTGTACTTTGTTTAAATGAGAATATGAATAGGCATACAATTACTCATTAGTATAACAAAATGTTCATAGACACAGATTTTAAGCTTCAAAATTTTGTTAATAAAATGTAATTAGATTATTTTAAATTAATTGTCGGTGGTTACTTTATTAATAGCTTATTGCACCTCATTGCACACAATGCAGATTCTATGACAACCATTAAGAAATTAAATATATAAATACTTTTCCCCTGTCGTTGTAATATCTTGAAACATTCAGAGACTCTTCCTCCCCCAAAATTACGAAAAAAAATTGCTTATAATTATTTTAGTATTGATTTTCTTTGTTTAAATTTATGTCACGGAACAAAATAAGTTTATCCCTCCCCCCCGTAGAAGGCTTAATTTACTGTCGATTAGAAGTTATTCGTAATAGTTACACCGGTTTATATAGATGTCTGTGATTCAAAAATTACGTGAGTATGACTAAAGTGTAGAGAATTTAGTCAAGAGTTCAGTGTTGATTTTAACTCAGATTTTTTGAAAATGTGGCATACGCTCTTTTACTCCCAAGCCTTTCATTTGGTAAAAAGCCCCAAAATGCGAAATGCTTAAAATTCAACTTGCTCTGCTAACTTAAAAGACATCCCATATCCCATAATACAATGAAATATATTTCATGAAATATATTTCATTGTATTATATCTATATCCCAGTAAGTCTGCTGCAATTAATAGTGAAAACAATAGAAAATAATTGTATATTTCTTGCATTTAGTTATTAATTAGCTGCAATTTCAGTGGCGAGATGAGTGTTAAAATGCGAGTTTTGGTACATAAAACCAACAACAAGTTTTTACCGTGTAAATTTAAATTCTTCATATCATCTACAAAGTTATGTGTTATGTAAAAATAAGTAAGTTTTAAAAAAATTTGTTACGATTAAAATAATGTATCATACCGATTTTTATTCTTTCCCAACCCAAGGTTTGGACAAACAGTCAATAAATAAATGATAAAAAATATTTTAACAGCGCTTGCAATGTATAATCCTCTTTTGAAAATCAAAATTGTTTCTAAGTACCTTGGTTGACGATATAGATATTGATCCATTCCAAAGCAAAACTTAGCAATATTTATCTAAACTTTTCATATTCGTATTCTGAACTTAACATATATTCAAATCGAACCGGTAATATAGAAAAGAATATTATTTATGGATATTATAAAACGCTATGCACTATTAGCACACAATAGAATGTCAAGTTCAATAACGTTGTATATTCTTAAAATCATAATGTATGAAAATTACTAGTATGTTATAACGTCGCTTAGTCTTCTATTACAACATATATAAAATTCAAATATATATTTATATGTATATAAAAATAATAATAATAAATAAATGATAAAATGAACATAAAAAATCTAACGGATGCCACCTTAAAAATTCCTTCATCTTCTAATAGGTATTATACATTCTATATAAGATATGGATAGGTACGAATACGATTTAAAATATAGTAAATGCTATTCATGCTGGAGCACTCGAACAATGAATGTAATCAAATGTATAGCGATGTTCGGTATAAAGTATTCAGTGCTATATAAAAATGGAAAAGAACAAGTTTCTTTTTTAAAAGTCTTCTTTAACATAAGAATACACAAAAAAAAAAGAAGAAAAATGAAGAGAGAAGAAAGAAAAAAAAATATGTTTCATCAAAAAGATTATTATGGTTGGTTTTTTAAATCTTTTTATAACAAAACAACAACACCTGAAAAGTAGTTTTTAAACTCATGCTTTAATATGATATTATTATAATTTATACTTTTTTTTTCTTCATATTTCTTTTCTTTTCTTTTTTCATTATTACTTATTTTTTTATGTATATATTTTTTTTTTTTTTGTGTGACTGAAGCATGCATTTAATAACGTGTATTATGTACAGTGCAAAGTTCCCCTTCGGTTCCCCCTAAGCTTCTTGTTTATTTTACGTATACTTATTTAAATATGGGAAAAACAAAATTATTATTATAATGTTCGCGCCGTCGCGTCATAAAGATGAACAAATTTGATAATAACGTAATTGTGTGAAGATGATAAAAACTATAAATATTTAATTGTTCTATACGATAGATTATATTTAGTTTAAATGTTTTGTATAATTATAATAGCTTAAATAGCCCAGCATTCATTAGGAAGTATTTAGCAGAGTTTTATTGAAATTATAATTATTGTTTATTTGTGAAAAATATTTTAATTTCGGACCACATATATATTAGTAATAAAATGGTAAATAAACTGCCGATTTTATGAATTTGTTATTTTTGAATTTGGTTATAATGTATATGAAATATGAATTAGATGCTAATTGCAGCCAAAAATTCTATGAGATATAGTCTTGAATATTGGATACAGCGAATCCTTCGTTGACATTATTACCAATGATTCTGCGGTTAATCATATGTTTTCAAAAGTAAAACAATCCTCAGAGACCTTGATAAACAACTTACGCTATACCAAAATTAAATTGTAAATTGACAGCACAATTTTTTCCAATTCGTGCAAGTTATTAAACTTATTGTAGTTTTTTAATAGCAAAAACAGATAATCCGATCATCAAAATAAGGTCGCACAAATTTTATGTTACTTTTATTTGTTGGACATTTAAAATATACAGAAACTGTTACCTTGTTATAGATTTATTGAAATAAAATTGAGAATTAAAAAAAAAATTAGCTAAATATGCACTTCATTAATTATAAATTAGCAATGATGCGGCCTAGCAAAAATAATGGACAAATTACTGAAAATTTCTCAGAAAAAACATACAAAGATTTTTTGTTTTCATTTTGTTATTATATGATGATGGTGATGGGCGATTGTCATCTACTATTAATATAGCAGATAATAAATATGATTTTAACAAAGAAAACAAATAAGATGTTCCAAATATACACGACATATATTCAAATTTGTTTGTCGTTTAATTTTATTGTCGTGTATTCACAATGCCACGATTCACACTGTACAAATTTAATCTATAGAATGCTATTTGTAATAACTGAATAACCAAATATAACACCAATATCATACGGAAAGGAAAAGAAAAGTCATAAAAATGTGCTAAAAATCAATGTCATGTCACCTCATAAATGATAAATGAACTAAAATAAATAAAATTAAAAAAAAAAAAACGTGTGCTTTTTGGATACACAAAAATGTATTATAAAGTCACATAAATATATTAAAATAAATCTGAATTTGGGTATTGTGAGCCCTGGGAAGCGACCATGTAATTATCCAAAATATTTTACATCATAATCTACCCTCATACCAAGAGACGGTTTGAGCTAGTTATTGTAAAAATGATCAGCTATCGATATATATCATGAAAACTCGTTCAACAATCTAACTTAAATCTAGACCCAGTCAAGTACCTACCTGCTCACTTTGTTACCACGTTTCGTTGTTAAGCATTTTGTTTATTGTGTTTTTTTTTCTACTTTGGTATAATCGCATGACATCGCTAACACGCTTTTGTAATTTTGTAGTTTATTCGAACGAAATTCAATTTATTGTTAAATAAATGTCACGACAAATTCAATTATTATTTATTTCATTTATATTTATTTGTCATGTAAGATGTAAACAAAAAGCAACAACAACAAGATCATCATGTTGAAGTGTATCATTTTGTTCCAGAGTAAAAAAAAAAATTGCTTCGCTTGCGTTTATTATATTAGCGTGTCCTGCATCACGTACTTCGTACATTGTCATTTCCTATTTCACATATGTTTAACAATATTGAGAAGTTTACTTTCATTTTGTAAGTTAATTATACATAGGCGAGTTATTGACACAAAAACTAAATTACTTTTCTATTGATTTTGCTGGTCACTCTAGTCGAAAAATTAAGTGAAATATATCTTTAAAAAAATATTAGAAACATAGTTGAGGTGATATGTTTACAATATATTCGAAATTATATAGCATAAGCATATCTGATGATATCTGATATGTTTTGTATATATTTTTTTAAATTGTATATTAGATAAATCACAAAGTATGATAAGAAAACCAATCAGACAAATATTAAAAGAATATCAGAAAAATATCACAGACATAGCCTCATTAGATATGTTAAAATGAAAATATCATGTGACATATTTTTAATATTTACTTGATAATGTAATTTTTAATTTTATATTAGAAACACCACGGAGACATATATCACTAAGTATGTTTAGAAAACCAATCAGACAAATAGCGGAAGGTAGGTCTCAGGCTTACATGATAATTTTTTTTTTTTTTAAATGATAATTTCGCAATATATAAAATAAATATGGTGCTAGATATCAGAATGATGGAAGCGTAACTACGACGATTTATACAGAATTCATTTACTGTTTAACCCTAGCGGGAGATCAATGAAAAACCCATATGAAATAAAATGTCTGCTACTATATAGGCTGCTACATGACAGAAACTTCTACCATATTAGGCAGGCATGCATATGAATGAAAAATGTCTGAGTTACAGACACTCACTTTCGTTAAGGGGCGGCCAAATATCAGAAAAATGTATAAGAAATATCATACCAGGAACATATCAAGAAAATATGATGAAGAAAAAAATCGTACGTCATAAAAATATGTATATATATATTTTAATGCAATATATCTGTAATATACTAGGAAAAAACATATCAGAAAAATTTACTAGTATATATCAGGGCATATTCACAGCATATCTCAAATTTTGTAAAAACTGGTTAAATTTTGATCACCTCAACACAAAATTTTGAAAATTTCGTTTTTTCTTAAAATCATAAGGGAGGACTTTTGACATTAAATTTCTTTTTTTTTAATTCGTAGTAAAGCTAAAACAAAATATATGTTATTTTTGCATTTAGTGCAAGCACAAGCTAAATATCTCATGCGAATGATACGAGCTTATTATGCTATTGCTTAGGAAAAATAGCATATTGTATTGCTTAAAGCACATCTATTTATATCATTTCTAGTTTATAGTTAACAAAAGAAAAAGAAGAATTTGCGATCAAGTCTTTTATTGATTCATGTTCTAATAATTTTTTTTTTTAAGTCATTTATTTGTTTTTATAAATATTGCGATATTTCGCCAACAACTACTAGGTTGGTACTTGAAGTCATTAATTGAGATGAATAAGAAACTGAAAAAATAATAAAAAATAAATAAATAAAAATTCATATAATATAACTAAAAAGAATGGAAACTGATTGAATTCATTTCAAAATTATAAATGAAACGAAGATACAACAAATGCGAGTAATTAGAGTGCTTTGCTCTTTTCAATTATTGAAATTTAATAATAATAATAAAAAAAAAACAAAAAGATACCATCGCAAAAGAAAAGAAATAAAATCTAACATATGAAATAACGGGCAATGGCAATAGCAATAGTCTGGAATAAATCTAAAAGGCACATTAAAATCCGCTACATTTATTTCTAAGTAAATACTTAACTTATTTTATATTTCTTTTATATATATATAAGTACATATTTATAGTTTTTTTTTTATGTTTTGTTTGTTAAGAATCCACATAACATAGTTAGCTGGTATTGAATTGAAGAGAAATGGTTTCAATTCAAAGTAAATTACTATAATAATTTAGAATCAGGTGTGTAATGTTTTCATTATTTATAGCTCTCTGATATAATAATAGTGTTAATTTGTTAAATAAAATATGTGTTAGATTTTCTACATAACGTATAAATGTTATAAAAAAAAAAAAGAAAAAAAAACATTCATATTTTTATGGATATAGAGGTATTTGAATCAATACATTTTTTTTTCTTCTAATAATCATGAAATTTTCTTTATGATTTATGCTTTGTTTAATATTTTTTTCTTAGAAGTTTCTCTTGAACAGACACATTTCTTGGGCATAAGCTGTTGAAGTTTAGTTGAAAAAATAAATGTAAAGAACTTCATTAGAACAATTTATGGTTTTGAAATGCTTTTCTTTTTTTTTTTTTTTTAGCGAAATGCATCATTACTACCATTTTATGCGGTGAAAATTTTACCCCATTTAAATTAATTTAAATTTTAACAATTTAATCTGTGAACAATTGTGATCTACAGATCAAGTAGACAGTGGCGTAACTAGGCTAATGCGAATAAGGCATTAGGGCGTAAAAGATTTAAGGCCTTTTTTTGTGATCAGCACCCAACACTATTTGCATGCAATTTCCAAATATGTTAAAATGATTACATTAATATTCTGTTTATATAAACGTTATCGCATTTTTACCAATATTGTGAGGCACATTGCATAGAGACTTGAGTCGAGAGTCAGCACACATTTTCTAGGGGTTAAACTGCACCCACAGAAAATTTGCGATTATGCGTTATAGTTTATTAGAGGTTAAAAAAAAAATCTAATTACATTTTTCATTACTGAAATTGGTACTAATTGAGTAGTAATGAAAATATATTAAATATCGTCAAAATCTTTTATTTAATCTAAATTAATAAACAGTTCAAGAGATTTAACTATAATTAAATGATTAGATATTATTCAGATTTTTTATTATAAATAATACTTGGCATAAAATCCAAATGAATTTCCCACGCTATATTTAATTTGTAAAATATATTATCCATACAAATATCTTGTTTCTCACTTTCATTGATGATTTTATTGATAAAATATAAAATATCCACAATGAATATTTGTCCTGAATTCTCTTAAATTCTTAATTCAAATTTCAACAGAAAATATGAAACATTTTCTGAATACAAATTCGAATGCTTCTAAATTCAATTGTTACAAAACATAATTAATGAGGTAAGTGGAAAACAAATTTTTCACTAGTATAATCATTAAAATCACCTGTTACTGAAATATAACACAACAATCAATTTAATGCGCGTATATATATTTCTTCGAAGCTTGAAGACGAAGTATGTGCAATGGATTAATAATTTAATTAAACTTCTACACTTTGTTGGCTTATCGCCTTGCAGTCTATGTATATTTATGTTTCGCTTAATAGCCGTGCCAGAGAAACAATATTATCAAGTGAGTAAACAATGTTTCTTTCTTCTTTTTTTTCATTAAATTGTGTTGTGTACACAATTATTATTATTTTAATCGCGCAAGAGTCGTTGTGCTGTCGATAAGCTCTAAGCACAAGAACCGCATTTGATTTTATTTTTTTCATTTTCTTTATTTTAGATTTTTATTTAATATGTAGTATATTGAAAACTTGTTCATAATATGTAATGGATGAGAATAACATAATCAAAAGTCTAAAACGGTGTTTATTGATTTGTAATAATAAAATGTAAACGGATAAAATGAAATTGAACACAGTATAACGAACCACAGAAAAAAAAAAATAAACAAGAAGAAAAATGAAACAAACTAAAATAACTAATTAAGGTGTATTGAAAAGAATAATGAGGAAACAATAGAACGATGATCGATGCTATTATTCAAAATATGTGTTGTTTGATAAATTGTAATTTTGTTGAGCAGCGATGCGATAGATCGACGGTATTGTTTCCTCTATATCATAATTTAATTTATGAAATATGATTATAATATTACGAAAATTATGTAATTTTGAAAATTGTATGAACTTAACCTAAGAAATATCAAAATTAGGTAATATCTAATTTTTCCAATATAATATTTGTAACGAAAATTAAATAAAGAAATTCATGTACTTAATTCTGTTACGTTACTCAATTTTATTGGTATATATATTTTATTCTGTTGATAATTGACGCCTTCTTTTATTAAAGGATGTTGGACATTTTTGAATAAGAAATGAACCATATCAATTGTTGTTGATGGAATCAAAATTTGCTCATATTGAATTGACATTAATTGTAAGATAATATCTTTCAAGTTTCAAGATACATAAATTGCGTGTTATTATGTATATATTATATAGCATTTCATAACCCAATTTATTAATTTAAAATTTCAGTTTTTTTTTTTTTTTTTGGGTGAGTTTTCACAAAAATGTGACAATATTTAAATATCTATTATTTTTTATATAGAAAAAACTCCATCAATTACTAAAAAATGAAAAATAATATTATTTTACATGAAGCTTTTCAAAATTTTCAATTCTCGACTTCATTCTATAAATATGGCCTATTTTTACAATAACAACTAAATGTCGGACGAGGCATATATAATGCATCCCGAAAAACCGAGCTAAAAACAAATGGAGGTCGATTATGGATGATTTTCCTGTATGACATCTATTTTAGTTGTTATTACGAAACATAAATATGGCATGCCATAATTATAGAAATAATAAAACTAATATTTAAAGAATCAATTACTAAAATTATAATAAAGTGTTATTTATATTGGTTATGTTTTTTAAAGCACTATTTAAAAATTAGTTTTTGTTTTAACTAAATATTTTACGATGCTGAAATAAACAAAAAATCTCATTAATTGCTCATATATAATAAGTTATTCCCTTTAAGCATTCTTTGATTAAATTTACTTTGCATTGTTGAAATGGTTTCTGTTTGGAATTCTTTTGATCTGTTTGCTATGATATATTTTATATAAAATTTTAATGTAATAAATATATTAATAATTTCTTATTCTTTTTTTTTTCTTTCCTTTCATTGCAGGTAAGCTATTCAACATCCATATGATGATCGTATCCGATCACACAAATGGAATAGAAATTAAAAATTGTGATTTTTTTTTTAAACAATATGTGATAGCTATTTTTTTCATTTCTTTTTTGATTTCGGTGAGTAGTTATTTTGTTCATTTCTATTTAAATAAAAGAAAAAATAAATGAAAATAAATTAAAAGAAAATAAAAAAGTTAACATTATTCATATGACGAATATATATAAATATTTTTAATATCGCGCACTTAATATAAAAAAAATAATAATATTTGAATAGCAATGAGGGTTTTACTTAACTATTATAAGTAGTAATCACTCGCATAATAGAAAATACGAGGCAAAAAAGAAATTATGTACAACTATTTTATTATTTGCAAAAAAAAACATGCAGACTGTGAGGTGTACGCAACAAAAATTGTTGGTTTTCTATCTCTCAATGCTATGTTATTATTATGGATTTGTTTATGTTTTTTTTTCTTTATTGTTTTTTTTTGTGTTTTTCTTCTGGTAACTATGAAATGCCTCGAGCAAATTATATATTTACATGTAAAATATAAAAATTTGTGTTATTGTTTTGTTTTGTAAAGTTTTATTTCGTTTTAACATATATAACAACATACACACGCCGTATTATTATTAAAATTTACAATGCAATTGTTATTGACATAGTACAACATTCCAAAAGCAAATTAAGACGCATTGGGTTGTCCGAAGGAACAGCTAACAGGCAATCAGATCAAATAAAAATTATAATGCAGACATTCTTTGTAAAATAATATTTTTAAAGATACAGAGCAAGTTGGTTGCATATAGGATCTTTAAACATTAGTAATGTAATTACAAACATAATAAAAATCGTTGCTCAGAATTATATCTCGAAAACTTTGTTAAATCAAATAATTTTTATAAATTCAAAAGTTACATAAAATAAACTGAAGCCAGTACCTGGCAAATACTGACAAAATCATTTTTAGAAACGCTTATCAGCGGCATGTATCGTGTATCTAATTAGCTGTTTTATATATTACATATTTCTAATGAAGGCAGCAAAAGAAGAAGAAGAAGAAGAAGAAGAAGAAGAAGAAGAAGAAGAAGAAAATATAAATAAATGAAGAAGTGAATTGTATGCCCTCAAGCAAACTACACATTATTATAAAGGAATGTTCCACAACTTTGTTGTGCGTACGCTACCTACAGAAAAGAAACAAAAAGTTTTTGTTTTTTCTTTTTCTATATTATTTATTTATTTATTTTTTTCTTTGTTTTTTGTTTGGTATAATTCCAAAAGGTTTTTAAGAGTGACTGTTTGGCGAAAAAAATAATTTTTAGATTTTCTTATTGATTTGTTTACTATAGTTTATACTGGCAAAGGTTATATACCATCTAAAAATCATTTAAAAAACTTTTACAATGTTTGCAGAACACAAACAGTACATTTTCTATCTTGCCTTAATTTGTCTGCCAGCCAAATTAATTTGACAGGAAACGCTTTATCAAATACATACTTATTCAATTAATCAATTTTATTCATCAATATTAAATATGTTGTATTTATATTATTTTCTATCTTCTATCAAATAAATTAAAATGTTTTAAGATGACGTTGCATTATTTTGAGTGATGTACATTCTTAATAGATTGCCATTTTTGTTTTTAATTCTCTTTTATCTTAAGTAATCTTACACATGATTCAACTTACAGTAAAAAAAAAAAAAAAAAAACTGAAACAATATGCATGCGATGAAAGGAACATAAAAGTAAATATTTGGTTGAAATAAGGTCGGAATCGATTCTTATTACCGATAAGTAATAATAGAAAATGTTGCGCGAATAGATTTTCAAACGAAACTAAAATCACTTTCTTTCTTATTCGTTTTCTTAAGTATATTTTTTTTTTAACTTTGGAAGAGTAAACCCGAAGACTGAACTATCATTTAATGTATTACCCAATTCAATTAAAAACAAATTTACTAAAAGTTTTTTTTTTTTGCTTGTGATTCACTTGCAGTTCTTATAGAAATTATGTTAACTATTCATTCATAATAAAAATCCATACACCAAAAATAATTAATTCACGTTTTTCAATTTTTTTTCCACATCTTTCCATTTTAATTTTAAGGCTATGCGCTGGTTTAGCAATTAATCAAATCAACGATATTTTTTTTTCTCTCTCTCTCTCTCTCGTTTTATCTTCTTACATATGGCAAAACGTTTAAAACCTCTTTATATTGTTTTCAACACAAATCAATTAATTAATTTAACTTTTTGAAGAAAGTCACATAATTGCTGTTGATGATTTTAATTCGATACTATCTCTCATTGGTTAAATAGTTATTGATACTCTTCTACCAAAAGAAAAAAAAAGAAGAAGTATGATTGTGTACGTACAACAAGAGCGTTGAGGGCATTGTATTATGTGTGCCAAAGATCTTATGGATTACTATAAACGATAAAAAAAAAAAAAAAATTATATATTTTAATAGCATTTTAATTTGTAATGAATTAAATGAAAGCTGTAACATTAAATTGATGCCGTTGGATTTTGGTATCAATTTAATTGTAATAATTTTTTGTGGCAATTAAATTGCTAATTATTGAATATAAAATGAAATTATTCTTATTTGAAATGGGCAATTGCTTCTTTTTTTTTTAATTATTATTATGGGTTTAATCTATATAGTTGTGTTCAATTGTTACAACCTACGCCTTTACGGTGTACCATTATATCTCATTTCACTTTTCTTCCAAATTTACTTACTATTCTGTGTACATTCTATGAGCTCAATTTTAATTAATCGCAATTGTGAACCTTGTACAATATGATTCAAAATTTTACGCACCAATCGAAATTGGGTATGATATTTTAGAATTAATCGACTTTAATACACGCATTGATTTGTTTACAAATAAACAAACATAAAATAAATAAATAAAAAACAAGCTTTAAAAATATATTTAAAATAATAAACAAAAACAAATTACTTACAAATATCTTCAATAAAAATACAATTTTATTATTATTTCATTATTAAATTATTATTAAAGCGTTAATTTTGGTAAACACACTAACCTGAATAGTGAATATAATGCAGAATGTATTTTATTATATTATGCGATGTGAGTACCACAATATAATATTCAAAATTATAATAATTTCATTAATATTGAATGGCTTTATTATTAAAAGCGAAAAACGGTTATACATTATTATTATTATTATTATGTATTATGTATTATTATTATTATTATTATTTTTCGAAATCATTAAACATCATGTGTGATATGAACTGAAAACAAAAATTATATTCATATTCGAACTAAATATAATAATATAAGGAAATTCTGCTTGTGTAGTTGTGTTAATATAATCGTCGCATATGAAATAGTTTATGGAGTGGAAAGACCATGTCAGCTACCTGCTCATTATCCACTTTAAATTTACTTAAATGTAAATAACTACATATAAAGACAGTCAAGTCAATACAGTAGATATTATATTATTGGTATTATTTATATTTTTGTTTCGATGAGAAAACAAAATATCAGTCTCATGAATATTTTGTTATAAAATTTGAAATTTATATATGTATATTATAAAATCATGACATTCATTATTCGAATGAATAACAAGTATACATTTTCATGAGTATGACTTCTACCTAAAAATGGTAATTTCCAGTAAATTTGTGTATAAATTATTACCATTATTTGTGTTTTGGTTTAAATAAGTGTTGCTGTAAAAAAAAAACACATACAAACAAACAAAAACAAAAATAGGTTATCAGACAACATTTAACTAAATACACAAAAATTCACTATTTTTGTTCATTCAACATATATTAATTCACTTGTAAGAAACGATTCTCTCTAATAAAGAGTATCTTAGTAGATTGAAACAACCACAGGAAGTGGATACATTTTGAGACATGGTTTGCATATAAAGACCGTGTTCCTATTTTCACGTGAAATAGAACATAAAAATGCCTAGGGAATGAACTGATAGAATTTATTTTGAAAAACACAGATAGGAAATTCTTTGCTTTAAAGTTCTCTTGCTGCTACCATCTCATAACGTGAAAATTTGCCGGCGTGAAAGAGTTGTGAAATTGATATTTCGAGAGACATAAACTATTTGGAAGTCAACAATTTTTCAAAGTAACCAGAAAATTTTACAACAAATAATTTATTAACTTTATTTTTCCAAACAAACTTCATGCGTTTTTAGGCTTAAGGTAGCCTTTTAATAGAGACTTTACTCCAGCTATTGTACTGTATATTAGCTAAAAATAAAATGAATTATTAAATGATCAATTTTCTTCTTATATAGTTCGATATAATGCATGAAACATCAAGAAATTAAATTCACAAAAATTCTTAACATAAAATAATGATGGCGAAATCACTGTTATAAATATTCATGTTTACGAAAAAAAAAAAAAAACCATATTCACTTGATATTTAATGGAATTATTCTTTAATTACATTAATAATTTTTATTTTATGCACCAGAAAAAATAGAATGTGTTCTGTTTGTATTTCTGTATTATCTCTTTTCACTTGAGACAAATTATATTTGATATAGCAATCCAATTATGCGATTGGTCTGAAACGGCTAGTTTGATTATACTCACATGTTCAAAAATGGGTGGGTGTAATAATTTATATGAGATCAGATTCCATTTCAGTTCAGTCACACAAGATACAAGAAAATTGCAATTTCAAATTATAAACTTTATTTATTAGGTTTTCTGTATATTTATAGTATTCCGCATTATTATTGTAATATCATGAAATAGACAAGACGTACAAAGTGTAATTATATAGAAAATTACCTAAGAGCACTGAAAGATATTCAAGTAGTTAATTATACAATATGCGGTCGCCTTAAGACCGACCAATTCTCTTGTGTGAAATCTTTCTGTTTTCTGTTTTATGTTATTAACGCTTCTGTTTTTGAAAAGTGTGTAATTTTTCATTCTTCTGGCTGTCCGTATTGTTATTGTTTTATTTTATTTTTTTTTGAAAAACTTTTTATGACACCAAAAAGTTTTTAAATTCTTGCATTGCAATTGGTAAAAGTGTATTTATATTAAACCATTGTCATTTATCGAAAACAACATGTGAAACAACAACCAAGTAAAACATTGGAACGTAAAGGTTAATTATATAAATATTAATATAGCACAAATAAATAAGAGAGAAAAAAAACTCATAATTAGTATGATTTTTGTGTAAATCTCGGTGAGATCTAAATTAGATTAAAAAAAAATAAAAAATGTGAAACTATTTGGTAATGAGTAGTTGTTTGATTGACCTATTGTTTTAAGTAACGCAATTCATAGAAATCATGTATGCAGTAAATGACAGTTTTTAAATATCCTTTCATTGAACACTGTTTAAAAATTTATTTTGGTAGCAGGGTCTTTTGGCTGAAAATATGCTATTTTGTTCATTACCAAAAATAATGAAACATGCATAATTTTTTTTTTAATTTTGCTTCATTTGCTCGATTTTCAGTTATTTGAAAAAATGACATTTTTTTCGATTTTTTTTTAAGTTGATGGAGTTTCCAGAGATTTCCAGTGTTTTATATGTTTTTTAACACTTTTTTTATATATTTTTTAAAATATCGAAATTGGCAGGAAAGACTGGACTGGTTTTAAAAATTCATGAAAATTCACATAATTTCTTTAGAGTCTAATTGTTCTAGTCCCACTATAATTTTTTATTAGGTTTATTCGTTAAACTCTAAAGAAATTATGTGAATTTTCTTGAATTTTTAAAACCAGACTTTACTGCCTTTTTCGATATTTTAAAAAATATACGTGTTTCACTATTTTTGGTAAATAACAAAATAGCAAATTTTTAACTAAATCGTGAAGACAAAGTTAAATTTTTCTCTTTTTTTGCGCGAAATTACCCAGCATCAAAATTGCGTAATCTTTGACGAGAAACAATATTTTTATAAATTTAATTCGATTTTTTTTAAAGACTATGTTAAGAACATTAAATAACGTAGTGGTTGCTCTAGAAATACAAAAAGCATAATTTGGAAGGAACATACGAGGTAGACCATATAATGTATAATTTGTTTACATTTTATACGTATATACAATTTATTTCAAAATATACCTTCCAATGTATAGATTTTAAGGTATATACTGCGTCCCAGTAGGCTACTTGAAATTATTTTAGAAACATGTTATAATGGAAAGAAATACATGAAAAATAAAATATGTTGGATCAGCAAATAACATATATACATAATTACAATTTGGGGTACCATTTAATTATTTTATGTATAACTACTACAATTTTTTTTTTGTTTTTGTTTATAATAAAAATGATATAAATTTTTAATTTATGCTTGCTTGTTTTGTTTCTAAAGTGTTAAAACACGCATTAACATAAATATTTTTTGTTTTTACTTTATATAGTCGCATCAACATAATTTATTATAACTATTTTAAAACTAAAATTAAATACCTAATAAAAAAAAATAAAAAAATTCTACACAGACACATACACGCACAATTTACCTTTTTACAATACATTATCAACTAATATATATATAAATATTTTTGTATTTCTTTTTGTTTATATTTTTTTTTTCGTGTGTTTGCTGGCCTATTTTCTACATTAAAATAATCAACTGTCGCGTATATTTATTTCGAAACATAAAATTGTTATATTATGCTGATTACTACCAACCTGAAACAACTACAACAAACTACAAATAATTAATGTTTTCTGTATCATCGCGTAAACAACACAAACAACTAAACCGATTAATGGCACGACACCTAATCGCATATGGCACACAACACACATCATTATATTAATTTCTTAATTTTTGCATCAAATACAAATAAAATTGTTGCGTCGTTAATTTGGTTGAACCAACGCCGCCGCAATGGACATCAATACCACACAAACACGACACACAGGTTGCTTTTTGGTTTAGGGTAGGTGTGCTATTTGTAATTGATGTTAGCATGTAAGCAATTTTGCTATTCTGCTTATTCGGTTTTACATTTTAACAATTAAATTTTTAATTTGCGTCATTAATTGTTTGGCTCTTTAAGTTAAATGTGTATATGAATGTGATAATGAATTTTCTACGCATAGTTTATATGTTTATTGTTTAATTTTAATTTTAATTTTTTTCTCTTTATGGAATGCAAAAACTTATATGCACTAACAATCATAATTTATTTATTTTATTTTCATATTAAACAATATTATGAATGTGCTATTAACTATTCAGCATGTCATGCATTAAAATTTAATTTTTTTCATAAATTTTGAATTTCTCTTTTAGTTGGGCGCAAAATTTTCGAATGACCATCATTTTATTTAATTTTTATTAGACTTCATTCACAATTTACATGGCACTTACTTATTATTTATTTATTTTTATTTTTTCAATGTAACGTTGTGAGATTTGTATGATTGTTTTGTGTATAACATTTGTCTCGAATTGTCATCGTTTCAACATGCTATTTTTGAATATAATTTATATATTTTATGAAAACTATCAGAAAAGTTTTACCGGATACAAATTAAGTAGATTGCGATTGATTGATACAGGATTACATTTAATTCGAAAGTAAGTTATCAAAAAATTGTTTAATTGTTTATGGATTTAACTTATCTACAAAGTCGACAATTAATAAATTTAATAACTTCAGTTACATGTTTTGCTTTGCATAATTTAATAATAGCACAATAAAATATTCGATAGCTTAAGTTTTCTGAAGAAAGTTACTTCATATAAGATTCTTTTTAGTTTTTATTTAAAGATTGATAGTTGGACGGTGCTAAAATCATGCCATATCCTAAATTAAATTTAAGTCGCTTGATCAGTACACAAATTGAATTTAACAATAACTATAACTATAACTATACTTTTATAAAATTACAAATTTTTCACAATTATCTCAAAATAAATAAAGTTTGTCCACCTTTGTCTCTGAGCAATACAAAATATTTTAAAATGTGATATTCTCCATATTAAGATGTTTATTGGTCACTGGTACAGAATCTGTGTATCAAATACAGTAAAACATCTTTAATTTAAATCCTCCTCAAGTGAATCCCTGATAATCCCTAATCCTAAGTCCTTATACTAAGTGATTCAATTAAAAGAGGTTGATTCACATAGAAACAAACGTTTAAATGTATTTCATTTTTACGAAAATGTATCATTACAAAAAATCTATAATATCATTTCTTATCTCAAATTTTCCATATGTATCTCTAAAATAGATAAATAGTTTATTGGAACATTCATTAACTTACTAAAAATAGAAAAACCGAAATAAAAAAAAACAATTTTGTTTTGTTCGATCAGTAAAATGGAGCGAACTAACCAACTTTAATTATATAAATGTTGTTTGCTAAAACTTAACTCGTCATATATAACCTCAAAAACCAATTATTTTAAAAGCTTTACACAAAAATAAAAACAACAAAATGAATTGTGTGTTGTTCTACAAATCAAACTATTTTAATATAAAACTATTGAGTCTTAGTTACATATACTTACTATGCCTCTTATTGCCTATGCCTAATATTATTTATTTATTTATTTTTTTCTTATGTACCTAATTTAATTTAAATCGATATATAGCTAAGTTTTTACAGTTAATGTTAATGTATTTGTATTTTGTGTTATAATAAAAATAACACCAATAGTAAAATACGACTATAAGCTCCAATTAGCGCGTCAACAATATATAATATTAAAATATGACGATGACGACCTTGATTTATAAAAGCACCTTATCTTTATATTCATTTATTAAATGTAAGTAATAAATATATAATAACAGAATATAAAATATTAAAAGATTTTAAGTCAACATTTACACATAAAACAAAAAGAAAAAAAAATCATTTTCAGGTAATTTTTCAATATGAAAGGAAAATAATAACGATATTATTTTTAAACAAGTATTATGTTTCATGTTTTTCACTTAAATTTAAAAGATATTAAAAGAAAATGGTTATCTTGTTCTTTTGGAACTATTTGATTTAGTCTTCTCATTAAAATTAAAAAAAAAAAAAAAAATGATTTGTGTCCTTTATAGCAAAGTGATGACAATTTTACTGATTCATTTTTATTACAGCCATTGAAGTAATGAAATATAAATTTATTTATTTATTCTGTAGACTCTCAAAACACTAATTCCCGCAAGAAAGCAAACAAAATTTTATCCGAACTACAATTTTGTGATAAACCATTCACGATTTACTTATTATTTTTACTAGTGAATTTAAGTTACGGCTAAATATAATGTAAATAGCTTTTCATCGTCATTGCTTGTTGAAGTTTAGCCAGCAGGAAACCATTATAAACAACACCTAAATAAAGTGAAACGAAAAAAAAAAGCAATCATTTTCACTGTCATGCGTGGTGTTTTGTCAAAGCGTACGATGACATGTCATGATTGATTCATTGCAGAAAAAAAAAGGATTTAATAATATCCACTTCATAGAGTTTACTTATAAAAGCATAAGCATTATTATGTTCAAACAAGGTCAGTCATTTAATACGTTTTTACTTGCATTTAAAAAAAAACAAAAAAAAAAAATCGTACTCAAAAAAAATAATTACTTCGTCTGATTGCGCCACGCACCTCGAGATTATTGCTGTTTTCCTGTATTTTTGATCTCATCAACCATCGAATCATTGGTTTATATTCAATTTTGTTACAATTACAGTTCAGTCAGATCGTTACTTTGTTTTGTAAATCTTTCAATGTCATCATTATCGCGTTCACTGTTAACTTTTGGTGGTTTGCATTAAAAATGGATTAATTTTATAAAGAGTAAAAAAACAAAAAAAAAATAAAACGGTTTTTAAAACGGATTTTAATAATTTGAATAATAGCATTAACGAAAAATAGTTTTATGCAATAGCCAGACACCTAGAGATACATTAGATTGCGCTAAAATATATTTGTTTAACAAAAAATATGAATAAATGTCGTTTGTAATTAACTTCACATTTTTTTGTTGTTTTTTTTTTTTTAACTTTGGTATAAACACTATAAGCATTGAACTTTGGTTATGTCTCAGATTTCTTTTTATTTGAAGGGTACTTCATAAATCCTCTCGTTGATTTCAATAATATACATATTCAGCATATAGTAAGTAATAAGTATACAGAATAGACTCTAGACTCTAATAGCCTATACATTATAATTTTATCTATGTGATATCACAAAGTGTATTAAACCGTATATCGTCACAATTCTTTCTTTTTTTTTTTATTTAATTAGTACAGACAAAAACACTTTAAAGTACCTACATACCGATAATAAATGTGTGATTAATTACGATTAATAAAAAAAAACTATTATAATGATTATTAAATTGGAAAAAAAGGCCAGAGCAAAAAATTATTTTTTTTATTTTTTAACCATCTAATATGTTGTTGGTCCTATTTTTGACCTTGTCCGTCAATTTCGAATTCATAAGTTTAATGATATATACAAACATTAACCAATTGTTAAATCGCCGAAATATGATATAAAAATATTATTTAATTCCATTTCTAATAACTACTTTGAAATATTGAAATACGCACAATAAATCTATCTTAAGCATTTACCACCAGTTGAACTTACCTTCGTTAAAATAAATATACTTGACTTATAGATAGGTCATAAGCATGTACAGTACACACATCATTTTATAACAACAATAGCGACTGTACTATCAATAATTCAATAAATTAATAATATTTTATTTTAGTTTTAGTTTTTTGTTTTTTAATTTAAAAAGAAATATAATTCAATTATTGTTTTATAGCTTGATTATTATAGAGCTTACTATAGTGAGAAATGTTTTATTAATCATAATGTGGGCTTAGGTCGATATAATAGAGACTACTGCTGGTATATACTTACTTGTTGTTTTTTGTTTTTTCTTTTTTTTTTATAATCTACACGTACAACAAAATCTACAGTGTGGTGCGATATGGACGATTCAATAACAACGGGCTTTATAGATTTGTAGCGATATAAAAAAAATAATAATTTTTAATGTTAATCGCAGTTAAAATCACCATCATCATAATCATCATCATTATTAGTTTCCGTTGAAATCTGCTTCAAAAAAAAAAGCAAAAAAAATTGTTTGTCGTTTAATTGAATATCATAATAATAATTTATCGTGAAATTTTTCGTTTTTTTGTATGTTTTAAAATATATTTTTGGTACAGCAAAAGCGAAAAGGTACGTTTACATTGACTTTGCGAACATTTAGCACAGTCAAATTGACCATAATTCAGTAATTAAATATAGCTGCCTCTGTTTCGCAATGCATCAATTAAATAATTAATTTTTAGTTTTTTGTTGGTTGTGGTCAAACATTAAATGCCGAGCTATATATTTATTATATTCAGTTTTTTGTGGATGATATTCATTTTAGAGGTCACATCTGAATGAATAAAAGCAAAAACAAAAAAAACTAGAAAATCTATATCGAATTTTTGTATTGGTGAATCCGGGATTCTCAATCAAACAATTTTTTTTTTATGATATTTGCTCTTCTGTCACAAGCAAAATATTGTCGATATTTTAAATCCGACTTTTATGAAAATTTATTTTTTCTACACATTTATATATCGCTAGCTATAAGTTATTTTATTATTGATCATTAGTTTTATTGCGAAAAATCACATGCCAACCGAATATCTAAAACATGAGCATTGTCAAGTAGCTGAACGTTTTATTAATATGAGATAACAATATTATCAATGTTAATGTTGTGGCCTATCTAAATTATTACCACTATATAATGAATTAACTATAAATCTTCATTGAACTGTGCGTAATTTTCAAATAAAATTAGTTCGTCTGTGTAATTTATTTATTTGATAAAAATTGATTGGACAAGTCAAGTATATATTATTTCTATTATATTTATTTAGCTCATTGAATGTCGTTGACATACGATTTCAATACAAATAAAATATATATGTATAATAATTTATTAAACTAATTAATAAGACGTATTACTTTTGTAACTTTTTAACTATCGCATGGCAAATTCACATAAACACACCTTTTTTTTTAAATAATAATTATTTATAATGTTAATTCAAATACTCTAAATGCCATTATTAGACTATGTGAACGCTTCATTTGGTATATCGTTGTATGATGGTAAGTACTATGCTGGATAATCTAAAGGAATTTTTATTTAAATAATAATAATAATAATCTTTTTCTCTATTATGCAAATCCCTTGTTAATAAGTTATTGAACCTCGCTAACTCAATAATGTAATGTGTGTTATGTGATATTATTTTAATTATTTTTATTTATTTTTTTCTATTTTGCTTTTATTTAAATTTATATATTTATTCCTATGTGAAGAGAATATTTGCATACTTTACAATTCTCACCGTCGTATTTTTTTTTTCTTTCTTTCTTTTTCTTTCTCATATTGCAGCGACATATAATTTTCCATCAGTAAGAAATATTGAAAATTATTATAAAGTTGAAAAAATGAAAAGAAAAAAAAATTGAATTTGTCGCAGAGTTTATTAGTTTTTGAATGAATTCCAATTCGTAAACATCGGAATTTTCCATAGTGAAAAAATCGATATTTTTATTTATGATTCAACTGATTTTAGCAAGATTTTTTTTTTTTGGAGAAAAAATTCGATGAATATATGCTTTTGTTAAATAAATTTCTTTGTGGTAAATTGGGTCGAAATCTAAATTCGTGATTGGTTGGTGTATTAGAAGACTTAAAAGTTTCACCTGAACCATTATATTCTTTGTCTTATCGACGATCATTTCAATAATTATAAAAATTCATCAATCATTCTAAATCATATGTAATTAATTCATTTTATATCAACTAGTAATTTATTTTTGTTTTTTTTTTTTATTGAAAACACGGTAAAATTTTATTCTGTTAAACTTTCAAATTTTCAGAAAAATTTATCGTCACTTGTAATTTACTGTAATCACAAAAAGCTGTCAAATTTCTTCAATTTAACAAAAATAGAATATTATCTCAGAAAACATAATCGAAAAAAGCAAAATATTTCTATAGAAAAAAAAAATAGCTTTAAAAACCATAATTTAATATTAATTAATGAACAACAAAATTTCCGGAAATACCTTAAATAATCTAAATTACCTAAGAGACCTGTATGCTGTATCTGTACTCCGGCGCATATTACTCAGTCAATAAAATATAATGAAACATATATATTATGTACAGATAAAGTTAAATATATATAAAAAGCCTGTATATCGGGCATATAAATAATATCCGGTTTATCAAAGTTCGCACACATTCACAATTTACTTGTGGTTTTAAATAAATATTTTAAAAGCATCGATAATCTTTTATTATGTTATTCTTTATTTTATACAAATATGTGCTTGGTTATTCTATACGTTTTACGTATAATAAAATAAAAAAAAAATTAAAGTGAAAAAAGCAATTCTTTATAAATAATAAAATTTCGTGCAAGAATTTTATTGTGATTCTAATTCACACATGCATATACTTACATTGTTTATTGTTTGTTTTAAAAATTAATTTCACAATTGCATACCAAATAAGGTGAGCCTAAGCAATGTTATTACAATATTATACAATACAAATATTACTGCAGGTATTATGCGTTTTTGGAAGAATGTATAAATGAGTTATCAAGCGATAGTAAGTTTATTTATTTTATTTTTTTTTTAAAGTTAATTTATTAGCTTAAAACTTTTAACATCGTTTTAATTTTAAAGAAATTAAATCTAAAACCATTTCAATTCGTTGAATGCTAAAAGAAAAATAGTTAAAATGCTTTATATAATCACGATTTTGTTATACTTACATTGAAATTTGTGTTTCGATTTCATCCATAAAGGTAGCGATTAATAGATTACAGTATTCTGTGATACAGTGTGAAAGTAAAGTGAAGTTGGAAATGTTGTTTCAAATGTTGTCTTGAAAATGAGCTAGTACGAAAAACATTAGTATATGATCTTGCTTAAGAATTTTAAAAAATTTCATAATAATAACTATTAAACGAATTTCTGTTTGCAAAATGTCTGTCTGTCATATATGGAAATGACCAAGCACCTTATGGGGAAGACCGAAATGATTTTTGAACATTTAATTTCAACTATTATTCTTGAAGCATTCTGATGTGAATTTAAACCGCGCAGATCCAAAATACGTTTTCTATTTACTATTAACACAAATAGTGTTTGATTGGATTTCGGAAAATCCAAATTAACTTTCATTTCTAATAGGTTCTGCTCAGTTAAATTTGTTGTATCTATTAATAAATATTATTGTTTATTTTTTTTTATTAGACAAACTCCGACTGTCATAACATTGCGAATAAACAAAAAAAAAGAAGAAAAAAAAAATAACGAATAAGTATAATATACTTAGTATATGTTTTGATGAAGCTATTAATTTTTATTGTTTTTTAGAGCAACTAGAAATATAGCTTTTTTTTTTTTTTGGTAGAGTAAACAATGACCAATATGAAATGAAAATATTGAAATAATATAAACATTTTGCCGAAATAAAAATTGCAAGAGCGTTCTCACGCTATATATTACATTATAACATGACAACAGCGTTGCATTGCTTTTATCATCGGTTAAATCTGTTGTTTACGATTAAAGTTAATCTAATTTGAGCAAAAAACTTAATTTAAATATAAAATAAAAATGAAATCCATTTAAATAAATTTGAGTCAAAATGCAAAATCACATTTTTTTCTTTTTAATTTAGATGAATATTCTTATTTAAATAAGATTAATTTTCGGATAAATCATGTTGTATAAAAAGAACTGATGGACAAATTTGTATGAGATATTCGTAAGTGGTAAGCATCAATTCGTCTAATTCAAAAGACGAAGCAAGTATCTTCGATAAACCTCAATTATTATAATTTAGCCTCGACGTAAACGTATTATTTTCAAAATCAATTTCTAATCGATGATTAATTGAGAACAAATCGAACTAGATCTTATGAAATGCTCGGATTACCCAAAATTATCGAGCTACACAATGACTTTAATTCTAAAAACCACCGCTTATCTAAAACGTTATATTTAAAAAATTGGAACAAGAACAAAGGCACATATAAAAAAAGTTCTTTGTTAATAATATTTAAATAAATTTAAATAAATTTAAATAAATTTAAATAAAAAAAATAAAAAAATAAAATAAAATAACAAAAAAACCAACATTTATATTGAATAAAACAATTGATTATCTGGATAGAGAAGATTCAACGGATGTTTACACATAATTTTGGCCGCTTTTAGTGCTTATATTACATACTGAAATCTGTTTAGATTTTTATTACTTAGTATTAACTTTTATTTATTTTATATCAGTTAAATTTGCAAGCATTGAGTTTTTAAAATAATACTAACTAACATTTTATACGCATTATTATGAATTAAGGTATTATGATTAAAATTGAAAAAAATAATATAACGAAAATATTATTTTCACCGTTCTACCATGATTTTATCTTATGTACGTTGAAATGTTTTATTACGAATTTTATTTTGCACAAGTTGAAAAACGAACAAAACTCTTTTTTCTTTTTTTTTTATATCATTTAAGTATACTTACGTTTTTTGATGTTTTTTTTTTTATTTATTTTTTTTAACATTAACGCAGATATTTTTTTCATTCTTTCATTTATTTATTTGTGTACTGTAGGCAGGTAGGTACCTAATTTGACAACCATATCTAGATGCTTAAAACTCATATATATATAAATGTATTTATTAAACTTAGCTGTTATTTATTTGTTTAAAAAGACATGTTTTTTCTGTCCATATTCCCAACATATGTATTTTGTACATACTTTTGTGTGCAAATAAATAAATCAAACAAAACGGTATTGAATATAAGTATTTTGAAAATATTATTTTATACTGTGTTTTTTTTTTTTTTTTTAGTGTTATTTAAGTTTATTTTATTATTTTTAGGTACTTAAAAGTACCTATGTATGAAATAAAATTATTAATCAGCAATGTGTGGATTTGTACAAGATTTTATGAAAATATTAAATGCGGCGTTGGCGTAACAGATAATTAGGCGAAAGATTCGGTAAAAGTTCTGTGGCACCAAGAAATGTGTTTTTTTTTTTTCTAATTCATAGGACATACTTAAAAATAAAATTAATATAGAATTTTAATGTCAAAATATCTTCATGGTCCGAGTTTTTTTTTTTTCTTTAACGGTGAAAAATGTATAGACTCATTTTTATGAAAAAAGGAAAAACATTAATAAAATCGGCAAAAATACGGCATAATCATGTTATTATTTTAACAATTCATTGTAAAATATACCGTGGTTATGCCGTGTTTTTGCCGATTTAAAATAAAATTTCCAATAGGGTTCATTATTACAATATTTCAAATCTATTATTACGGAAAACACTGAAAATAGTACTAAAGTGAAAAAATAATATCAGAATGAGACACTTGTACCATTTTCATAAATAATGGACTCAGAGCTTAAGGTGGCACAAAACAAAAATCTCTTCTTTTAATGCAATAACTTATCAGTACATATTCCCTATGATATTTCGCATAGTCTGCAACTGCATTCAATAGAGTAAGAAAATGGGTTGCTGGTAAACTATTTGAGTTACACTTAGAACAACTTAAGAGCATCACAAAAATATTATTTTCAATTGAAGTTACATAAAAAATATTCCAATAATCTGAAAAAACATTGAATAGGAGTGGTTTCAGGGTGATGTATTGATGAATGATGATATCCATTTGGTTTGTGTATCTAACGTCCTATGCAAATAAATTGTTTATCTTGAGTGATTTTTTAATTCATAAAAAAAAAAATATTGGTAAAATGAATGGTATCTGCATGATGTTTGAGTGTCGTGTGAAATTACTGATACAAAACCTAATACTAAAAAAAAAATGTCCATTGAGAACATTTAATTCAAATGTATGATGGTCGCGTGTTTTTCTTTAAATTATTTGAAATTAAATAATTCATTAGTTTGGTCATCTTTGAGCCTGAGCCCCTCATACAATATTATACTTTGCATAATCTTTTATTTTTATTATTTCAATTATAAATTAATACCATTTTTTTTTAAACTAACATCATCTAAAATTAAAAAAAGAAAAAAAAAAACATCAAAAATGCAATTAAATTGTGGCGGGCACCTCGAAATAACTTCAAATCTGGTATAAACATTTCGATAATGTTCATTTATTATAATTACTAGATTAAGATACCCACATTATGTATATTCGCTATTTAAAATATATTCAATCGTTTATTTTTTTTCTTCTTATTTATTTAATGATCGTAGTTCGTGCCGATTGGCAGTTATTACTATCAATGTAAAAGCTATTGATGATTCGTAATTGATAGATATTAATAACCGTTAACCTTTAATGAAATGTTAATTACCAGTATTGCATATTGTCCATTACCATTACACAGTTATAAATCTGCATGTGTTAAAAGTGAATATTTGCATAAATATTAATTGTACAATATGTCAACTGGGCACTTAACATTATTTTTATTCGTTTTATCAGTGTCGGATTAAACCATCAGCAGACATACGATTTGACTAGTTGGGTCGGTCGCAATTAAATTGCTTACTTTGCAATACAATACTACATACACATTCATTCATTTATATAATTTTAATTATACTTATAAGTGGTGAATGGATGCGCGTCGTAATATCCATACTCTTATTTTTGGCACTTTTTGAAGCAAATTGGTATTGAGACCTCTGTTTTATGTTCTATAAATTTATTATTCGTACATTTTTAGTTTCGGATTCATTGAATATAAAGTTAAGCTTCCATTTCATTTCAGTGATTGATAGCACAAGATCATAGAGTTGAGATTGGCTTGCCATCCTTTGAAAAGAAAATGAACAATATCTCAATAGATAGTACTTGAAAACTACTTCAGTCTACCATTTGTGCTCTATGTTGTGAAGGAACCATAGAAATTTTGTCATTGAAAATGTACTTAACCTTTTAATTTTCAAAATACGCAGAAGTGATATGAAAATAACATCAGATCCCAAGATAATACGCATTATTTTGTCTTATACATTATTAAGTATTTTCCACAAAAGAAAAATAAACAATTGTTTTTGTTTTGTTTGACTGGGGGTCGTGGGATGTGTATATATGCCAAATTTGATTATTCTTGGGTGGGTAGGCTATTTTGAGCTTACATCTACCATATATTATAAACAAAACATATATAAATATCTTTATTATATAATATTTACTTACAATAAAACCATATTCTATTCTATTCTTACATAGTCATAAACATAATATAGGCTTTAATAACATCTAAACACCTACAGAAAAGTCAAGCTTTTCATTTTCATTTCAAGGTTAATTTGTTTTCGTTCATTATTATTGTTACTGTCTAGAGACGCGCGCGCGTGCGATAGATATAATTGTTAATTTGTACGTACATAGCGATTAAAAAAGCTATAAAATCATAAAGTAATCATATCTTCAATTTGTATTTGATTTTTCTACAGCTACAGTCTACATATTATATTGTTATTAATATTATTTGCTCTTACTTATTATAATAGTCAATGAAATTAATTTATTACATTTTATTAATAAAGACAATAAACATTAATCGAATAATATGGAGAAACAACAAAACAATTAGCTTTACATGTTAATTTCATTATTTAAATTAAATATAATTCATGGATTATGTTTGTTGTACATGGGTTTGTATTGTATGTAGACGGTTTTTATTTGATGTTTTTTTTTTGTATGATATTTTAAACGATGTGCTTACTTTAGTAAAAATATTTTTGCAATCGTATCATGGATATTGTTACTCTATTATATAATGGCTCTTATTTTATATAAAAAGAAAATTACGTCATTGAAAACAACCAAATTTCAATGAAGTAATAGTTCCGATCTTTCTTTTGCTTTCAACTAACTCTAATACCTTCGATGTGCAAATAATTACTGGTCAATGCTTTATATTAGATGATATTAGAACAGAGATGCTGATTGTTTAGTAGTTAATGAGAGATGTACGATAAAAATAAAAGTTAAGAAAGATCTTATGAGGTCTTTATTGAAATTTTTATGAACAAAAACAAAAACAAAATAATAAGTAAAAAGTGTGGGTCAATAAAATTTTAATTTTTAGACACCTTCTTACCGTACACCCAATAGAAGGCTTACCTTGCAGTGTGCTGCAATGGTGGGCTTAAGATTTAGATCCTGGAGTCGGTGTTCGTTCCTTTATATGGATTTTGAATGATATTTCTTGAGGCTTCATAAATGCGAAATATTCATAGTTGAATTTAGTAATATTTTGAACATTTTACTGGATAAATTACAAAACCATTCAAGTTTAATAACGACCAATATTAAAGAAACAAAAAAAGACCATTAAGGTACTAAAATTAAAAATATGCAAAGAAATTAACTTCTGAAAACTTTGTTTAATAATTTCTTAAGATTTCTTTTTCTTTTGCAAATCTAATAAATACATTCATTTTAACTAAACAGTGCATTTAATATCTATTTCGTTGAATTAGAGAAAATAAGTGAAAATCAAACTTTTATATTTTCACAAAAACATTTTTCATGTTAATTTTTTTTTATCAAAATAGAAAAAAAAACACACACACAGAACAATACTAAACTTATGATTATTATTATTTTTTTTCCTTCTAAATTATGCACGAATTTCAATATCGTAACAATATAATAAATAAAATTTCTTTCTCGCTTCATTTAAATTACATTTTTCACTCTGTGCGTCTGTCCGCCCAATATTATATTTACATAAAAGAATATCTCTTGCTGGCGCACTCTCGATTTATTTAGTAAATAATAAGCGTGTATTATAAATTATGCTTTTAACAATTACATGAGTTAAATTACGATCGGCTATAATTTTTCATTGTGTAGAACCATGACATTGCATTACTTTTTATGAGCGTTCGCAAAAAAAGAAAAAATGAAAAAAATGAAAAAACAGTAGAAAAAAATAATGCGAAAGAAAAAATAATAATAATATAATAAATAGTTAGAATATACTTTGGTGCACGGCGGCAAACAATCAACTGTTAATATAGGAATGGGTAATAAATATGAACTTGATTTGTTTGTTTTGGTATTGTTAATAATTGGTGATATGTACAAAAATGTTTGTAAGCAATTAGGCACAATCGGTTTTTATGTGTTAACAATTTTTGATGCTTTTTCACAAAACTGTAATAGAAGTGTAATTACATGATATGAATTTCACCATAAAAAAAAATGTTTTTAAGATCATGAATTAGTCTCATAAAGTTTTGCAGCTGATTGAATGGAAATCGAAATAATATATATCTAATTATCTTATTTTCTAAATTAAATTTCGTATTCAGGACAAAAATCTGTTTATATATTATGTAGCGCAACTTTAATACCAACCTCCTCCTATCTTCTAACATCTCATAATCTGCCCCCTTCCCCAACATAACGCGACGTAACATTTCGCCAAACTCTCAAACCCCATTAGTGCGTTATACGTAAACAGCGTCTAATTAGAATATCATTTATTTGTACCATTTAACTGTTCATTGAAAATCAATAACATTTGAATAACAAAAAGTGTTCGTCACTTGTCAGCAAAAATATACAAAACAATGTAAATAAACAATCGTCACTTATCATAATAACTCTAAATCATCATTATTCATATTATTCTATTCCTACTTAAAATCTCATCATTATTGTTTCTAGTTGATAAAGTTTAAGAAAGAAAAACACCATATCTTGTATAATTAACCAGCAAGTTGTTAGATTGTTTTTAAAATTTACCAAACACTACAAACAGAATAATAATAATAATATTTTGTCTTGTCTCTTGTGTAATGTCTTTGTTTTCTATACACAATTTCTGGTGCTGTATTTTTATTTTTTTTTTATTTCCCTGTGTGCCTTAGCTAAGCTCTTTACTAAGATAAATAAATAATTTATGAACTAAATGTTCATCAATTGCCATTGCAAAGCAAACACTTTAAAAACACACACTTGAATTTTACAGCTTGGTTTATTAAATGCATAACTTATTATAAGGAAGTTGACTCATCATAGACAACATGAACATACATTTTCTATATTTTCGACATAAATTAAATAATATTCTTTGTGTTATAGCTTATAGCATCTTTCATTGATGCATTTTACATATAAATACGAGTATAATAGTTGCAGTCACATCTCATCATCTACTCATATTGTACAATTATCTATTTGTAATGTACAGCTTCGGTTAGTGCATCAATTTAACAAAGAAATGCAATAAAGAAAGGAAAAACTTTCTATATTTAGTGCGGTTTGATTGTTTCTTGTTTACCATATTTTATTTTGTAATTTATTTTTGTTATTGTCTTTTTATTTTTTGTCCGTTTGCATGCTGAGAATTTATATATTATAATTTAAGAAATTGCTTACACACGTACTTTACATTCTCGTTAGATATAATTTGATAGTTACGCTTATATAAACACATATATTAGATAAATGGTTTATTATAAAGAATATTGTGGTTGTTTCCGATGAACATGATGCAGCATTTCGTTTAAAAATGTCAGCATAATAAACAATTAATGGATATATTATGATATCGGAAATGAGATAGTGTGACTTGTAATACATTTTCGGTGTTGTTTGAAAGCAATTATGTATAATATTATTTTAGTATTACAATTTGTACGGTTGTACACGTATTTGATCATGCTATATTTTAATATTTCAAAAATGATTGTAAATGGAGTTGTTATTTACTGTATATAACAATATTTTTTTAAAAAAATATTTGAAGTACGTACAACTACCTAAACTTATGAATCATATATAAAATTAGAACTAAGATAATTTAAAGTAAAAAACATGTGTCATAGAAAGCATCAGCGAGGATTCTTTGGCTAGGACGAATTGATTAAGGGAAAAAACTATTTAGCTGTCAGAGGATTAGTGGCGCGGAATTAGAAGAAAAAAAAGGTGAAGATGGAATATTTCAACAAAAGCAATAGTCAAAGTATTGCGACTAAAAAAAGGTTATCATTGCATTTCCATAAATGCATGCCTATCTCTGAATATAAAATGCATTTTCAACCATAGAATATATTCTACTCCTCTTGGTATGATATGGTGTTTTAATCGTACACATATTAGGATATTTTAATACAGTTCCGCACATTTTACAATCTATTCGATACATTTATATAATTTTACAAAATATATGCACGAAATACAACAATAAACGAAACTTGTTAGGTATTATATCTATTTGAAATGTTATTTGTATCTAGTATTGAAATCACAATATAATATACCTAACTATAGTTAGGTAAAATCCGGAAACTTCATATTATAGCAGCGGTTTGTAATTGAGTTTCCTTGACATATTACAATTTTATTTTTCAACATTTACTTGTAGCTCATAAAAGAAAAAAACAACAACAACAACAACAATATAGAAATGTTACTTACAAATGTAATGTACGTTGATGTTCTCAGATTCAGTCGGTGGGTGTAATATTTTATTGAATTTAAAAACTATTTTATATAGACTATGTGTCATCGTTACATTTAGATTTATTATTCATAGAATTTGTTAGATCATATTTCATTGTATTTGCTTTTCCAAATTCTTCTCTTTAGGTTTTCTATTTGAGTTCCAACACTGAACACTGATTCGTACGTCCGAATTTATCAAATTCAAATATTGGAAATAGTGATAGATTGCGCCGCCGGCAGCTGATAGATTTATAATACACATTTTCGCTCAGTAAATTTACCAAAAAACTAGTAATTTTGCTGCAGGCATTTTTCTATTCTCTTTAGTGAACCTTAGACTATGTGTCATTTGAAAGATTGACGTAATTTTGGTGATTTTCTGTCTGTTCTCACTTTATTAATTTTCTAAAATTATCTAAACAGAAAACTAATAAATTATAAGACGACCATATATTATTCAATATGAATAATTATTATTTTTGTATGAAATAATTTATTTATTATTATCTTTTAACAAATAACAATTAAATGAGACCTGACATAAAGCCTAGTAAAATTTTACATCAATCTTCCAGCCGAAAACCGGTCAGTTTTGTTTGCTCATATAGTCGATACCAGATTACAGTTGTTATACTCGTATTATAATTTCATACTTACTGATTGGTTGTGGTTGCGTTAAGTAAAATTATTTTAGAACATTTAAATATTTTGTTACTTAATCAAGAATTTTTTTCTCATAGAATATCGATAAGACACAGATATTGTAAATAAAATAAGTATTATTAATAATCTGCCATCCAAATTTTTTTTTTTTTTTTGATGAAAAAATGAACTTGATAGCAAACTGTGCTTGGCATTCACTAACATACTAGATAGCACGTAATTTATAACTTGCCATTTATTATCCTTATTATTATTACAAAAAAGAAGATAAATTCAAATTGATTCGAACAGTAGCCTGCAGTAGAGCCTTAATTAGTTGTTTATTATTTATTTTACAAAATAATAATAAACATCGTGTAAAACTAATTTACAAATAAAACTTACGACCAAACTAATCAACATGTAAGCACCAAATATCAAAAACATTGCAAAACATTTTTTTTTTTTACATCAATACCATTTAGCCGCATACATAATTTAATATTTTTTTGTTGTCCAATCAAAGTTCGCGTAAATATTTACACCGCTTAAGGGTTTATTACATTTTAATAAATCTAAAGAAATGTATATAAATTCAATAAAATTTAAAATTGAATTTGTTGCACAATTAATAAATTTCACTACAGTACACACACACACACACACAAAACCGTCTATTATCATTTAGCCATAATTCTGATTACATTTATATAATAATTTTGAATAATAATATTTAATTTGTCTCTCATATTGAATTGAATCCTGTAACGCGGTATATAATAATAATCGTATGTCCGTCTGTGTGTTGCATGGCAGTTGTTTAATAAGTATATTATTTCAAATTGTCGTAGAACGTTTGCATATTTTAAATTCAATGAAAATAATAATAATATATCTGGAATGCATTATTTGAATATAATAAAAACTACGATATATTTATTTAATGTGCTGGGTGCTAGCAACAAGTACCTTCTTTACTTACTTACATTTAAAAGTGGCTAAGTCAGTATATTTCAGTATCCATTAAATATATTTATCGAAATTATACCCGTCTTAAGTACTATATTCCAAGATTAAATTTGCCAATACACACACACAAAAACTTTTTTAATATACAAAATTAATTGTCTCTCTATTTTCATTTCATTTCCATTTCCATTTTATTACTTTTAGTTTTTATAGAATTGGTTTTTTTTTCTTCTTTAATTTTTATTTTTTATATAATATGTTTCGTTTTGTGTTTCGGTTTTTTTTTCATCTTTTTCTTTTTTTTTATTTATTTATTGTGTAAGTATGTTTTATTTTATATTTGTTTTTTTTTTCTACTTTAACAACAAGCAAAAGCAACAGTACACACACATTTTGTTTTATACAGTTTCGCGCATTTCAATTTTATATCCTGAGGTTATTTATAATATACGCGAACATATTTTAATATACCGAGGCACTTTTTGAGACTAATAAATCATTGATATCTATATGTTTGTAGTTAGTTTACCTACTATTATGCCTCGTATGGTCGTGTGGATATCTACCTGTCTGTTATATTATAGCAATATCTGTAATGATACATAACCTATGCAATGGCTGAATTAGTTTATTATACAATTCTATAGAAGTTTCGTTTATAATATCGACTATCGTATATTAAATATTATAAATATGTAAACGCGATTGGTAATTTATGTTAACGTTGTCACATTTATTTTATTAAATATCATATAAATAAAATATAAATAGTTGAAATTTACCAGCTTTTTTTTTTTATGGACGTTATAGGGTAAAATAGCGATAGAATTAAAATGAACGAAATAAGGAAACTTCGATTTTCTTAAAGTGTTCAATAAAATAGTAATTATCATTGTATAATAATATTGAATATGAATGTATGTTGTCGCTTTTAATACAAAATATATTTGCAAATAGGTAATGATAATTATGTAGTTAATTTTACTTTAAAACAAAAATAATGTTTGACAATTTTGAGTCTCGTAGATAATAGAGGTCTGCATCGATGAAAAAACCATTTTCTAGTTAAATGTCCAGTGGAATTACTCGAATTTGGTCTAAGTTATGGACGTATTATTATTATTATTTTTTTTTTTTTTAAATAACTATAAATTGGAATGGACAGCCATTATGGGAAAATATTTAAAATACAATTCCATTAAATATTTCACTAGAGGATAAAATTTAATAAAAAAATACTTTTGGAATACTTTTTTCATGTGAAGAAGTGTCCATGTAGATTGTAGACCCCTACACAGTAGATAATGTAATTCTTACACTTCGTACATTTTTATTAAATTTCCTGCCTTGTTTGCATTGATAACGATTTTATTCAAAAGTTTATATGAAAATGCATTTCATATTGAAAGCTTCAAATAAGCTTCATCTGATTCTATTCTTTTTATCTATCTGCAAAAAGAAAAAGAAAAAAAAACAAACAAACAAACAAAACTCTATGGTTTAAATACATGACATTAACTTTCTTATATAATTTGAGTCACAAATACATAAAAAAAAAAAACAGTATGTTATTTAATGTTTAATCCACTCCTTAAAATTGTTTAGCGCATCTGTCACATCCTTTTAATAGAATTAAATAGAAATTATACATGAAATATGATTGAATTTTGAAAAGTTAAAAATTTCGCACTAAATAATTGTTCGCCTTGTTTTGTGTCATTACCACGCAATAATATTAGATACACCTTTCTAAGTTAAATTAATCACATATCTGAATGGTCTAATTCAAATTAAATTTGCCACCCACACCAAAATTTTGAATAAATGTATGGGTATGACTCTATTGGCAAATGGATATTTCATTTATAGTCAAAATTCAATATTGGAATGCGTGGTTTTCTTTTATAAAATAATAATAATAAAAAAAAAAAAAACTGTCTTAGGACCATTTGCATCAACAGTAATTTAAATACGACACAGTCAACTAACAAGATTAATTCCAATTTATTTGCTTTTCAATTCATGATTTTTTTTTCATCCCAATATGCTTACATATATATATATATAAATTTTAGTTGAAACTTCATGAATTTTATTGTATTGAATTGTAAATAAAATGTATTGATCCAGCCAACAAAAAACATTCATTACATTTTAAAACTTATTTCTGCGATGCAAAATAGCCTCAGTACATACATTTACGATAGAGTTAATTTATTTTTTAAAAATATATTTGATTGTATGCAAATATTAATACCGAATTAAATAATTTATTTAAATCTAATCTGACAGCTGCTATGTAAACCAAAAAATTATTAATAATTATTATTAATTGTGTTGGTATAAAATTTAGAACAACTTTTCAATTTTATCCTCGCCGCATGTAATCTAACACTAAAAAGCCTACATTTATGGGCATCAAGTCGATATTATTTATAAAATACATTTGATCATAATTTTGTTTTCGTTTTTTTTTTCTACCTCAATTTTCTCGTATCTCTTATTATATTTGTATAATACATATTTATATTGTATTTGTATTGTTTACTGTAGTTCACTATGTTTTTGATGCTTACTTAAAACGTATTTATATAGAATTTTTGTGCATATCATCATCATCATTATTCAACATAAAATATTATGATATTGTACTCGAGAGTCCATAGAGTGAAAGATGTATGTCACACACAATAAATAATATATATAATGACGAAGCACGTGACCATAATTATATTTTTAAAAAAATCAAATGATAAAAATAACAACAATAATGAAATAGAAAAAAAAAACATCAACAATAAAATCAAATGTTTCAGTTGTCACCGATACAAGTGAATAGAAAAATGAAAATGACATCTAGCAAAGAGTAAAAGATCGCGTGTGTGATTTGCGGTGTCTATAAAATTTGCGGGTTCGGTTCGTTTCCTATTTATTTATTTATTTATTTTTGGATTTGACGTAATGATTTTTAATCGCAATCACCGCATTAATTGTATTTTAAATATATAATTTCAATATTATTTTATTTAAATACTTTTCGGCCACGTTTGCATAATAAATTTTACAAATCTATAATTATTTTATTGAATGAACAACAGCGAAACGAAAAGTCCTATGAAGATTGAAATGCGGTATTTATTCTCTTAACAGAATTTTCATGAACATTTAAAACAGAACTTTCACATTTTAGTTTAGGATTAACTTCAATTTTTATTAAATTATTTAATTATTTTATTTCCATTATCTATTGATAAAGATATAAATGTTCTAAAAATTTGATTTTTCTGCATTTTTTTTAGTTTAAGTGTAACTGCGTCTGGAAATTTTAAAATAAACTACTTTGTATGAGTGAATAACAAACGAACAAGAACCAGAATATAGTTCCTAAATTGAATAAACTAAAATTTCAATTAAAATTACTAACTTGTGTGTCCAATTAAATTTTACCATTGAAATATTACATGCATATCAATATCAATATTTTTTTTTTTTTTTTTAATCAAAAATTACTTGTTAACTAATTTGTCTAAAATAATCAACCTGTTCTAGAGGTAATGCTCTCAAACACAATGAGGATATAAAAGTTCTTATAAATTCATTGATTCGTTCATTCAAACGTAAACTGTATTTTATCTGACATTGTAGCTTTTAAATGTAGTTTTGTCCAAATACAAAACAAATAATAAAAATATGCCTACATTATATTATTATTTTGTTGTGTCGTGTAAGCGTATCATTGATGGTCAAGTATGCGGAAAATAGCTCTTTTAAAAATATGTATTGTTTTTAAATAGTTTTGTGCTATTGTGCATACGACCAGCCATACCAGAAATGTATATAAACAATTTAAATGAGATTTGTTTATAATACAAAAAAAGAAAAACAAAACAATGTTTTGTTTTACACTCAAAATGTGCATACCGTTGTTCATTAATGTCATTAAAAGTCGTGTCTACCTTTTTTTTTCGCTTCTTCTATTATTTATGTTAAGACGCAAAAATAAACTTTTAGTTACATAAAAATTATACATTTACTTACTCTAAGTTTGATACAGATTTTCTCATGGTACATAATAGTTAGTATTGGTTGATCGGAATCGAATATTATAATCGATAATTAAGTATTTACTTAAAAGTAATTTTAAATTGCCGGTCCTATGTATAATTACCAGCGCCATTGATTTCATCTTTCTTTTTTCTTCCTTTGATACTTTTTCAAGCACAAACGTGAACGTGTCAAAAGCAACCATTTTAATTTATCAAATTTCTTTTCTTTTTTTTTTTAATCGTGATTTTTTTTTCTTGTCTTTTTATTTTTACTTCAAACGAAAAAGTTCAACAAAAAGCTACAATTTAAAAGCCACGCATTCATTATTAAACCATAACACACCACACATACAGGCATTATAAAATATATTTCATGTATAGTATGTATAGAGGAACCGGTGTTCTTTGTTGTGGAGGAGGAATTTACAAAAAGAAAAGAAGAAGAAGTAAAACAAAAAAAGTAAAAACGATGACAACAGCACATTTTCATGATTTTTTTTTCTTTTTTTGCTGTTGTAGTTCTTTCTTCATATAATATTACAATGTTACATATTTTTAAAGTCTTGTAATGACTTTGACTGTAAATGTAATAACAGCAAAATAATAAAATAATGTTTTGTAAATATCTCTAAAGTTTTTTTTTTTTTTTTTAACAGAATTTTTTAATAGGAGAGAAGCTAAATATAAATGGTTGCAGTTTCTTTTAATCCCTTGTAATATGAACTGATTGCCTAAAATAATTAAAATAAGTGCCGAGAATAACAATATATGAAAATATATCAACTGAAATATAGTTTGATCCTGAAACATATTGATTAAGATCGAAGTGATCCTCTAAAATAAGTGATCCACAAAAAAAATGTACATATTGATGCTCGAATTAAAATACAAGGGATCCTTTATTAATAAGCGATATATAATCAGTATTGAAACACTTGATATATTATCATCTAAAAGAAAAATATAATTAACCAAGATTTAATGACGCGATTTTTATTTACATATGTGAATTTGAAATTCTTGTATATATATATATATTTTATAATAATGATTAAAAGATTTTTCTATTTGGTTGACAATAATTTTCATCTGAACAATCAAATTGCAATTCAGCATCTTTATTGGTTATGCCATTGAACTAAATCTTTATCTTTATGATAACCGTCAGAATAGGTACATGATTAAACTGACAAATAAATTATATTAATATTTGGAATAAGCTAAGATGACGTTACTATTACGTGCATGCGCAATTGTATATATATTTTATAAAATGTTTATTTTTGTATATGACAGGTGACAATCGTTTAGGATTTGCTTGAATTGAAAACCCTTATTAGGTTGTAATGTTGATAAAACATGCATCAATATGCACATAAAATTGTATATATAATGAAAAATGAACAAAAAAAAAAGAGAAGACTTTAAAGCTATAAGTATTTTGTATTTAGTTCCTATTGATACTCTCACAGCTACTGTTTCATTAAAATATTATGAATCTATATGGTAACTAAATAATAATATAACATAAAATAATAAATTCAGCATCAACATATAAGATATTGTACATTGTCATATTCTATTATTATTATAAATTTGTATACATCTATCTATAATTAGGTAATTTTCAACATAATATCCCAGCGGCTATATCATATTTATTTATTTTTTTTTTTATTCATCTTGGTGTTTTTTTTTTTTTTTATTAATTTTCATTTTACTATAATATTATCCATGTGATGATAATATACCTATATATCTGTTTCATGATGATATAAATACCTAATGTGTATATAGCCAAGTCACTATATAGCCTACCAACGCTACCTTTACACTCTACAAACAACAATATACTTACATACATTTATAATTTTCTATACAAATATTATATTACATATTATATCAAATCAGGTAGGTAGGTAGCTATTATATCATTATAAAAGCTAAGTTAATAATCTCTAGCATCAGATAATAATATATTCATTTCAATTACGAAATATTCTGCGTACACAGGTCGATGCTGTGCTGATGCCATTCCATTTCAATGGATATATAATATTAATTATATATTTATGTGTTGAATGGATATTATTTTGCCTGCGCTTATAATTATTCGAATAGATATTTATGTATTTATGTGCTTGTATATAGACGTGTGCAAATAAAATAATAATGGATACACAAAACAATACAAAAACCATTAATTTTTCTATGGAGATATCTAACAACAAATAAAATTCAAAATACAATATATACAACATTTTTTCGATATTGATTTTGGATTTTCTGATTTGCTTTTTTTTTAACAAGACATTTTTTTTACTTCAGTCAATGTTTTTGTTTTATTTGTATTTTAAACCGAGTGATTTAACATAAAATTATCAAAACTTATTTTTGCTAAATTTCATTAAATTATGAAAGCCAATCTGTTTAATCAAATCATTTATTATATTGTATAGTTTTCTTTTATTTTATATAAAATGTGAAACTTACTTAGTTTGCATTAATAGTAATTGGTATTGGTGTTTATTTGTTAATTATTATATTGTTACCTCCATTATTTTATAACACATTAACAAAAAAAAAAATAATAATAAATAAAAGAAGAAATAAAAACTGACTCATCACAAATAATTTAAAACGAAATACATATATTTATTTCGATTATGTTTTGTTACAAGTAATAATAATTTTCTTTTTGTGTGTGCCTCAAATTAAGCCACCTAACAATTTATCAATCAATTTATGGTTTTTTTTTTTATATTTAAGATGATATGTTATTAATTATTATCTAATCATTTTATTGTTCATGTAAAATCACGTATTATTATTGTTGGCTATTAAATGAAAAATCAAAATGTTCAAAGCACATAACATTTAACACTCGAAAATGTCCGTTTCTATTTCGTAATCTTGTTCTTTTAAATGTTTTTATTTTTTTTTATTATTACTTTTTTTTATTAACCGTTTAAAATTTTGAATGATACATGAACATTTATTAAATTGTAAGTATATCATAAAACTTATTATCTACTTATTATCAAATTCAGTGAGCTAAATAGACATTGCAAAAATGTCGACAAGTAAAATTAAGAAGGCATCACATTTCCATATGCAGTATAATCAGTGCAATGCGATATTTTAAAACGTGATGCCGTTATTTTTATATTCTATTTTGCTTCTTTTTTTTTTCTCTTCACATCAAACAATTGAAGAAGAAAGAAAATCCCATGGAATGCAAAACCTAAGATTATTGTAAGAGTATTACTGATAAAAGTTTAACTATTTTCTTTACCAGCTTAACTAATATATTGAAATGTAAAATCATTCAATGGAATTTGACTAAATTAAAATCCATTTCGATTATTATTTTCATTAGGTTCGTATATAGAAATTCTATATATGTATATATATAATATATAAATATAAATAGATGACAATCAGATCGTTCATCGTGTAATCAGCAGGATACTGAAACAAAATATACAAACAAATATTATGTACATGATTGAGTATTATAATTCAAAGCGTATCAACAACATTCATTCATCAATCATTAAATAAATGAAATCTATAAGCTATGAATGCGAATACACCGAGTTCATTTAAAGTATTCGCGCAGTTATATATTTACGTGACGTTTTATCTATTGCTATTTTATGATGCGATATAGCGGCGTGTATTCTATTGCATTGTTAGTAGGTATTAAAATTATAAAATATTGGAAATAGATTCTGGACTGCATCGTATGTATTTGAGAGCTTAAGCAATTAGAATTCTGTATTTGTATATAATTTGTGGCTTTGAAGTGATTTAATGTGTTGTTTTGCTATTTGATTTCTTTTCATTTTGTTTTGTTTTTTTTTTCTTTCTTATTTTGGCTATGTTTTGTTCATCTTCTTCCAGCTCGATATTCAAATATACCACAAACCAGTACAGATAAAATAACAGCTGACCAGCCTTTCTATTTATTTCTAAATATATAGTTTTAGATAAATATATTATAGTGCATATATCGAACAAAGGCATACCATTCCAATCCAATATAATATTACGTAACATATATGGACGCTGTAGATACTCTTGTCTCTTCATATGTCGTCTCTTAAGAAATATTTATGTATAAAAAATAAAAATAAAAAATAGAAAATAAAAAAATTAAAATAAGAACCAGGACGGCATTGTATAATAATAATGTTTAAGTAGTTGTTTGGTACATGGTTAATAGTTTGCAATGTCCGCATTAAAAACCGTTAACTTTTCGCATGGTATAATAAAAAGAAATGACTAGATCTTCTGTAATAATAATCAACTCCCATTTAATTTTATTGTTTGTTTATTCAAAGAAAAAGTTACACACACAATAGACTTTTCAATAGTCAATGAACATTTCATAAGACTAGAATCAAATTTATTATCGCACGGAAAACATATTAGATCATAATTAGAATTTTATATAAAAACAGAAAATTACTGACAATTAACACGAGAAAAAACAATTTAAATATTTATTTATCAAATTTTGTCAAGAGAATTTTAATTGGATGGATATAATATAAATATTTGGCTTCATCTCTCACCTGCATAGTAAGTAATTATAAATAAATAAGAGATATACTTTTTCGAAAATAATCCAAACTAATGTCTAAACATTATAGTCAAATAATAGTCAAATACATCAATAAATATATTAAATAAAGGAAAAATTAAATTAAAATTAATTAAAAATAATTATTTGCACAGTAACCAAAACGGAAAATCCTACAATATTTACTGTTAATCATATTTTTCTCTTTGTCAAATGCCTTCAGAAGCCTTGTGAAGTCCAACTTTCTCACAAAAAGTGATATTTGTAGTTATCGTGACAACTTTTACTGTGCAAATAATTATTTTTACTTTTCATTTCGCATTTTCTTACTGTTCAACACATAATTTTCTATTGTGCGTTTAAATACCACCCAATAATATTATGAAAGCGTCTTCGAGCATCGATTCAGAGTTAATTTTGAGTTAATTTGGGATATCAAGTTATATGGAAGCACGTTATTTACTAAGAATGATTTTTATCGCTTGCTACGATGTGTAAGCAAATGTTTTAGTAAATTAATTATTAAGAAACTTTGGGGCGTAATATGTATTAATATCATTCCACGTATGATTAGAATTTCCAGGCATGTTAAGATACTAATGTGTGTCTCATTTTTCATAATGTTTGTGAGCATAATTTTGATGGTACGTTTTTATATCGTAGGCTTTAAGAAAAAAAATCAATAGTATTTACAAATTTCCGCTGGGGCAGATATTTTTATAGATACTTAGCAGATCCATAATTATTAAAATTATTAATAGTTTTTTTTTTAAATAAATACTGCTGATATTTTCATGTTTTTTTTTTCTGTGTTTCTATGATGTATGAAGTAATGATTCCGATATTAAATTATTATTATTGCATGTACTTTGTTCAAGTTTCAAGAACTCATTCGTCCTGTCAAAAAAAAATCCACAACATGAGCATCATTCATCACACACAATTTTACCCATTTATAATAAAAATCTGATCTGATTTATATTACACAGCTTGACATATCTAATAATATCTCACATTAAATTTTTTATTGCAGTTATAAAAGAAATAAGAATATAGTTTATATCATATCCTTAATCATTGTTGTTTTTTTGTTGTTGTATTGTTTTTGTTTTTAGTATTGCTTAAATGATGCGTGTATACGAACATAGATAAAGCGAAATAGAGGTAACGAAATCTCTCTTTTATGCAATTTTACTAAATACATTTATAAATCTAAGTTCAAGATCTAGCGACTGATTCGGTTATATTCGTATCTACTCTATATATAGAACATTGTAAATTTGAATTTTCGTATTTTATTTTTATTATTATTCAAATCCTCTTACACGTAAAAGAAAAATAAAATAAAAACAAAGACAAAAAAAAATCTACCATGCGGGTATTGTGGTTAACCAAATGACTGTCCAAAGAATCTTGAGACTATAAAAATGTTTTAAGATGACAAATGGAATGGTCTCTATAAATATCTCTTCGTTTTTTTTTTTATTATTTTTCTTTTTTGTGTTTAAATTTTATTATAATAATAATTTTAAGATGGATACCTTTAAAAACCTACGCGCATGCAATTTTTTCACATATACCTAGAGATATACCATATAAACATATTTTTTTGTTTTTTGTATAATTGCATTCAACACACAGAGTGCAGAAAGATTCTGATGATGTTGCAGTTATTATTATTATTATCATTATATGCACTGTAGAACATTAACTATAATATTATTCTGTGATTTAGTGCACGTACATAATATTATTATATATTGAAGGTAACTTTAATAGTGAACTGAGTGAGACTATGTTATCAATATAAAGAAATATATAATAATGTGTAACAATCTAACATGATTATAAAATATATGGTACACAAAGTAATGATGTATATCATATGTATGTATATCAAATGGTATTTTGCTATAGGTATCAACTTTAGGTACCTCAAGCTCTAACAATAAATAAAATAAAATAGATATATCCATGCAACATATTCTATGGTATAAAAATAAATAAGCAGTTATAATAATCGCGCCAACCATCAAGTCAAGTATTGTATAACAAAATAGTTTACTATTTGATAAAAATACATTCTACTATAATAGCTGACAACAACAAAATAATATGTAAACGCAAATTGTCAGAGGCAGTCAGCAGAGATGAGATACAGATGTATTATGAAAATTGCAAAGTATTTTTCTAAAAAAAAAAAATTGTATAACTGGATATTCGATAGAAAACTAATTGACTAAGAGCTGTACTATGTTCCAAAGATGCTTATCATTAACAATAAAGTACAACAACCATTAAAACGAAAAAAAAAATGAAGTAAAACATATTCGTTTTTATCATAAAATTGTAACACAATTTCTAATTAATTAAATTCCAATATAAATGAGAAATAAACGGTAGATAATCTGATGGCAAATGAATTTCTTTAATCCTACAATGCAATCCTGTAATATAATCTAAAATACTGCTTGCTCATCGGTTATTTTCTTTAATCCTTTTCAGGACAATTTATTTGATTATTTCACAGTTATTGTAGACTAAGCGCGTTTCCGAAACCTCTACCTCACTCGCACTTATTAATTTTTAAAATGCGTTCCAAACATTACCCATCACACTTTACACTTAAACAGCAGTCAAATGTAGTGTAAAACGAAGCGTAAGTACTCATAACCACACTTGCGATCGCAGTGCGAGTGAGTTAAAAGTTTCGGAAACGGCTTAAAAACATTGATCTTAAATATTTAATAACTAAGTTTTAATAAAATTTAAAGTAATAACCGAAAAAAAGAGTTGAGATTTTCTGAAATCATATTTTAAAGATCATTAATTTCCTAAAACTAAATATTACTAAAAAAAATTAAATCAAATAAATAATAATAAATAAATTTGTGGATTCCAACACGTAAAGAATTAACTCTGGTATTTCCTGCTACAAATGTACAAATGTAAATTTTTTTTCCAATATTAATTCGGCAAAATTTTGAATAAAATTAAAATGAAATATATTTCAGGATCGTGTTTTAAACCACTATTAAGTCATATATTGTTAAAAAAAAACAAATAGATGAAACTGAAAACATTTTTTTTTATATATAAATTTATATATATATATATTTATAGTAGTCAGTCGCTTTCTTGTAGTTTATAAAAACATATGCAATATGTTTGTGGTTCGCTTTCATTGATTATGTGATTGCATAGAATATTTGGTTGTCATTCAGATTTTTAGTATTAGGAAATAATATTTTAGAAATATTGAAGAAAAGCTGCACTAGTTTGCATTTGTTTTTAACTCGTAGCAATAATTTATTATGGATGGACGATTTTACATCATTCCCGTATCCGTGTGAATTTAATTAATGGGATAATTCATTATTAATAGCGGTTTTTGGCATCATTAATAACTTATTATGTGCTATTTATTCAGATTAATTTTCATCTATTTCTATATGGTAAGGGAGGGTGTTCCCATAGTATATAAGCTACGTATATAAACTACGTATTTAAACTTACTAAGATGAATAATAAATACAAATTAACTTTATGTAAAACTAACTAATAAACGTTTGAAGCTCTCATTAATTGGAAATTTGTATTAAGCATAATTTACTAAAAACTAGTCTAGTGAACCAAAACGAGAAATATCATAGGTTTTATATTTAAACATTTGAGATAAATATGTAAGTACATAATAATAATCGATAAATCATAAGCTAAAAATATTTATTTTTTTGTATGTTTCTCGATATTTTAATATTTTATTGAACAATATTTAAAGCAATGATAAAAGAAAAATATGAATAATACATTTTTAAATAAAAGAGAAAAAAATTGTATAAAATTTAAACGTTAAACTTGCATTGAAGTTTTAACAATGTTAAATGGAAATGGTTCAATACATAATGTAAATATTATGTTAAGTTCATTTTACTCTACATAAATATTTCACATAATTTCTCTTTAAAAACACTAAAATAAAACGTGTGTAAGTTTCATAAATCCATTTTAAACATATTATGACTTTGAGCGTTAGACATATATTTATTTTTTTTTTTTTTTGTTTTTTCTTTCTTGTTTTTTTGTTCACGATGGCAGAACAACTTCTGCTATTTTTTATGTGATGAGCATGAGAATATTTAATAAAGTTCTTCTAATGAAAATTACATCATAATCAGTCTTCAACGTTACTTTATATCAAGCAAAAGCACTCTTGTTGTTGTTGTTTTTTTGTTTTTTTTTTTAATATTAATACATACTTCATGATAAAATATAAAATGAGAATGAGCGACATAGCTCATAGTCTTATTAATATGAATTTAGTGTCTAGCTGATACATTAGAGAACATGTTATTTTCATTTGTTCAATGCACGTGTTTAAGTAATTATTTTCTGTGCAGGCTTTCTACATTTTAAACTCCTAAAAACCGTTTGAGCCTTTGCGGTTATATTGCTTAAGTACATGAAAAAATGAGGATGGGTCCCTTTCGAACACATAAAAGATATAAAGCGCATACACATACACATACACACAACTCACAAGCCACCCGGACATAATAACATATTTTATTTTTAATGGCACCCAAGTGCAATAAATTGGGGAGTGCTGTTTTATGTATAATGTGATTGCGATGCCGCATTGTTTTCATTTCATTTACAATGAGGGTGAGTCCAAACGCAACAAAGTGTTGAAAGAAAAATATGAAAAAATTATGGTGAAATTGTTGTATGTAAATGCATTAATTATGTTGTAATAATATTCTATATTTATTTATGGCACGCAATGCATATATAAAACTGTGATTCAAATTAAAAATGATGAGATTTTTTTTATTTTCATAGACCTATTTAATTATAATGATCTTCTATATATCCAAGTATTTTCATACATTTGCATGCAATTAAATTTATTCTGAGTTATTTGATTGTTGCCCGAATGATATTGCTACAGAAATTCCTGCTATTCGAAATAGACGTCATTATATTTATAGCTTGCTAGCTACATATATCAAATTTAAAATTATCATTACCTATACATTTGTTTGAAATTTTTACATAAAATAGTTTAATTAATGAAATTTTTTTTTATAATGATTTGATTGAATTTTTCCCAACATAATTTAATGAATTGATTTATTTACTACTATATATTTTATGTTCTAAACGAAATTTATATTATATAATTGCATTTATTTAATAACAAAAATTCATAATGATAACATTTTTAATATTTAGTTTTTATTTCATTGTTTTTCTATTAGGAGCTTAAAGAGAGCTTCAATTATGGTCTATTTTGTCCGCCATCTAATGGAAAAGCTGGAAAATTTCTAGACGAAGAACGTAGACTTGGCGATTATCCCTTTAATGGACCCGTAGGTTATTTAGAGGTGAGTTAATTTTACGATCGTGATATGATGTTTTCATTTTAAAATCACTTTACATTTTATATTATATAAATATCTTATAAAAAGCATAAATGTTGTAAAATAAATATCGCATAAACTTTAACCATGATATATATAAACAATTAAACATATCGTAAATCTATCATAAAATTACAAATTATTTTTATTTTGTCCAATATTTCATATTGTTATGTAAACTATGTGTAAAGGCGTAAGCAATCGTGCAGTTACACATATATCGAATAACTTACCTAATCGAACATTATGTGAACTCTGAAGAGATCAAGAAAAAAACAAAAAAAAAAACTAAAAAACAAAATGCCAAAAATATTTTTGTAAATATATCGTTTAAACAATGCGTATAATTAATTAAAAATAAATAAATATATTTATACATACATAATAGAATGAAGAAAGAAAAAAAAGAAGAAAACAACTAATTAACTAATATTCATTACAATAAACATTTTAGTGCAACGAATTCTTTGTTATTAAATAATAATATTACTAACGAATAACTGGATTAATACGTGTGAATATTAATATTAATTGTCCACTTCACATTCCAAAATTCCATGGATTACGATTGCTAGCTTGTAAAATATTGTCATGCTATGTAGACGACCGATGAGCAGTCAATTGTCCACAAAGATATTGTAATACAATATCTTTGATTGTCCAGAAAACTTAAAATGAAATAACTTACAGTACAGGTGCTATAGTCTGTCACAAAATTCACGGTATAAGCTAGAAGTGTGTATGAACACTACATCATTGATTAAAAAACTTCTAGTAAAATATCCAGCTGAATAGACATAACATAGATTATTTTTACATAACTGTAAATTGACATGGACAGCTATTCTCTAAAAATAAATCGAAAATATGTCCATATCTTATTAGATTCAATTCCAATGGATTTCACTAGAAATCTCGTAGACATCTAGTATATACATACACTCGCTGTTTGTCGTATAATCTGCAAGTGTATATATATCAGTAGTCTATCGCACCTGTGACAGTATGCCGTATGTAAGACCGATTGGTCATCATAACGTAGTGTTACACAATCTGCAATAATTACGTGAATTTACCTTAACAATTTTTTGTATTGAATGCTAATAATAGTCCTCCAAGTCATGGCAGTGATCGCATCAACTAAATGATGATTATTTGAATCGATAAATCTTTTTTGAACAATAAAAATATTGCAATTTATTGCGAATTAAAAAAAAAGTAAAATACAAATTAACACTTTATGCTACGCTACTTAAACTATCCTTTTTGGGATTAAATTACTATTAAATATTTAAAGAGAATAGATATTATTCTGTAATGAAATAAATACACCCAAACTACTGATTTTACTTTTATATATATGTAATATGTGGTAATTGTTACTGTTTATTGGTGCACGCCAAAACAATTGTATTTAATTGGGAATATGTAACAATTTTTTTTTTCTTTTTAACTATACGCGATATTATGAAAGTTTTATTTTAAAATTCCATCATAATTTATTATAAAACATAATTTATTGATTTGTACGATTGTTTTAAATATGCCAGCTAATATAGTATTCAATTAAATAACGTGACGAATTATAAAATGTTCTTTATAATGGTCATCAACAATAGTATGTGTGTGCGTAGCAACCTGACTATCTGCCATATTTTCTTATGGCCAGTAAATAAGTATGGTTGTTGTAAATCATGGCAAAAACCACGATAAAAAATAAAGAAAAAAAGAAAAAAATAGAAACAGAAATAAAACAATAGAAAAATGCAAAAGCCGGGCCACACCACATCAGTCACCTAACATAACTGTAATCGTTACGTTCACAGAAAATTTATAAAAACTAAAAAAATCATTGAACATCACACTAAAAATCTATTCCCTATTACGACTATATGGTATATGTATAATTGTATATATGAACCTAAACATTAAAATAATACGAGTAATACATAAAATGAATACACTTATAATTATATCGAAACAAGATTATGGTACGAACATAAATATTGTATGCGTTTCTTTTATAAAACAATGTATTTTAAACAATTTTATAATAGAAAATCGATATAATTTCAATATAGTTTTGTTAGCACTATAATACTTATGTCTCATCAAATAGGATAACCACTGACCGAACTAGATAATAGCTAAAAAAAAATGTATAAAACAAACCATACGATCACAATTCTGCATACATTTGGTTGGCGATGCGGATGACGATATTTGATTATATAAGTTTTTTCTTCTTTTTTTTTTTGTAAAAATAAATCTATAATAAATTTTTAATAGAGATGAAAAATAAAACCGTTAATTATTTAAATTGCGTTATTGGGTTTGTTGTTCCGCATAATATAATTAGAACAAAAGAATACAATTTTCTTCTCAGTTTTTTGTTATTATTTTTGTTGTGGAAGTGTAATTTTTTTTTTCTATTTCTTTTTGATTAGTGTGCGGTTACTTTTAATGATTTTACAAAAAGAATATTGAATATAATGTAACGTTTTGTTTATTTTTATTGGTTTTTTAATGGTTATTCGCTTTTTATTCTTTTTTTTTTTTTTTTGATAAATTAAAGTCACGCATATTTTGGAATAGGTACTCAAGCATTAATAGTTTTTTTTATTGGATTATTAGAAATGGTTTTCGTAAAAATTAATAAATTTGAATGTTTAATATTAAATATTACCTGTCGCAGAGATACACTTCTAGTTGTGTACTAAAAACTAGACCTCCATACGTTGAAAATATATTTGTGTTGTGATTAACTATAAAAATGTCCATTGTTGTTTCTATCCATCATATTATCATAGCTCATGAATCTTTCTTATCAGACATATCAACTATAAATACTAATTCTTAATCACTAATTTATTAATAGATTCTTATTTTTACTTTTTATTATTCTAGCTTAAATATAAAAGACGCGTCTACAAAATGTTAAATTTAGATGAAAAACAATTAAAAGCATTACATACACGTGCCAATTTACGACGCTTTTTAGAATGTATAAATGGTGGTCATGTTGAAAAAATAGCAAAAATGTGTGCCAAAGGTCTGGATCCGAATTTTCATTGTCCCGAATCGGGTGATACGCCATTAACATTAGCAACGGGTGCAAAAAAACCAAATAAATTGTTAATTGCACTAGTAAATGGTGGTGCATTACTTGATTATCGTACAAAAGATGGTGCTACCGCATTACATAAGGCTGTTGAAAGAGATTGTCTTGAAGCTGTTACGTAAGTATCTATTTCAGATTACTTGTTATTTCGAATGGGAATGAAATGATATTTTTATTTTTTTATTTTTTTAAGTGTTTTTAAATGGTACGATCGTAACTCGAGTTACACACTCATTCATTTTATGATCAATAGGATCTGGACAGTTTTACACTTGAGCCTAGGTCGCATTTTATGATTATTATAAGTCTAACACACTTGCTAAAACTGAATAAATATATATATTTAATAAAACATATATAATTTTATTATAAGCAATTTACGAGAATTTATTACACATTTCAATTATTCTTAATATTCATCTTTTAAGTTCATAAATTATGTCAAACAAATGTCTAGTACGTAAAATATGAAAATCTGTCAATAAATTCATAAAAATCTTGATTTTTATTTGTACAAAACACAAACTGCAATAATCAATCTAGACATTATTTTAATATTTTTTTTTTTACATTTATGATAAATTTTTGTTATTCAGTTTGTTATAAAATATAATAAACTATATAATAACAACAAAATCAACAACTTGTTCATAACCATATTTGGAACACCTAAGCATTTTGATCTATAACAACGTAGCCAAGCAACGGTAGCTCAATGATTATTAACATAATTAATACAAAATTACTTATATATATATCTTACATTATTATAAATGTGGCTGTTCCATATTAGTACCAGCATTTATTAGCTATACAAATACATATTGTTATATTGTACAGCAAAAATATTATAAAATATAGGTTAATAAATTCCTTACCTTGATGGTGATGAATGAATTCACATTGTATTAACGTAATAGCGACACAGTTTCAATTTAATTGAGTTAATTATTTTCTAGAGTGTCTTTGATGCCATTTTTCTTTCTATTTTTTTTAATTACCTAATTACTTCATCATTTTAATTTCTCTTATTACTTGTGTGTCGTATTTAATCATTTACATGCTTAAATCTATTTGTCACGACTAGTTTTTATTCTGTTCCAATATCCAAAAATGTGTAATTTCACAAGAAAGTAAAATTTGAATTTGATTAAAACAACAAAAAAAAAACAAAAAATTATCTATGGATGGATAATAATGTTATCAATTCTCTTTCCAATTTCTCAACAAGACTCAAATGCGCATATTCCACGTAAAATTAATGTATAAAATATGTACAAAATCTAGTTATTATTTATTTTTCGAAGATTTCAATTTACAGTAAAAATCTTATGTTCTATTCTTAAATCGAATTGTGATTTCATTCATAAATAAATTTATATATGCTGAACAGTTTTATTAAAATCAGATATTTCTTATTGTTTTCTTTCTGAATACATTTTGAGAAATTTTTTCCATATAATTTTTATTCAAATATAGAATTATCAAAAACATTATTTCGATTATAAAATAATTGTACTCTTAAATTTCTAATAATGTAAATTTACAGAACACTTCTTGAATTGGGTGCATCGCCAAATTATAAAGATTCACGTGGACTTACACCACTCTATTTATCCGTTATCAAAAAAACTGATTCAAAAATATGTGAAAGTCTTTTACATGATCATGCAACACTGGGTATACAGGACACACAAGGCTGGCAAGAGGTTCATCAGGTAAAATGCAATTTCTCAGTATTTCATTATAAATTTTCTATCATTGTTTCATATCTATTAAAACAGACTCTATTTTGGTTTATAATATTTATTTTTATTTAGTTATATTATTATTTATATTTTTTTTTTTTTTTAAACACAAGATTTTAAACCGTGGTACTAAACATAATTCTCTTTAATATTTTCTTCTAATTCTTTAAGTTAGTTTGGGTTGTATTTCTTTTCTTTTCTTTTCTTTATAAACAACGTTTTGGGTTTAAAAATCAATAAAACAATTTCTTTCTTATAATTTTTAAAATAAAATTCTGATTCGATGCTTTCTAGAAATGAGAAAAGTTCATTTAATAATTTAATGGTTTCCTTTTATATTCATAACATAAGTTGCTATGATTGTTCACAATATGCGCGCAATATATAGGTTTCCATTGAAATTGTTTTGATTTTTGTTAAATTTGCTAATTAGATATACATAAAAACTAAAAATTGAGTAAATATATTTGCCTTGTGAACAATATAAATGAATTTCTTGTTATTTAGCAATTTTCTGGTAATGGGTTCATAAATTTAAATTTAACATTTAGTTAAAAAATTACAAAAATACAAAACAAAAAAGTTTATGTATTAAATGTAATTAATAACACGATATTTTAAGTAAATATAAATTCTAAAATTCTATTGAGAAAAGCCATAGAATGCAATTTTCTAAAGAAAAAAGAAAATTAATCATTTGTCATCAACACACATTTCCAAAATTAAATTAATTTTTTTATTTTTTCATAAGTTTCGTTTTAATTTATTTATTTATTTTTTTTATTTTATTTCATTTTGTAAAGAAAAGAGTTAAAACTCTTTTCTTTCTTGTTAAAAATAAATATTTTTTTTTACCAACAAAATCAAAATCAAAAAAAAAAAACAAAAAAAAAATGCATTCACAGGCTTGTCGACATGGTCTTGTTCATCACTTGGAACACTTATTGTTCTACGGTGCTGATATGGATGGTCGCAATGCTTCCGGTAACACTTCACTGCATGTTTGTGCTGTTAACAACCAAGAAGCTTGTGCTAGAATGTTACTATTTCGTGGTGCAGACCGTGCAGCACTTAATTATGCAAATCAAACACCTTATCAGGTACCAAAAAAACATTTTTTTTAAAAAAATTATAACAAGTGTTAAATTTGAGAAAAGCAAAAAAAAAAACAAAAGTAGTTTGCAATTAGAAATAAAATCTATTTTATTTACTTATTCGTTTAAATAATATTTGAATGGCATTGTATGTATGTGCCTTGTAGTAAAAATTCATAAATTAATTTACCCAATATTAATTAACCCAGAGGGAATTTCGGGAAAAATTTCTTTAAGGTGTTTTTCAGATGGTCATCTTATGCCATTATGAATGTCAAATGTCGTAGACCTACTCATTCACAGATTCCATATGGTTCCTAATTTTGGTTGATTACGTAAAACTCTTCTTTTCTTTTTTAATTGAATCGATTAACCAAAATTAGAAGCAGTGGTTCAAATTTAATTAATCTACGATATACTAAAATAAATTAATTTATGTTTTTTTTCTTTTATGGTTAAAGGCACACTTTTTCTTAATGCCATTTTCTCTATTTTTTTCAAATATTTTTTTATTTCTATAACTAAATATTACTTTTCTTCGTACTGATTTGAGATATCGAATTAACACTATTTAATTTTACTTTCTACCTCGTCTGCAAAAATAAAATAAAATAAAAAAAAATATGTAAAATATAGGTTGCCGTCATTGCTGGAAATTTAGAATTAGCCGAAATGATACAAAACTACAAACCAGAAGATATTGGTAAGTAAATTACATTAAATATTTGTTTTCTTTTATTAGTTTTTTCTTTTATTTTGATTTTCTATAAATATTTTTTACAAAATTATAGACAATTAATTGTTCTGAATGTTTAAAAGCCTGCGTTGTTGTTAAATTTAATATTTATATATTTTTATATTTTATATTTTGGATCATTTATACCCATATTTAATTATTCAGAGATATGTTTTTAATTTTCTTCGTTATTAAAGTCTTGATATAGAAATCAAATATACACCGCATATTATTTCATTTAATTCACCAATTTTGTTTCTTCTCATATTTTTCATTTCTATATTACTTTGTTTTGTTTTGTTTTTTTTTGTTTTGTTTGTTATTTTCAAATGAGTTGTTTGTGATCACAGATTTCATTCAAAAACATAATAATCAAAAAATAAAAAGTAATAAGTTATTTAGATTTAGAGCACGAAACTATATTTTTCAAGAAAACTAAAAATATTAAAATAAAATCTTCGTTAACTTTTTTGTTACTTATTTTTCTTTAAAAAAAAAAAAAAAATGCTGCACTTGATATATTAAATAATAAGTTTAATAATTAATTAAATTGTTAATTAATTAATAATAAAAATTTATTATGGGCAATACAAAATTTAAAAAAAAAGTTCATCGTCATAATATTTTACTTTTTTTTTTGTATTTCGCGAGATGATTTAGTTTAAATAATAATTATTATTATTGCAAAGTATTAAATTTTCGTTATCATTCTTATTTTTTGTTTATCACACGGTAGGTACTCCATAAATACAATTTCCTGAATTGAATAATAAAATTTTAATAATTTTTCGATTAAATTCGTTTTTACTGTTACTTATGGTTGAAAATTGAAATTTTAAACTATAATAATTCTTACCGCTATAAATATTAAAAATGTATGGTTGTTATAAATATAATTTCTAAATATATACAAATTATTATTAAGGCGGATGAATAGATAAAATGAGACATCTATGTTTACTTTTCTTAATGTCAAATTTCCCATACAATATTTTTATAAAGGTACCATACAGGGGACAGGCGTTATTTAATGTAGGTTATGTTCAACAAAATGCACACATTTTCAATATTTTCTCTAATAACTTTTTAACAGAAATGATAATGAAAAAAGTGCTTCATTCACGGTATGCAGAATTCTATTAGCTATTTTTCTTCTGCAAACATCATATTCGAAATAAGTCTCTAAATAGTCAAAAAACGTTAAACGTCAAAAGATATGAAACACACACAACATATTTCAATCAAAATATCATCATAAATAAATTAAAAAGAATTAAAGTAAATCATTCACGGAATGTAAAAAGGTTCAAGCTTTCTGTATATATATTAACTTTTCCGTTCACGGAATACCTAGGAGGACGTTTCACTAGATGGTCATTTTTCAACATTTTGACTATTTAGCCGCCTTAATATAAAATTTCAGAAACTTATTGTCAATATAAATTTTATAAAATAAATACATAGAGTGTGTTTAGAAGGCGTGATGCGATATATTTTAAAATTGTCCAAATAAAAATACAATTAATCGCATTCACACTTGCCAAACTAAATGTATTAAGTAATAATATTACTCACTCACACGGTAAATATATATATATATATTTAACAAGATTATATTACATTTCTCACATTATAGCATAAATTTAAAGTTGAATATGTAAATTTAATACGCCTTCATTAAAGTGCTTTTTTCTTAGTTTTTTTTTTTTTTTTTTTTAGGTATATTCAGTTGAGTTGAGATTTGTTTTCTTTTCTTCCTTCTTTGTTATTTACATTTCAATGGTGATTTTATGACTAATTTAATCAAATCATGTTTCGCATTGGTAATTTTCTGGTGTTTTAAGTGTTTTATGTGTTTAGTAGAGTACCTAGCACTTGTTGTATTACAAGAATACGCAGTTTCCAAATATACGTACACTACATTCACTAAATTATAATAATAATAATAAAAATTTAAAAAAATCTCATTAACTTTTACGTAACTTTTTCAAATAATTCTTTTATTTTTTATTTTATTTTTTTTGTAATTGGTAATTGATGCGATTGTTTTGGTTTCTGTTTAATGTTATCAGTTTTAAAAAGTAAATAAATCTATTCACAATTTCGTTACATTTTACGTACTGAATGAATATGCAAAATTGCTCTTACTATGCAATATTATATGCATAGATTTCAAAAATAAAAGTAAAATTATTATGACGATGGAAAAAGCTTTGAAAGAATTATAGGTGTTTTGGTCTCCTGCTTAAGGGTATTGTGATGAATATACAGATAATAGATGCAAAAACAAAATAATCGTCTATTATTTATTTAGAGAAATTAGCTGATCACAAAAGTCTGACTTATAAATTATCCGTAAAAACGTTTCTACGGTGTATATGTAAATGATAAAAATAGAAAAACGTCTGCTCTCAGCAACAGTGACACTATTATTCAGAATAATTTATTTCCTTACTTTACCACCACCATCAACACTATCACCACTATCAAATTCCCCTAAAATACCTTTAATCATATATTTAACACTCAATCGACCCCCAAAAAAGGAATTTTTCGTGACATAATAATTGTATTTTCTATTCAAATTAAATAAGTTCGGTATAGATTCTCTTATTATTCAAGAAAAAAAAAATTATACGTAATAAGCTTATAAGTATGTGAATTGCTTGCGTTTAACTACAGATGTTGTATTTATGATTTTATAGTTTAGTATCAAACAAATCATAAATAATCAGTTACCAGCAACTTTATATTCACTTAATCAATCACATTCTTTAATTAATAATAATGGTATATATTTTTGTGTTATTTGAATTAGTCAGTAGTTGCTAGAAATTTCAAAAAAAAAAAAAAAATTGTTAGACGTTTATATTTTAAAATTGATAAGAAAACTAAAATTGAAATTTTATACGGTTGAATCATCAATATTATATTTGTCCTTTTGTTATCTACATTCTTTACGTATCATTCATATCATTGTGTAATGTGCGTTCCCTATCGTTTCTTATCTTCTTGCGAAATGTAATACAAATTAATACAAACCATTTTTATTGTTTTGACTAACGAAACTCATAATAATAATAATATAAACCATTAGTGGATGGCATTCAAGAATTATCTTTATTTATTTCTTTTAATAATCTCTTAATGTAAAGAAACTTAAAACGATTATTTTATTACAATAACAAGAAATTCTAAACAATCGTTAAAACATTTACGATAATAATTATTCAAAGTAAAAAAGCGAAATATAACATTTTTATTAGTTTTTTTTTCTTTATACTTATATTATTAGTAAAAATCAATCAATTTCTTAGTGCAGACGTATTTTCATACATTTTCTGTTCGAAATAAATTACAAATTATTTATATGAAATATCGATATATTGTTGATAAAATGATCATAAAATAAATTTAGTTTGGATATTATTTTCGTAAGCCGTTATTATGGTTAATGGAGATTTATGGAAAAGTGAGTGATTATTAGATTTTTTGATAGGATATAACTTGCGAATAAATATATTATTGGTTGTGTCAAACAAGGTTTTAAAGCACGACATAATTGAACAAGCTTTAGCACTTAATCCATTCATAAATTAAATAGAAAAGAAAATATAATAATGTTAATTAATAATAAGAAAAAATCCGCTGAAAATGATTTCAGATTGTGGAATGAGAAATCAGTATTCATGCAATATTTTCTATTCGTTGAAAAGATTTTAGAACTTATATATATACTCTCTTTGTAATACAACAATAATGGCACGAAAAATTCAATAATAAAAAAAGTCTTTGGAATACGTCTCTTACAAGTTTTCATACGAATAAAATCGGTGAATGATCTTACTAACTTTCAACTCACAATTCAATTAATTTTACAAAAAACATATCTTAATACACGAACATAAAAACACAAACAAATACATAACATATACAATCTGTCTGGTCTCTTCTATACAAACATCGAATGTTTTTTTTTTCTATTCCATTCTACAGTCCCATTTCGAGGTCCTCCTAGATACAATCCGCGTAGACGGTCTGGAATTGGATGGGGGGCTACCACATTATTACGTTCTGGTGGCCCACCATCACCATGTCCATCAGAGCATCCATTTAGTTCAGCAAGTTCCAGTCTTTCAGAAGGTTCATCCAGTAACCGTAGCCATGAGGATGACATCAGCATTGTTACAGGTATTATTTTATTGAAATCTTTTATTATTAATTATTAATTAACTTACTTACCAATCAATTTACTATAAGAATTTCTCCATATCCATAATAAACAATGTCCCATGATAAAAAGTTATTAATATATCTGAACATAAATATAAGTAAGGTAACAAAATTTCCTGTGTCACTCGTCTTTAATTTTGATCAGTTTTTGTTTTATTTAATACGAGAATTTAATTATCACACAAATAAATATCCATAACCGAATGAAAATGAACCACCAACAAAAAAGTGCAACATTTCTCTACTTCTTGTTCTATAAACTTTTGTTTTTATTTTCTTCATCATATACACACATCATTGTTTTAAAATTTCATCAATTTTGTTTCTTTGTTTATTTATTTATTTTTGTTTTTTTGATTTTAATTTTAATTTTTTTTTTTCTTTGAATTTATTGATTCTTTTCTTTTATCTAAATTTATTTAGACTCAATATCATTCTGCTGGCCTGGTTAAGATTAATTCAAAGCAAGTGGAAATATCTTAACTATTAACTGTTAAATAATAGTTTATAAAAATAGCCTTTGCACTATTTGCGCATGCGTTATTTCTTTTTTCTTTTAAATTAAATTATTATTGTTAAATTGGAATGTTATTTTGTGTTTCAATCAAATTTATAGACAACATTAGTTTTCAATTCGCATTTATAAAAAGCTATGTCATTCATTTGAGATGATGTTACGTTAATAATAAATAATTTTAGGTGGCTGAAAAAATTCAAATGTGTTTAGAATTGTGTACAGGCAATATTGTTCTATTGTTGTATGGATTCAAAGCATGATTCATTTTTAGTTTGATTTTAATCTAAATTTAAATAATAAAAATAATAATTTTAATTTTAATGATTTAAGAGGTATTTAAAGAAACAATAAGTGTTTAGAATATTTAATTAAAAATAAAATAAAAATAATCACAATTTATAATTACATTATTGTCAATGTATATTCGATATTGATTTAATGTAATTAAAAATTGTAAACTGCGCAGTTGATATTCAATTTTACCATTCAACTAGGCAACGTAACTTAATGATTCTGAGTCACTCATGGATTTTCTATTTTATTTGTAACTGCAAGTAAATTAATTATTTCAATAATAATGCTCTCATATTCATATTATTAAAATGTACCGTACCGCAAACCATTCTTGCACTTTACATCACACAATATCATTTATGCAATATATTCCACTGGTAGTTGTTATATATATCCTGAAAATGAAAACTAATCTCTGGCTCCTTGAAAAGACAAAATGTTTCCTTATATTTGAATTTAAATACATTAAACGCAAAGTTTTTTACTTTTAACTGAATTTAAATACAATTTATTAAAATATTATGTATTCCCTTTTAAATTAAATTGTCCAACAGCGTTTTTGGGATTCGGATGCCACTAGCACAGTCTGATATGGTTTTTTAATACAATTTAATGGTAAAAGCCGTTTTCGAATCCCAACAATTTTTTTCTAAATTGTTAGACAGTGTTATTAATATTAAGCAAAATATTAACTTTACAAATGAGTATTTCAATTCGAAATCAATTTTCCAAATTTGTTTTTTAATGATTAGTAAACAGGAAAATGAAAGATAATTGTATTCTGGAATATTAATATTAAATTTATTGCCGAAAAGATTTACAAATTGTGTATTACAGCTTTGGTACTCATTCCATTACCCACAGCTTAAATCAATTGTACATTTATATGTATAACTCAGGTGGTTAAAATTGAGTTATTATAATTACTTAGGTTCTCTTATTAAAATCAAACCCCATTTATAATCTCATATAAAAAAAAAATTGATAAATATAAAAAAGTATAAAGGTGATGGTAATTTTCAATTTCAATTAAATACATTTTTGAACACTCACTTTTGAAATTGATTAATAGAATTATTATTCAAATTTTGTATATTGTTTTTCTTATTTTCATTTTCTTTTTATTGTTTATTTACAAATAATAAAAATATAGATAAGAGTATTGGCGATACAAGTGACATAATAAGCGATTCATCTGGTGTTGGCACAAATTCAGATAGTGCTGCATGTTCAATTGGTCATCCAAGTACAACAGTTGTATGCATTGAAATGTACACAAGTAATACATTAGGTCATTTATCTATACAAGCCGGTGATGTTATTGAAGTAGTCGGATCAACTGATTGCGGTCTATTAGAAGGCTATGTACGTGGAACGAATCGTTCAGGTTTCTTTCCAGCACATGCTGTACAAGAAGTTAACATTCGTCAAAAAAATATAACAAATGTATCGACAGCTACAACAACACCAAACAATAATTATCATAATAATAATAATAGAAATACAGTTGGTGGTATGCATATGCTGGAACAACAAATACATCAAAATAATATTCAGCACCAGCAACATCAGCAATATAATAGTTCTACTGCGCCAAGAATGAAGAAAATGTAAGTCTCTATTATTTATTGTCTGTATTCTCAAAAATAGTAAAACTTAATTATTTTATACTGAAATATAATTTCTTTTTAGGGGAATTATGGACGCTCGAACAGTAGTTCTTCATCGTGCCAAAAGAGGTTTTGGATTTGTGTTACGTGGTGCTAAGGCCGCATCACCATTAATGCAACTAAAACCATCTGAACGTTGCCCTGGATTACAGTATTTAGATGATGTTGATCCTGGTGGTGTTGCCGATATGTCTGGGCTACGTCCTGGCGATTTTTTAATAGCGGTATGTTTTAATTAATAGAAAATAATAATATTTAAAAAAAAAATCAAAAAATATATATCTATTGTATTTCGTTTTGCATTTATCTATTTACAGATAAACGGAGAAGATGTTCGTTGTGCATCACACGAACATGTTGTTGATTTAATTCGTTCGTCTGGGTCATTGGTAACAATGACTGTTGTATCTCAAATGTTTCCAAATAATTTTCAACAACAAGTAGTTGCTCAACAGCAGCACCATCAACAGAGTTTTGGTGCGCCAATGTCAGCTCGACAATGCGCAACTTTACCTCGGAAAATGCCCATTGGTAGTAAATTACCAGCACCAATGCCTCCAAGACGAGATCCAAAAACTACATTAAGCGTTGGACGGGCACGAGCTAAATCTATGGTTGCTGGCTTAGAGGGTGGCAGTAGCGCTGATAAAGATGATGAAGATATGCCGCATACCACAAAATCTAGTTCGGCTGAATCAATTCATCAGCAATCACTGTCATCAGCGTCAACACCTACACAAGGTGGACCAGGTACACCCATACAACCACGGACAGCAAGTATAAAAGCTCGCCCGACATCTAGTAGAATCACTGCGGCTGAATTAGAGGAACTATTCCAAAGGCAACAGGGAGATGCAACCGGTGAACATCGCTATTCAACAATGATGTGTAGCTCAAGATTCCAATCGGGAACGGATAGTGGCACAGCAACACCTCCAGCCTCACCACAAAAAGGACCAATCGTTTATGCTAGCGTTGCAGAAATGAAACGCAAAAAGAACAAATCTGGCACACTTCGTGGAAAGCCATGTGCAATACCAATAATTTCGTCTGACTTAAAGCGAACGTTTCACAGTACCCCAGATTTAGCATGTGGCCTAAGTTCTTCAACTACTTCAATTTGGGCTTCCGCAAGTGGATTTAAAGGACATCGATCACAAGATGATATGTACGCTTTACATGCATCAATGCAACGATTAAATTTACCACCACCAAATCATCCACCGCCACCACCACCTATTGGCCAGGTTGTTAAAGTAGAAGTTTCTCGTGGATCCGAATATGAAAGTACCATAAAATTACAGAAACAGTTGCAATTACAAAAACAAGTTAATGCAGCTGCTGCAGCTGAAGATTCTGGTGAAATTCGATCTAGTTTCAAGCCGGCTGCTAATGCTAAATTATATGCATCACCACAAGATTTAAGAAATGTTGGATATCGTTCCAGAGGTACGGCTGCTGCCGTTGCAGCTTCTGTTAATGCTGCAAATACATCCACTATTGAACGTGACCAGATAGCGAGACATCAGGTAAGTTTTTATCTATAATACTATATAATATATTTATTAATGAATTGGTTTATATTCAGGTTCGTAAGAGTTCTTCGTTGCGTACATCAATAAGTTCTACAACATCTACTTCATCTATGCCTGCATTACAACAACGTCAAGCAAGTCATCAATATGCACAGCCAATACGAGCTGGTACATTGCCACATCCACCAAGCATTCGAACACCAATAACACAAATGGGATCATTGTCTGCAGAACCACAGATACCGGATCCGGATTACAGTTTAAGTGAATCGGACGGCGAAGACGAAAATTCTGTACTACTGGCACATAATACTAAAATGAATGAACATATTAGTGTCATTCCGGCGGAAACAAGTGGCAACAGCAATACAAGGTAAGAATTCTACCTTGGTATATTTAAATAATCTCAAATCATAGAAATAATTTCAATATATATGTATAATAACACTGTAATACAAGATTACATTCACAAAAAATAATATGTTATTAATTTTTTGTTTTATTAAAAGTGGTAGCAGTTCCGGATCCAGTTCCATTCCACATTCATTTTCTGTTGATGAAATTCAAAAAATGCGTGTCAAATTAAAATCATCAAAATCTTATCCAAATGATTTATTGCGTCAACAGCAGGAACAACAGCAAGATATTTGCAATCATCACCCACCAAATATTGAAGAAGGTGATAATTCATCTTCAGGTGTTAGTAGTGATCAAGAAGTAACTGTAACTGTGACGCATACAACATCTACATCAACCACCGATAATAATAATATTAAAGAATCAATAACTACTTTGAAATCTGTTCCACAAACACTACCATCAACAATACAAAACCATAAAATTTTAGAAGGTATTATTAAAAAGCCAATAACATTGCCGCCATTAAGTAACATTACAAAAAAGATAACATCAGTAATAAGTGCCGAAACGGAAGATAGAAATAAAGATCACATAGATATTCATGATGATGATGATAATATGGATAATAGTCCTAGTCCACCATCTAAAGGATTCCAGCGACATAATTCACTAACACGCAAACAAGCTGCTACAATTGCAATGAATCGTGCTATTCATACGCGGAATGCAGTTTCATTGGTACAATTACCTCCGCCAATTGAAGCTGATAGTGATACCGAGCAACAGCAACAACAGCGTGCAATGAATGCAAAATCGCAACCAAATCAACAACGTGCTCGATCAACGGGTCCTGGTGTAGTTGTCGTTGTTCCTCCACCAATGGCATATGATTGTAAAAATAACGGTGATGGATCTCCATCTCAAGAAAATATTGTTTTAGCACCGCCACCGCAATTTTGTGATTGTACAAATGTGAATATTACGAAAATAATGAACAATAACAATGCAGCTGGAATGATTGCAGAAAATAATGGAATGGTAACCGCAAATGCATCCGGAGCTCCTCGTAGTGTACGAATTGTTGGAGCTGTTCCAAAAATTAATCGATTACATAGTCATTAATTAATGAATCTATAGCTATATCTATTATTTCAAATTTGAGATTCAGTTAAGCTTTTTTTCTTATTCATATTTCAAGAAACCAGTATTAATAAAAAAAAAAAATATAATATCATCTGTACTGCCATCTTAATATTTTGTTATCCATAATTTCGGTTTGATTTTTAGTTTAGAGATTAAACTAATCTAATTTGAACCCAATAAAATTATTATATAGGCGTAATTCTTTATATGAGATAAATCTCACTCCGTCAAATTATTATTTCGGAGTATAAGTTATATCATAAATATAATCTAAATTTGGCGTCCTAAGATCAAAATATGAATTCACAATAATACTTAAAAGAAAAAAATTCTAAATGGTGCATTCAAAAATATCTAACTTCATTTAAGAACTGATTTTAGTCATTATATATATAATATATTAATTTTCTATTAATAATTCTCAAGAGGAACCATCATTTTTAAACAATTTTATACTAGAAATATAATTAAATATGTTGCGATTCCTAATATGTTCTATTTAAATGCTGGAATCATTAAAGAAAGAGCTGATCTCTATCTCAAAAATGTTTATAATAAATTCATAGATAAATAATTAATATTGAAAGTTTTAAAAAAATCCATGATTTTTTTTTTAGAACACATTCACTACAATTGAATATATAAATCTATAAAACAGTAAATATTATAAATGTTAATGCAACAGTGCACCACAAATAATATATAATATGCTGAGCGTCGGGACGTGTGCCGATAGCACTTATTTTATTGTAATATCTAGAAAAATAAGCTACAAATATTAATTTAGAAATAAAATAAAACCTACTATCTTCTAGTTAAAAAAAAAAAAATAGAAATAAATTAAAAAATATTAAATATAAAATTAGATTTAAAATATTAAACTATTCAGTGAAATTAAATTCATGAAATAAATAAAATATTATGCCAATGCCATTATTAAGATAAAAAAAAAAAAAATTGAAAATTAATCTTCAATCAAATTTATTACTAAAATTATATTAATTATTATTTGAAAAAAAAAAACTCATGTCAAAAATATAAATGTAAATAGAAGAAAAAACAAGAAGAAAATGAAATGTTTCGAGAAATTTTTTTTTTTTAGCAAAGATAAAAGATTTCAATAATACATTACAATATATTCAGAAAGCTCATAAAAACGGCCATAAATGATGTTTTAAGTATTGTTAAAGGGCTTACATTATTACAGAAAATAAAGTACAGTATTGATTAATGTAAACTTATACAAATATTATTAAATAGTAATCTGTATTTACATTTTCCACGGTGTGTCCTTTTGTAAGAAAGAAGTTTGTCCTGACTATTGAACAAGGAACATAATTATTAATTATAATAATTGCGTTTTTATATAAAATTATTTATTATTTATTACCTTGCAATTTAAAGATAATATATCTTAATTATTTGATTAATGAATTCAAAATGTTCCATCAGTGCATTATCCGCAATACCAATAGTCAAATAGAAACATTCTTCTATGAAATATTTTTTTATATGAAATCGTGTTACAAAAAAAAAAGAAGAAGAAAAAAGCTAAACATTTATTGTCATAATAAAAAAAGAAATGTGTTTCCTTTTTTTATATGCTACTAAATGACTGTTAAATGCGCGCTTCTTGTTCTTTTAATCATTTTCATTTTAGTTAAATTATATTTTTGTGTTACATTATTCTTCTTTTATTTTCGTCAAATTCATAAATTAGATTATTAAATTTTTATTATAAATTTATAAAATTATTAAGTAAATGTAAGTGAACTATTTTATTAAGTATAATATAATTATTTTTAATAACACCTAATTAATTTAAATTTACAATAAAAACAAAATAAAAAAAAAATACGAATAAGAAAAGTTATTCTTTTTAATCATTGTCAGTCATTTTCATAAATAAATAAATATTAATTAATTAAATATAGGCAAAATATATTAAATTTAAGATTATAAAAGTAACAACAGCAAAACAAAAAGAAAGAAAGAGAAAAAACAATGGAAATAAAAATTGGAAAAATCTAATATTAATTAAGAATCTAGTAGTATTAAGAGAAATATTAAAATTAAAGATGCGATTGCAAGATAACAGTAATCAATAAAAAAAAAAAAAAACAATATTATATGTGCGTGAACTACAGAGAATAAATAAATAAATAAAAAGCTTTAGTCAATAATTGGCTATGTTATTTCTAAAACTATTACCTTTATTGCACATTTAATATGTAATTGTTATTTTATAATTGCAGTAAACAAAAAAAATATACTACATTTGATATTAAAAATTCACATCATTCATAATCACCGAGCTAATTCTCTATCAATTAGAATACGAGTTAAATCAAAGCTCCAATCATTCTAAAAAAAAAAAATCAGATTTAATTTAAAAATCATAAATCTACAAAAAAAAAATTAATAAATAAATAAATAAATAAGATCGATCTACGTTTTGGAAATTCTGGATTATTTTCAAGCAAAATCAATAAATTTTGTTTCGGATTGCAAAGCTTCCAAAACAAAAAAGAAAAAAGAAATTAATAATTAACCAACGTTATATCGATCTCTATTAATAAATCTAAACAGCTACGAAATATTAATATTTAGCTTAAATGTTTTTGATAAAAATCAGCGTTGTACGAATTCAAACAATGCGAAGAAAGCATTTCTTTTTACATCTAACTAAATTATTTAAATAAAAATTTATTTATTTGAAATTAATTGAAGCAAACAAACGCAAATAAAGTGTTTTTTTTTTGTAAATTATATTATATACCCTATTATTAGAGAAAATACAAAATTTTTGAGGATCGAAAAAAGAAAATAACTAATATTACAAATAAAAGAAGAAAAAAAATGTATGTCTTAGAAATTTCATAGAGAAAAATAAATACTCGAGCACGAATTATTTCTATTAAAAAAAAAAAAAATACAATAATAAATATTACTCAATATTACTCCTAAAAGATATTCTGAATTTACACAAAGCATTAAAAAGAAACTTAAAGTATTCCATTTAAAAAGCATTTTTAAACCTGTTAGAAGTATTTTAGAGAATTTAAAACTTTTGTAAGGTTTTTTTTTATTCATATTAATTCGTCAGCGCACTCAATAGATTTAAATTGAAAGAAAGGCGATTTATTTATTTTTTTAAATTATTTTTGTCATCATTTCATTATTTATATGATTTAATATGAACAATTATTGTGCTTGAGCTGGTAACAAAATAAAATTAGTTGTTTTTTTTTCATTTACATTATAAACTACTGAATTCCTGCCATAATTAACATTATCGAAGAAAAACCATTATTTATATTAATTTATAAAGCAAATTTAAAATACACAAAAAATGACACATACACACACACACACACAAAGATATTAAAAAACAAAACAAAATTATATTAAAATTTAATTGTGAAATATGTAATATGTAATATTTAAAAAAAAAAGTAAAATATAGAAATATCTATAAATAAATAAATAAATAAATAAATAAATAAATAATTTATGCCGAGAATAAAATTTAATACTTCACAAAAATAAATCATAGATCAAATAAATATAAGCAATACACCGAAACTATATAAAACATACAATTGTCGGCCAATTGGTTTCAATTAAATTTTAAAATTCAAATAATTCAACATTAGTAATTAATGTTAAATTAAACAATAGACGGAAGACCCATTTAGTATTTGTGAATTCATAACATCAATTACAGATAATATTTGTTTTTTTTTCTTTCTAAAACGCGTGTTTCGATTAATGTTTTATTGGGTTACATTTTTAAATCGCCATCACATTGATAATATTTGGACGTCAATTAAATAATATTAACACAGACAATTCATTACCTTAACCCCCCAGAATATTAATCAATATTTGTCCTTTTCACAATCAGTTTTCGCCATCATGCAATATATCGAAATTCTAATTAAAAAATGCAACAACAAACATGAAAAACATAATAAGTACCAATAAGAACTTTTTTTTTCTTTCTTTTTATTCAATGTTGATTAAAAATGTTCAGAAAAACACTATCTTTGAGTTCGAATTATACAAAATGTTCAATGTTGTTTGAAAGTATTTTCATTTGACTGAATCTAATTTTTAAAATATTTTCTTTATTTGTAAATTATTATTTGGTGAAAAATGGTAAAAATAAATGTGATTCACACTTTTTTTTGTTTGTTTATGTTTCAATTTTTTTTTAAATTTTAAAAAATAAATCTCGTATGAAATTTTTAGAAACATAAATGAAGCATTAAATAAAATAACAAAAATATATTTAAAAAAAAAATGGTTTTTAGTTTCATTTTTGGAATTTCTAATTAATTGCATATATCTCTAGTGATTCACATTTGTATAATATTAAAAATCTTTCTATTCATATTCATATTGTACTTCCAAAATTGCAGTGACAACAAATCGACCGACTTTGCGACACAACATTGTAAAGATAATGAACAAATTTCTTTGGATTATTCTTTAGCTTTTAATTTTTTAATCAGCTCTCAAATAAATAACCATAAGTTTCCGCAGATATTTATTTGAAAACAAGAGATATCCCTTTAAATTGATGAATTGACGAATGGATGAAATTAGTCTAGTATATAAGGAGCAAATAAATTAACGTTCAGCATTAAATATATATATATATATATTTTTATTGAAGTAATAATTAATATATATACTATGGCAAGGGTAAACCATCTATGTGAGTGAAGTGTGTGTGACTGGTGCGTTAAATAAGCCCGACGTTCAATATATTGCACGCATATAATAGGTTCAGCGCATAGCTAATCACCATGTCTGACACTTGAATAAAGTGAACCTATCTGCTTCCGAGAGCACATTAACGTGCAAGCCACGATCCACCCAGGGTGTCAGATGATGATGAATAATTAATATTATAATAATGCTTTTTGATATCTAAAAAGTTTCTATTGAGAACTTTTTTTTTATATTTACTTAGTTAGAGATAGGTAAGTACCGGAATTTACCTGATTATAATTATTTATTTATATAAAACTAGTATAGTATAAGCAACTAAAATAAATAATCAAATATTACTTGAAATTTGATCTGTATGGAGCAAATATGTAAATTATTCTCAGCAAATTCTACACCACGTTTTATGAGTACGATTTGCTTTGGATAAGTGACATTATTCTTCTTCTATAGATCAAAGTTGAAGTACTTACGATTAGCAAAGAAAACTGTTTAAAATAATGTTTAGTAAGTTAATTTTATCATGATCACGAGCAAGAAGGACAACAAAATTATCCAAATCACCAAGTTTTTATATCAAATTCAATTCAATTCAATTCAATTCTTTATTCATTAATTTTTTGTTTTAACATAAGATTTTTGTGAGATACAATTATTGTAATTTTTCAGCAACTGTCAATTATTATTTACGAGTTTTTTTTTAATTATAGTGATACTTTGAAATTTTTTTTAAAAGAAAATGAATGATTAAAAACCTTTATATAAGCAAAAATATTTTTATAAAACTTAAAACTATTCAGCAAAGAAATATATAAAATATAAGCAAGCTATATTTTCATTTATAATTATGATGTACCTTGGTCGGTTGAAAAACCAAATAAAAAATACTATTTGGCAATCATTAACATATATTCGTATCGCAGTTGTTGACCAGAGGATAGAGGCCCTTCTAAATTTTACTTTTGATTCGTGGAGCTTTATTTGACAATTACAAACTATCGAAATGTTTAAAATAAAAATCAATTCAGTATCAAACTGTCAACTACCCACAAAATGAAAGTTTAACGGAATTTACAAATATTCGTTTTGGAAATTAATTCTTTTTTTTAATTTTTGGAAATTTCAATGGAAACAATATGTGGAAAAGTTTTCCGGAAACGTTTCCATATGGCAAACTTTTCCATGAAACGTTACAGACTACCATCCCTGTTCACCACCAACTACGGCATTCATTATTGTATGTGTTTGGAAATTATTTTGAATTATTGTAAACTCATCGCTCATCAATTTATCATTTTATTAATTATCAATTTAGCAGTTTGTATACGTAACGACGGGTTGCTATGTTTAAACCATATATAAGGTTCTAATAAAGCTGTTTGTAAATGCTTTATGATAAACACTGCCATCTATTGAAATATTAGTGACAAACTTTACCTTGTGACCTATTTTCATTTTAATCAATTTTTTATAAAACATATTACCAATAATCCTTCTGGATAAATTTCGTAGTTTTTCAAATATTCATGCGATAAATCGATAGAAAAAAAGCATTATTCGAATAAAAGAAAAATTATGAAAACATGAATTGATACAAATGATGCAAATGATACGAACTAATTTTTTTAAATTTGCTTCAATATTTAAATTATTGGTAAAATTTATTTGAAAACTGTTTTATATTGAAATTTTCTATAGTGAAGTTTCAGTACTTATATCTATGCTGGGACTCAAATCAATCAATTATAAAAAGTAAATATTATTCAACAAATAAATGATTGTTGCATGCTAGGTTTGTAAAAGTTGCACACATAAAAAATGTTGTTGTATATAACGCTTTATGTTTTAGGCTTGGACTTACATGTTTTAAAATCTTTTTAATAATGTTTTCTATTAATTCATTTATTTTAATATTGTCATTGCTCTATTTTTAAACTTATCGTTTATAGTACATATTTGGAATAGTCACAGTTCAGATTTTATATTTATTATAAACTGTGCTTTCTTTGCACTAGCGCTCATATATATAACAGTAGGCGAACATCTACTCTTTTCAAGCTCAAAAAAAAAATTGAATCAAGAACTAAACGTTCGGGCCATTTGCTACTGCAAAATGATGGACTTACAAAGAGCTAATAGCGCGGTAACATAACATAACTGCGCTGCTACAATTAATTTTTCGACAAATTCACGACAATCTTTAAAGATATAAATTATTTTTTAAATTGCGCTTTTGAGTTTTCCCACATCGACAAAGTACTTCTTAGATTTTCGAAAATGTGATTGTAGCACAGCAATATAAGACTCCCGAACCTTAAATAATAATTTTATTTATGGCCTATTGTTATCATAACATTTATAGGTATATAGTCTTTTTTTTCATATTTATTCTTCTACATCATATGTAATAAGTAGTTGCCTTTTTCATTATACTCTATTGTTACTCTGAATTTTTCGTATGTTGAAATCCAAAAAATTAAATTGAATAACAAGTGTATAGATACTTACTAGTTACCAGAAAAAAATGAAAAGAATTTTTATGCGCGGGCGCAAATAAAATTCAATAGCTACCTATGTAAAAGACACAAAATACACAATTACCATTTATATTCAGAATATTATTGTTTGTATACGACATACACCATAATCTCAATAATATATCTACAACATTTTAAGACTCTTCGTAAATAAGAAAAGAAGAAGGAAAAAAGAAACAAATAAATCTGTGTCGGTGCAAAATTGTGATCCAGAAAAAGTGTATTTAAAAGTCTTTTATTGTATTTGGAAGAATAACAAATAATTGAGCAACAGAGCAGAGCCCCATTTTTTCTAAATACTTACAGATTTTAATCCAAAGATTTATAGAAACAACTTTTAGTTTGAATTGCTTATTTCAAAAATCAAAAATGTGTAAAATATAAAATCACCAGTGAAATATTTAAATTTTATTGTCGCAAACAAAATTTTCGTTAATCGTAATTTAATTAATATGTACTCTCTACTCTTCCCATGATACATATGTATTTTTTATCATGCACCCTCACATCTGACATAGCACATAGGTGGTCTTTTTGAGCTTATATCTTATATGTATGTACTTACTATGATTTTTACGAAAGTATAGATAAATAATGAGAGAGAGAGAGAAAGAGAGAGAGATATAATGTAAGAAAAAAGAGAGTTCAAAGAGAGATATAAATTAACGGTAGAATTTGTACTGGGTTCTAATAACTTAACAATAGAATCACTTCAAATTGTCGGTTCGGTTGATTTAGACGTGTTGAAATCCAAAAAGTGAATTGTAAATACCAGCATAGTTTGCTCTATCCATCCAAAAGTGACTTTAAATAGAGCAGATATTTTAAAATAATTATTTTATTTTTTATTCATTTATAAGAATCCAGCACTTATACAAAACACAATAAGAAAAATTCTAAAAATGTAATTATATAGAGAAATATCTACACTACAAAATCTAGAATCTTTATAACTTACTGAAATTTCTTGAGATGGTGCTTTTTCCAAAATCGAATGTTCCGTTTTTTTTTGGTGTTTTTGCAAAATAAAAATATATATATACTTATTTCACATTAGACAATTTCTAGGTAAATATCTTATTACATTATTACTAGATTACCGCGTTCAGATAAAATCACTTGATTGGTTAGCTATTTATTAGCAATAAACGTTATAATTTTTAGATATTTATAAAATATCTTGCAAGCGAGCTTTTCTTGCATTCGATTTAATACTCAAAAAAATTAAAGCACTAAAAATAAATTCTCATTTTCTCCATCGGAACATAAAGCTCTATAGAATAAGCTCTTTTGCATATTATTATTTGTTGCCCATCTGAACGAATTTTGCAAATAAAAAAATAGAAAGAATAATAAATAACTATATACAAAATATGCACATATAAATGGATGTAAATGTAGAACAAATTGAGCGACGGTAGACGGTACCAATATGTATTAAGCATATATTTTGTGTGAGCGGAGAGACAAAATATAAATAAATGTGTAGGAAACCAGAAAACACTCGCGCTGTTACAATTTCTCATCGAGCGAGAATCACTACGATTTGTCAGGTCGGTCGATTAAGACGTGCTTCGTCTCATAGTAAATAAAGTAAACTAAAACAGCTACAGTGACCGTATTACGGGGATTTTAAATACTTGTCATAAATTAATGAAATATTTAGAATCGCCTAAAGAACTTGAGTTGTTTTATTTATTATTATTATTATTTTTTTTAGATCTTGAGTCTGTTTCGTAACAGTTTAATTGTTCAATTGACACTAAATTTGTATGGTAAATAAAAATTGATTTTTCTTTTGGTGAGTGATTTATCCGCGTGCGGGAACAACAACACTAGAATATTATACACACATCAGTTTCGCGTGCAGAGAGTGAAACTTGTATCAGAAAGTTCTAAAATTTACATTTTGGTTCATACAGTTTTTTTTTTTTTTTTGTATTGTTGTGGTTGCAAATATTTTGTAGTTTTCGGCTAAGTTTGGATTGTTGCATTTGTAGAATTACAAAATCAGAGATTTTATTGTGATTAAAGTATAATTCATTATTGTTCGAATTGCTATCGATTAGATAAACTGATCACCAGACATACCATCCATAACTGATTTATTCTAAAAATATATCAATTGCTAAGCAAACATTATAAAGTATTAAAAGAAAAGAAGAAAAAACCAACCCATCAACATGGCAGATGACGATAATATGTCCGAGGAGCAAGAAAACAAATTAAATAGAAGGCAACGAAACCGGAAGGGTGCTCTTAAAAAGAAGAATATTTACAATGTGAAAGATCATCGTTTCATACCGAGATTCTTCAAGCAACCAACATTTTGTTCTCATTGTAAAGATTTTATATGGTAAGTTGTGAATTATTGAATATAATGACATATTTAAATTTCCATTTCAAATTAAATTCACGCACAATTAGTCAACAAAAACCGAGCTCAATAGCTGAAATATGCTTAAACAAAAAGTATTACAGATTTATTTATTATATCTTAATTAAAATGTTTTGCAAAATTTAAAGCGCATTACATTACATTTATTGCAATGAACTAATAGCATTTGGGACTAGAATGCTGTAATTAACTGAGAGCAATTTTATTTGAGAATTTAAAATATATTTAATATTATGCTTGAGCGTTTTGGCAAAGGAGTCTAATTTTTCACGGATTTTGCTTTTTCATAAAATTTGTTATTTACAATAATTACATTTATTTTCTGAATAAAATAAAAATAAAAAAACAGTGCATAGACAAAGACATTCAGTAATCCAGTAATGGAAATAGAAACCAAATTGAACAAATTGAACAAATTTTCAAATCAAATAGATTTTAACTTAAGAAGATTTCCAATACCGCTTAATGCCATTGAGTTGGAAACTAATAATTTTTAGTTAAAAGTCATATATTTGAAACTTTGTTTACAATATTTTTCACTTAAAAAATAATTAAATAGTAACACACTAAATTGAAAATAATGCCTCTGGAATCGGTACAGTAACAGAATTTTCTGTGACTGAACCACTGAACGATTAAATAATGGTTAAAAGAGTTTTAGTAATGCTCATCAAAATTATTGCGCGACCCATATCATAAATAAATATACTTAATATTACGAATTTCGATTTTTTGTCAATACGAGTATTAATACCGTAAATAATTAAATTACATAGAAACTGTATGATTGAGTTAGGTGGTATCGCAGCATATTTATAATTATTTAACATACATGCTTATTAAATACCCAATAAGCAGAAATACACTGAAAAACACCGATTAAAAATGATTTTAGGTGATATTAAAGTCGCCAGCCAGTGTTGGCATAGATCGAGCTAGAAAATTAATCTAGATCATGATATTTCAGATCATTTTTACAAAAATGAGTTACCAATGGATTGGTAGGTACTTCATTGATGTCCCAGTGAATCGAAATGATTGAAAACGTCGGTATAGTATAGTTAAACTTTATAGATTGGCTTGGATCATAGCTCGAATACGCCACGATTTTACTAAATGTTCTAACAATTTTTTAATGATCGAACTGTTTTACAAGATATATGTTATAATTTATAGTTGTATTGTAATTCACATGTATGTATACGAATTTTCAGAACTAAAATATACGTATATTATTTAGGTCTGATTGTACTGATATTCATGAGCAAAGTATAACCATATAAATAGTGGGATTTTAAGTATTAAATATTCGAAGTACTCAGGAAATTCATTTTAATTAAATAAAAAAAAAAGATTTAAAAATGACACTTTTCCCATATTTTTTTAAAAAAAATCATGATCGGATCAAAAATCGTACCAACATTGACGTTAGCTTTTGCGCCTCATCTTCTATAACATTATCAAGTGATTTTATACGCAATTTTCTGTCATTAAGGGCCATTTTTTCAATCATGGTTTAACATTTAACTAACCACCAGAATTGGGCGTTTAAACTCAGTTTACTTTTTCTAATATATGGGAAATGTTAAGTTTAAACCTTGATTGAAAATCACTCAAACTAGATGATTTTTTGAGTGGCGCAAAAAATCACTGGATAATACACACTTATATTTTCGTAAGACATTGGATACAAAAACTACTGTGATATCACCGTGAAAACACTAAATAAAATCTTTATTGGGATAATTCTACCTACGAATAAGCAGACAAACATGCAAAAAACGTGAGTCGTGCTATGTCAGTTAGCATAAAATATTTCTGAAACTGACATTTAATATTCAAATATCTATATTTAATAAAATATTGCCGTAAATATACTGAAACATTTTCATTTATTAGAAGTATTACTTATAGGTAGGCATATTAAAAGTGATACGAAAACTTCATTATGCAAATACAAAGCGTACAGAACACACGATACGTAAATATATAACATTCTCAGACTAGAAACTAAATAATTAAGTATAAATAATGAAAAAAAAAAAATTGAAAATAAAAATACAAAAAAAAAATTATTTTCTTCAGTCAACAATGAACAGTACACCTTTCAACCTTTGCTCTTCTTTTTTCCTTTTTTTTTATACCTACATCGCGCGCACATTCATTAATAATTGACTAAAAGAGAATATAATGTAATGTAAGTATTTATTTATTCGAAAAAAAAAAAAAACGAATATGAGTTGATTTTTTTTTATTTATTTATTTCTATATGCGTTGTGTTGTGTTTACGTTTTTAAAATCTTAACAAAAAGGCCGTTACTCAATTTCTGTTTTTATGCATAATCACGGGTTGTATTGCTGAGATCTTGAAATTATGCATATCATTTTAGCCGCGTCGCGCTGGTAAATACATTGAATTTAGCTTTATTTTAGTCAAAAATTATTAATTGAAAAACATTTTACGTACATGCTCGTAGGTATAATGTTTGCAAACAATTTAATAATATGGGTTTTTCGGTTTTTAAACATTTTTATTATAGTTTTTACCTGCCGTTCAAACATAAATTTAATATTGAGCTACAAAATAAAATTGAAATTAATGTGTTGTAAGAAGGGTTGTTAAATATCGCCGTGCCAGTTCAAAAGTAAGACATCTTAAAACATAAATTTGATGCAAAATTTTGTATCTTTATACGATATCAATATACAGATACCACATTTTGCATCAAATTTATGTTTTAAGATGTCTTACTTTTGAACTGGCACGGCGATATATAGTTTTTAGTAGTTTAATTTTCTTTTTTTCATTAACTACGTCCTTATAAACTACATTAGAGAGATTTCGCAAATGACGTAACCGTAATGATTTTTTCTTTATTTTAATGTTAAATAAGAAACCCAGTTTAAATTTATGACCATTAACCGTATTTATTAAATAAATGTCAAAAGAAAGTACATAAACTACAACTAAACTATTACTGCACTACACATTCATTATACGAAGTTTTTTTTTTAAGAATTCCATCATAAGTAATTTTTTTTAAAATAAAATATTTAGATTTTAACAACTCTGGTTGCAGACATTATATTGCAATATCTCAGATAATAGTATCTGTGATAAGATATAGAAACTATCTCAGATATGAGATGTTTTTTTAACCTATTTTAGAAATATCTCAAAAGATTCTTAACAATTCTGACACAAGTATCTTACCTAAAGTTTTTTAAATTACAAATATCTTGCAACTTAAAGCAAATGAGGTCTTTCAGTACTAAATAATAATTGATGTGTTTTTCATATAATTTATAGGCAAACTAGACGCAATTCTGAACATAAATTAGATGTTATAATTCAAATTAGATAATTTTTTTCATTATTAAAAATTGATTTATAAAATGCAAAAATGTGTCGTTCATTTTCGTTTTTATACATCTGACGCAAAAATGGCTGATTGTATGGAGAAAGAAAGGATATTTTCTACTAAACTATAAAGGAAATTTTCTACCAAAACTTCGAGTCGACCCGAAGTTACTCTTGCAAATTTTACTAGAATTACCAAAAATTACCAAAAATTACCAAAATTAAATAAATAGGATTGCTTGTAATTGTGTCTAGACTATTTTTAAAACAAAAAAAATAAGTACTGAAAAAAATTAAAAGACCTCATTATACATTCTCATTACTTATATCTATTTTTATCCGATTATCTTATTATCTTAATCAAGTCTGATTGTAGATTTGTAGGCATGTTAAATTGACTAAATCCTAAGATATGCTTTATTTCATACGCTACTTATAAACTCTTTTTAAATACAAACAAAATATAAAAGAAACTATTTTTAATTTTTTAATTTTTTTTTTTTTTTATTTTTATTCGCTTGTTGATATTGAAAATAAACAGAATACTGGTTAACGTTTCAACGATATGCACAGGTCGTGACGTGAACAATAACAAACTATGTTTTGGGAGAATTAAACGAATATAACAAAAAAAATATCTATTTACATAAAACGAATGGTAAACGTTAATCAGGTATTTCGAATTAATTTACTGGTTCAAAATGTCATTTGTTATTAGTTTTGATTTAAAAAAAAAAATATTAACAAAATTCTTGACGCATGTCCCAAAATAAAAAAAGGAGACAGATAGTAGTGAACAGCTCTGAAACTTTAAATAACAAGAAAAAATAAATAAATAATATTTGTCACTTCAACTAATTGAACGATTAAGGTGCCGATGACGTTGGCATTAAATTGTATTTTTAGTTAACGGACCAAACCCACTAACCAGATTTCTATACTTTAAAACCTCTAAAGAGAATGTGTTCAATTATGCGCAACTGATAAATATTATTAGGAATTAAAAAAAAAATGTTTGTTTTTTCTACAAAATTATTAATTGATCTATTCTGAAGCAATTTCAGCATTTTTATAGCGTTGCTCTTAACGAATCCCACGTCAATAGTTGATAATATATTCACATCGAACAAACCTTCAACCTAATAAATATCATATTCTCTTTATGTTTTTTTTTTATTTTCTTTTCAACAAGCAACATTATAATAATTTCAAACCGACCCCGACATATAATAATTTTTTAATCATAATTTATTTATTTAATTGCTTTTGAGATAAATTCACTTATTTAGAGCACAAATTCAAATCCAGAGGTTATTTATTTTACTTAAAAACAAGAAGAAGAAGAAAAGAAGATTTTTTTATTTCTTTTTTTCTTTTATGTGCTTAAGTGTTTCACCTATAGATCAGATGCGAAATAAAATTAATAATAATATAGAAATGTTGCGTTAATTAATACTTGCTTTTGCTTTTACGTTTACATTTACGAATTAATTACTTTGATAATAATAATAAGCATTGGTTTTTTTTTTAGTTTTAAAAATACTATATTATCAAGTTATTGAAGAGAACGGCTATACTAAACAATCAGTTTCAGTTAACTCACCCACGTTTTCAAGTCAAACAAACACATACGAATGTATGTTCATATAAACAAAACCGTTTTACCAAATAATATAAAACTTAAATACATCTTGTTCGCCAAATAATTTACATTCACAGTTTTTTGTTTCTTGTTTTTTTTTTTTTTTCTGTTATAGTTAAAATGTTAAATGCCCCAATAACTAATAAACAAAGTTTTAAATATTAGTACAATCATTTTGTACGTCTGCAATAATTGAGGATATGTGTGTTTGTTATATGGATAACAAGAATATACAATTTTCTAATATTTTTAATAGCTAGCACCAACTCAAACAAAAAAAAAACATTGAAATTTATTATAAAATTTCAATGGAAATATTTTACGGTGCTTAATAAACACGGTTCAGACGCCAAAACGAAATCCAGAACCAGACATAATATTAATATTTCATAATTTTTTATGTGTTTTTATAATTACCTTAATGTTTATATATGAATTATAACAAAAAATTTATTGATTTTTTTTCGCTTGCCTTCTATTTTTTTTTTTGTTTTACAACTCATCAAATGAATTATCTATTTGAAATTATTTTTAAAACACTGAAAAAAAAAAAATAGACAAAAAAAAAACGAGTTTTTTTTTGTGCAGCTCCACGATCCACAAATCGCTTAAATAAAATTCATATTGTTTTAACCCATTCAATTTCAATGATAAGCTATTTTTGAAATATGTAATTATTTACTGGCAGTTTTAAGTAATAAATCAATTATTTTACTACGACCTCTGATTCAAATTTTGAATATTTTTATGATAATTTTCAGTTACTCCCAAAAAACTAATTTTGCTTAGCTCCTAGTCAATATTTTGAATAAAACTAAACATATTTTTTTTTCTTGCTTAAAGGTGATGAAAAAGTTAAGTTTCGTCAGTATGTAAAAAGAAAATTCTATGTAATATCGTATATTGGAGGCATGCGCCAGACTATTTTTGTAGCCCGAAATCATTAAGAAAGTATCTTGTAAATTAATTCTAGAGAGCTATTTATCAAATGTCATAATCAGAAGTGATTAGAGCTATTTAGACCCCATTCAATATAATATTCTGAACAATATTATAAAATACTTACATTTATTTAGCGCATTAATCATATGTAAAATATGTACGTACATTTTTCGTATTACAAGCAAGTATTACTTATTATTCATTGATACTTAAGTGTCATATAATATATATATATTTTTTTTTTTAGTTAATTATTTGGTGTTAAGAGAAATTATGAAATTAAACATAACTTATATATTTTTACTTGGATTCATTATCTTATATGTTAAAATTTGAATTGCTCTATTTATAGTACAGTATATAGTATATAATTTAATAGACATTAATAATTAAATTAGTCTTTAAAAAGTTGCACATTATTTCGTAAATACTTATAATTCATTAAAAACAATAATTCAATATATTTAACGGTACGAAAAATATATATTGAACGTAATTGAAATATTCGCAAATGATCTCAGAAGTGAATATTCTCTTTTCAGAAATATGATTTTCAATTAAAGCGTTTCGTTAACTAACGATACAGATGTTTGTGTGGAGTATATTTGTTATGATAGTACTCTCTGACGTTAAATGGACGTCGCCACGTATATACCGTATAATAACACCCCGTATAACCACATCTAAACTCGCGACTCAACTGAAGTCTACTTGTACTGTGAAAGCGAATTTAGAAGAAAATCTAACTTATTTTAACTCTACCACTGAAAAAAACAATTTCGAAGCTCAGATGGTTTACGCCGCTAATACACATTAGTTTATTTTTTCTTAAACTGAAACTGAAACTGAATAATCGTATAAGAGTGAATGGATAAGAAAAATTCGTTTACTCTTCAGTTTAAGTTTAAGTTTAAGCAAAAATAAACTAATATGTAATAGCGGCGTTACGAATTCTGAAGCAAGTCAGATGTGGTTAATACGGGACAGAAAAAATCACTTTAGTTGGACTGTATTAAATTTAAATATGTTGCAGCATCGTAGTATAGCTTCGTTAGAATTCTAGTATGTTTATGTATCATCATACTTTGTATATGTACCGGTGACACAAAATTGAATAAAAACAAAAATGAGTTAATGTCTAGTATACACATGAAATCGGCGCACACTGCTCATAACAATTTTCTTACTCAAAATTAAGCATAGATACAATTATCACTTTTTTTTTTTATTTTTATACATTTTAAAGAATACAGACAATATAAATACACGATCGTAAATTAATATTATAAACATTAAAAAAACGAAACGAAAAAAAAAAAATATCAACAAGAAAAACTCTGTTGGGCCGGTTTTTGTAAAAACGATCATATGATCGCATGGTTTTTAAATTATTATATAATTGCTGAGCGGTACATAAGAAGTTGGTCATACCTAGATAGTAGATACATATTACAGTAGAATCTCGATATTACGAAAAGTCCAGTAATAACGAACACAATTTTTTTTGTATTGTCGACTCTAACGAACTCTTGTTCGTTATATAGAACGTTTTTGTATTTTTTTCAATTTTTTGAAGCATAATCAATTGAAATACATATATTGTACTAAATTAAGCCGTACAACTCAGTATTCTTATAAATATAAAAGTTATTAATGGATTTTTATTTTAATAAATTTATTTATTATTTTATGTGTAATTTTTTTATATGTTTAAAACAAATTTTATTCTATTAGCTTTACTTACAGCATACATATTTAATTTACTATCATGTCCAGTTGATTTCTCACAGAGGTAAACCACCAAAAATAGTATGTTTCTATCATTTCCTTAACAAAAATAACTATCCAGTATAATGAATAATTCAATCTAAGGAACTTGCGAAAAAAAAATCAAAATTGTTATATCGAGGCTCTACTGTATACGGTATATTGATCTCAGATTGACGTATATGCCCTACACTACAACCATGTAATATACGAGGTGTGATTAAAATATATAATTAAATTATTTCATATAGAAAATAAATGCCCGCAATAATATTATGGTTTCCTATCTCATAAGTTTTGTAGGACAGTAGCTGAGTAGTAATTTCTATTACGCGATTATCTACGATTACATGTATATAAAAATGTTGAATAGTGACGTCGCTCTTAAACCTATTTCATTTCTCATATGTTACGTTGTTTGGTGGCAGCCTGTACGGATATTAAAAATACACACACACACACACACACACAAAAAAAGAAGAAAAACAGCGAAAATAAATTATAACATGAGCATGATGAATAAGAGCAATATTATGTTTACTGTTTACCTTTAATTAATTACATTTCAAGTTTTTTTTTTTTTCTGTAATGGGTGTATGCGAGAGTGTTTTATTTTGGTTACGCGCATTGTGGTCGATGGTTTATTATTTGATTTAGGTATAAATCGTACACACTATCTTAACCTAACCAATTTTACGTAGGCCTAATGACAGGCATACATGTTTAATGAATATGTAAAAAGATAGATGGACGCCTAAAATCTAAACTCAACTTCCTATTTAATAATAATGCAGTGCGTACAAAAATAAAATTAATTTTGCTTAATTAATTTTGCTTAGATTTGGTCTCGCCTGCCTACATATGTTAATTGTGGGTTTTTTTTTGGGACAATTATAATAATTAATTGCTATGTAAAAAAAATAATTTTAACAAAGGTAACGTACAATATGTTTTCTTTAGTTATCAGTATTGATAAATCTTATTTATTAAGTTATGTCGAGCTTGATTTAAAATAAAATAAATGGACAAAAAAAAATAATTATGATAATAGGATTTTAAAAGTAAGTTTTCTTTTTGCTCTAGTAAGGTGGACATAAAATACACATAGTTGCTCTTTATAAGTAAAAAAAATAAAAAAGAAGAAAATAAAAAAATAGGTGAATGAATACAATATTTTCTTTTTAAAACCTTCTTGACCTTAATATAGCTGGCTCCAGCTAACAAACGGTACGTTGGTCGATATCTATATTCGTATATAATATAAACGATGAATGTGAATGATTAAGCACCATATGTAGGGTTTTTTTTTTTTACAAAACATTTTGCAACTTACTATTTAACACATACAGGGCTTCGTTAGGTAGATTTTGCTAACTGTGCTGTTACATATAATTATGTATCGACTTGGGTGTATATGGAAAATCTTTGTGATTTTCTTTTTTTAAGTTTTTATGACATAGCATTTTTTTTTTTTTTCGTTTTCAATAAGTAATAAGTATATGCTTATCGAATATGTTTCATATAAAAGTTTTTAATCATTTATTTTCCTTTAAAATATTCAATATAATTAAAGTATATTTCTAAGATAATAATGTCAGTTGTTGAAAATATACTAATAATTGTATCTCACAATAAGATTTTGTTAAAATCAAAAAAACTTAATGAATAAAATGAACTGATTTGAAAATTGAGAAAATACTGTGGAAAAGCCACAGTAATGCAAATAAATTTGATTTGAGTTATAGTTTTAACTTGGCTAATTCATGTGATTCATGCTGTGTAACTTCAGAATTTGATGATTATAAAGTTATTAACAGTTGGCTTAAATAATATTTAATACAAACTTTAGCGTACCCAGATTTTATGGGTGACCGATGTATCTCCCAAAGAAATATCGCCCAAAAAAATTTGGGCGTTATTTCGCAAAAATAACGAATTATCACCCAAAAATCCAAACTTATACAAATACGAAATAACGCCCAAAAAGTGAAAAAAAAAATGAGAAACGAAAACTTCCTTAATAAGCAAATAAACGTAGTCTTAAATTTTACTGTAAACGTTTTATGGAATTTGAAAAAACAATTTTTAATAATTATATACATATGTTGAAATTACAAAATCAATCCATTAAATTTTTTTCATTATTTCACTTTTCTGCACATACATAGAATTTCTGTTCAATTACAATAAGTGTTCTCTGTTGTTCTAAGTATAAATATATACATATTTAAAAAAAAAAAAACTCTGTTCGAAATATGTATTTTATAAAATAAAAATCCCTACTCTCTCTCTCTCTCTGTCTCTACTATTTTTTTCATTTAATATTAATCCGTTTCTTTTATATATACGTTTATTAATTTTATTTCTGATTTCATTAAATCGTAATGATAATGTTTCTCTCTTATTAAATATTTTAACATATAAAATATGTGAAATATATTTGTTGGTGAAAGAGGTTGATCCGTCTGTCGTACGCACATTGGATCTATTGGACCGATTTTGTTACGTGACATCAACCCTTGAAAAACATTGCATTTATTAAAGAAAGAAACCGTTCCAGATCGTTGTTGTTGGTGTCATTGGGTATATCGTAAATAAATGTATGCTCTTACTACATATATACATTTTCTGCCTAGACCAAGACCTACCATACCTACGGTTAGTACAATGCTGATCATATATCAATAATATAGATTTATTTATCTATCGTTTATTTAATGTTCATTTCAAATTGATACATTGACATTCTATTTCCACTCTACTTTTGATTTAGGCAGTTATCTTTATTGCTTGTATATTTGAAAATAATATAAAAATAAGCATTGAAACTTCTATGTATACGACAAGATAGGGGATTTTTTTGAATTAGGATAAATCTTTTTATATATGGAAAACTTTGATTTAATCAAATGCTGTGAAGATAAAAGAGATGAACAACTAATAATTTTCAAGGTATTAGTTTAGATGCTAGTCTCGCAATGAAATTCTAAAAATATCCTTATTGAAAAACAACTAGAATATAATTGAATGAAATAAGAAAATTAGCAGAAAAACAAATATTGATATTTAATTTTAATAAAACACGGAGAAATTATTATAATTTTTAACTGTAATGCGAGTATATTTTCCAATTTTGTAACTTTAATATAATTTGTTTTACAAAACTTAATTAGTATGAAGTGTTCATAATTCATATACTTTAAATTACATTCTTTGGTAAGTGGCACCATTACTTGTATATAAAAGTGATAACAAAGAAAATCAAATGTAAAATTTATTGTTGTCCTTTGTGTGCCATGTGCAACTTTAAAGCGACATTATCATTTTATTCAATGTATATTTATGTATATTGTGTTGACATTTAAAATTAAATGTTCACTAACATGTTGTAAAATTGTACAATCAATACCCTAGTAAGTAGTGAAATGCATAAAACAAATAATGTTTGGTGTTGATTTTGAATGTAAAATAAATAGCATTGTTGCGTTTATTTTTAAATTAAATATGAAATGAAAATGGCAAATAAAAAATTAAAAAATCAAATCTATTTGCATTAAAAACAACAAGAAAAACTTTTAGTTTAAAGTTTAATGAAGCTTTCACATTAAATTATTTTACAGATTCACAATTTTAGCATTAATATCCAACTTAAGTTCATAAAGTAGGTACGTTCCATCTGAATGGGGAAGGAAAGATCTTCTACAAGCGGACAATAGACGGCATTGGAGGATTAGAAGGGGGTGTAATAATTCAGTTTATTAATACACTTCCTTCCCCATACATGTTGCATAATATTTATTTTGCGCACATATTTATATATTTATTTTGTGCTATAAGACGGGAACATAGGAGCAGAAAATTGACCTTCCCTTAGTTGGATAAAATATTCACTTTGCTCAGTGTTTAAAACCACCCTACCTACCTCTGTTCCTCGGATAAATAATATCATTTTCAAGATTGAATATATGGACGGAAGTTTATCGAAAATCAGATAAGCGCAAGCATATACAATATAAAATATACCCAAGTAGCACAAACTGGTTGTATATCAGTTATAGGTTATAGCAACGACTGTTTGTCTTAAGACGTTTCCGAAATCTCTACCTCACTTGCGCTTCACACTCATTTGCGAGTGCAATCACACGTGTGATCATGAGTACATTTCGTTTAACATTAAATTTGACTGCTGTTCAAATGCAAAGTATTATTAGAAGAGTACCGTTTGGAATGCATTTCGAAAAATGAAGGGAGCAAATAAGTGCGAATGAGTGAGGTAGAAGTTTCGGAAACGTCCTTAAAATTACAAATTCTTTTATAACTCTTTTAACGTATATTGTATGGGCGAATGTATACCGCTAATTATTTATTTCGAGGTATGATTATTACATCGTAACCTTTAACATAGAAAAAAATAAAATAAAATCATTTGAAGGATTAAAAAGTTTTAATTCACATCAATGTAAATACACTACCGAATATATATTTATACTTACTTCAATCTACTATTGCCACAAGATATAAGTACCCACTTTCTTATTATTTAAATATACATCATCACCAACTTGAGAAGTTGAATATAATCCAAATCTAATTATTTAATTAGGTAAAATGTTGATATTGTTATTTTCATATATTTTCGTTGTAAAACATAAAGTGAATACGATGTTTATAAGTGTGATGTTAATAATATGATCAAAATATTGTAATAAAGGGTAATATTTTATATAAATATGACCTAAAGAACAATTAACAGGAAACTAATTATGAAATACACATGTAACTGGTACAATCCGTACAAATGAAATAGTTTATATTTAACAAAACTGACTTAAGTCCTATGAAATCTTAAAATATTTAGTGGATAAACAATTAAATTAAAAATAATAATTATTATAATAAAATATAACAAAACGTCCACTCCGACAAATCAAAAATTAACAATTAATGATGGTTCATTAATGGACAACCCTCATAAATATATGATTAGTAGTTGATTTGAAGCTTAAATATCTGGCAATGATACTTTAATAGACAACAAAACATTGTAATTATCTTTAATATATCGACAATGTTAATATTTTATGTTCACCAAACGGTAAGTAATTTAAATTAAAAATAGGATTTTCGTTATTCTTGATCAAATTTAATGTTTGTTTGGTTCAAAAATACATTTTATTTTTTATTATTTTTTTGCTTTTGACACAAACCTGATTGATGATTAATGATTAATTTATGTTAAATTACATATAATCAAATACTTTGCCATATAATATTCACCTGTAAAACATACCATCCAATTAGATTATGAGAGAAGCAGAAATGTATAAAATAAGTACACACTACACACTACACACACACACACAGCCTACCTACAAACGCTAAAGAAAAAACGATTATAATAATATTATTTTGATATGTCATCATATATGCATGCCGAGGGTTCGAAAGTGATGAGAAGGGAAAATGAAAAAGTCTCTGTTAAAATTTATTTTCCATTTTGCAAATATGCAAAACAAAATTATTTATTCGAAAATGAAATGATAAAGCATAAATAATTATATAACGTCGAGCCGAGCGGCTTTACTAAAATAATGTGAAATTTATTATTTATGATGTGTACATTCTAATGTGTATTAGATACTGGGGCTATAAAGGTGGTACATCTTTTTATGGGTTTGATAAGGAAACAAAAAAAATAAATAAACATGGGTACGAATTTCGTATAACGGAAATACATATTTTAAGAATTTACGTCGTAACAAGTACGAAAAACATTAAACTTTTAGACACAGCACTAAGCTAAGCTAAGTAAATTAAAGCTAATGTATAAGTCTGACTGGAGATAGGGAGCAATGACTAACATCAAGTTAATTATTTATACGCTGTATTCATATTCATAATAATTATAGATTAATTAAATACAAAACCTATTTAATGTACGCACAAATTTCATGCTTAATATACATTTATTTGAATGTTGGGGAGTGGAATTCGACTATTTATAATAAACTTCAATTTTCTAAATAATATCTTGCCGAGCAAAACACAAGTATAATTACGTCATATATTATACCAGCAACTTAAACCAATCATAATCATGAAGTGTTAACTATCATCTTGAAATGTGCCCATTCATTTTCATTACTTTCACTCAAAACCAAAACAACAACCACCGTACGTATATTATACGAACTGGACAATCATTTTCAATGACCCATCTTATATAATAAATTCTTGTTTATTTCTCACCAACAAAAAGTTGTATTAATTTTAGTGAATAGCTAGTTGTTTCTTGCTCTTGTTTTTGTTATTATATACCATTGCGAGATAATGAAAAGTCGATTACTTGTAGACACGAAATGGAAAATATTCAGAATCTTAGCTTTCAAAGAAAATAAATTAATTAACGTTTCCAAAATATTATATGAAATTATATTTTTTTTTAATTTGAGTTATTTTTTATTTCATTTGTGCATAAATATTCACTGTTTAGAGAATTGGTAAACTTACTTGGACTTTTTAGTTCTTCAATAATAGTTTCAGAAAATAAAATATTATGTGTGCAAATATTTTATTCATTATATAGTAATTTATGTAACAATTTCAGTGTATGGTGGTAAAGAGATGAATGTCCATATACTATATATTTAATATTACCACATACAAGAACAAGCAACATTGTATTCATAGATGTATGTGTTCCGTATGTGAAGGTTTTCACATTTTTATTCATTTTAACACGCGATACAATATATGAAGCATCAAAAAAGTTAAAACTCTTTTCATAAAAATCCTTTTTTTTTTTCTTTTCCTGGTACGCTTATTCTAAAAGCTACATCTAATGGCACGATACACGTTTTTATTTTATTTTTGGGTTATAAATAATTTGTTCGTGTAATGCAGTGTAGATAGAAAAACCAATTAAACGGATAATGGTTATTTTGTCAACCACCTCATTCATCTATTTTCCACACACGAAAAAAAGAATCATATGAACAAGCACTGTCATAGTGGTTGAATTGAAGGAATAAAAGCAAAAAAATACTTGTTATACATACTTATATACCATGACCTTACGTTGACTTTTTCGTATGGTTTCAATTTGTAACAATATTATATGCACAGTTAGAATTCAGTTTCTAAAATTCTGAGATGTACATCATCAGTTATGAACTTATATAAGTTAGTTAGTAGGTAACTTCAACAATGTTTATTGTATAATTTTGGTAATGTGGTGCGTGGTCAAAATGATTGGCCATGTAAAACTAAATGTATGTATATATAAAAAAAGGGCTTATGATGTTAATGATTCTCAATCGATAACGTATTTAACCAGTCTGTGGTAATTGAACTTAATTACAATTTCTTTTCCATTTTTTTTTTTAATTTTGTGGCTTTGGTTATTGTAATAATTATATTGTACTATATTTTGTTTGCTATAGGCAACTGATGACCTTTTCATGTTGCTTTGTTACAAACAAATTTATGTTAATTTCAATTAATTACTTTTTATTGTCTGGTTTTCATTCTACAAAATCATTCGTTGTATTATTTTTACATTATACTACATGCACCAAAAATTTATGGAAAATTGAGTATTTGAGAAGCGTTAGTCTCATTTATAGATTATAGTCTCTATTAAATTTAAGTATTATACTGACAGTTTAATGTATGAATCGTAAATAACCGATATATGCTCAAAATAGTAATATTGCTGGAATGAACGGAACCTATAAATAAACAGCGAAATTATTATAATGGAAATAATTTTCATTTCATCAATTTTTATATTTGAATAATTTCATCATTATCGTTATCTCACAAGTCCTTTGAATATATTTATAAATGGCTATAATGAATTTTCTACTTGAAAAATTTAAATGGTCTTACAAAATATACAAAATTTAAATCAGATTATAATAAATTAACGATTTAAATATGCCAATAATTGAAAATAACAAATTTTTCTTTGTTATTGTTATTTCTTAAAGTTTTTTTTATTTATTTTATTATTAGTATAACCGATTGAAGTAGAAAGAGGTCATCATTTCTAGGGTTGGATCATGATGGCTAAAAAACGTTTTTGACGTAAATATGTTGAAAAATGTAAATTATATGTGTAAAGAAACGTATATATATATAACGTATAAAATGTAGATATGCGTAACAAACGTAAAAAACTAAAAACTTTAACAATAAACCACAAAAAAAAAAATCCAAAATTTTCTTTGTAATTTACTAGTAAAGAACTACGTATTAAAATTGTAGAAAATGTGCGCGTATAATTCACCGAGAGAAATGAATAGTAGAATGTACCATAATTGGTGGTGGTTTTGGAAGAAAATATGAATTAGCACTGATCTTTCAAATCATTTGAACAACACAACCCTGATCATTTCACCATCATCGAATTTATTTAATGCTTTCTTTTTCATTACAGAATGAAAATGAACCGTATTATTATACCACACGCGCAACCAAAATATTCATATTAAATTTCTAGTTGACTGAAATACATTTCCATTTAAATTCTCAAGATAAAATTATATGCACAACACGACTGTACTATATGACTGACGAACTAATGATGATGATAAGTTTCTTGGCTGAATGACTAATGTATATATTATATATAGTTATTTTCTTAAGTACCTAAACGCTTCATCTCTCGCATACACAAAAAGCTTCTTTTTTTTCTTTTTTTTATGTTAATATATTGTTTGAATATTTCTATTCAAAAATCGCATCTATAAATTCTATGCCATGCGGAAATATCACATTTATTTTGATTTTGTAAAAAACATGAGAAAGTTTAAAGATTTTTTTTTTCTCCCCCGTTTTCGAACAGTATTGAAGGAGTAGTTTAACCTAAGATTAGATGATTTAAAGGGAAGAGTCAACATTTGTTGTATGATGACCTTTGGAGTAAGATAACAAATTATGGCCTGTCTATTTCCGTATCTATTTTAACCAAATTCAGAGGTTTTTTTTTTATAGATACATTTTGTGCTTATGTTGGCAGTCAAAATCTAACATGGTTCAATATATCTAAATTTAAATTATATTAAATCGGGAAATATTTGGACAGTAGTTTTTTTTAACTTAAAAATCAAGGATGGATGTTCAAAATACTTTTACTCGAAATCTCAAAAAGTTTGGTACGATTTAATATGCGTTTAATGAATGCCCTTATTATTGTATCAAAATAATGTATATTTGAGGGTAAAAAAAATTAAGGTCAACCTTCAGGTTTCAGAGCAACGGCAATTCAATTTTAAAATTAAAAGTTAAAAATACCAAAATATCTGCATCATATCTGCAACGCATTATAAGTCCTATTAATTACTTTAAAAGTATTAGCGGTCAGTTTCATGGAAACATTGATCTCATGAATTTACATAAAAAAAGAGCATAAAAACATCTGTCCACCGCTGCGTTTGAAAGAAAAATGAAAGTTATTTAATCACTGAACACCAGATTCGTTAGTTTTTTTTCCAGTGGATATGTATGCGTTGTTAATAAAAGTAATTTATGTGTTTCTTATTTTTATAAACAAATTAAAAAAAAACATATTTTTTAACATTCGTGGTAAATTACACAATACAATACTATGTTTGTCTTCTATTTTGAGCATCATCATCATCATCATCGTATTCTAATCATAATTAATTTGCACACAATTTTTAGTTGACTTTTATTATTATTACATATTATTTTTTTCGTTTTCATACCCACATACGAATTGGTGCGGGGTTTTATTACCAATCTTATATGTAATCAATAAAAAAGTCATATGTGTTTTTAATTTTACCTTAAAAAGCTACTACCTGACATGTTATACGGTATGTCTTAGAATAGTAGAACCACACTTTTTTCTCCGTACCTACCTATATTTATTTTTGTGTTACCCTTTTGCGTTCCAGTTGAAGGGCTTTCAGCAAATGGATTTAATTCTGGTTGATCCCTCTCTTTATCTTTATTGTGACTATTCAGTGTGTCCTAAGATATTAATAAATAAATAAAATGGTCCATTTTAAATGGATAAAAAAAATGATTGGTCGTATTAGGCAGTATTTTGTGTTTGATTTTCTTTCTTTTTTTTCTGATTAATATGTTCTCTGTTAATTTGGATTCAAGCCTTATTCAATTAAAAACGTTTTATTAATTTTCAACTTTGATTAAAATTTAGTTTTCGGTGTCATTTGCATTTTAATAATATTTTAATTTTATATTTATACAAATATCATAGATGTATGTTAATTCTGTTCTCTCTTTGTTATATCATTTTTTGATGTACATAATAATACTTGCCCAATAAACAATTTAAGGCGTCTATAGACCGGAATATTGTTTTTAATATCCAGCATTAATTCTACACCGTCTGTATAATACAGTGTAGTACTCGTATATATGCGGTATATATAAATGGTTCCATAGTCCCGATCATAGGTGCACACGCTTCTGATTTCAGGGAGGGGTACATTTGAAAAATTTAGATAGGGTATTTTTTTTTTTTATCAT